>VFFE01007200.1:245287-314380 GCA_008921705.1 Burhinus oedicnemus | reverse complement strand
CCCCCCCCCCACCCCAGCTTCATACCGAGCTCCTTCAGCTCTGCAACCCTCTCCCCCTTCCCAGTGGGGTCTGCCCGGCCCCAAACCGCTCCCTTCTCCCTTCCGTGCGGGGTGCTAAGGAGCTTGCCCTGCCCGCCTGGCTTCCCCGACCTCCCCCCTTCCCCTCTCCCCCTTCCCAACATCCTGTCAAGCAATAGGCTGTAAAATAGTTATCCAGCCCAGCACACAGGCAAGTGCCGTTTGAGAGTCATTTCTGCCCCGAGCATTTGGCCGGGGGCAAAGCAAGCGTGCTCTCTAACTGATCAACCTGGATATTTCATTATTCATTAATTTACTGTTTAACCAAATCCCACTCATTATCAGAGGCAACGCTTGGCAGAGCCCGGCGAACAGTAGCAGTTGGTGTCAGGCGTGGAGAATTGGCCCATTTGATCCTGGGCTGTTTTATTATTCAACACCACTGACTGAGAAAAAGGCCCATGAATAATAAAGAGCCAAAGCGTGTTTGAACTGAGAAGCATGACACAGCCTTACAAAACAGCAGTTAGGAAATTAAAGGCGAGGTGGCCCAGGCTTTGCATTTTTTATTCTCACTGTGGGCGCAGGCATCGGGATCCCACATTTTTGTTGCTCCTGTGTTTATTGTTGTCGCTCTCACTATTTTCCCACAAGCTGTTCGCGAGGGGGTAAGCCCAAAATCGTAACTGGGATCTTTTTATTGCAAAGCGTCCCTCTGCTCTACCCTGGTTATCATTTTGGTTTTAATAATGGCACAGATTGTGCTGCTTGCTTTTTCCCCCTTCCTTTACTCCATTGGAGGCCACTACAAACATCAAATCTGGATCATTTTCGTTGTAAATCCACAAAAACGCTCACAAGAGAAGGTTAACTGAGCACTGAGATGCCAATGGTGCCACAGGAACTCTGCTGAGATCCTGAAGGACCCTCAGGGCTGAGACCAGTCCGTCAGGATCAAATCTCCAGAAAACTACTACTCTGAAGGCATTTTTCATATTTTGACACCACCTTCATCTCTAGGCACTGACTGATCACCAGCTGAAAAGAAGAATACACCTCCTAGACAGTGACACTACTTAAAATTTTTTTGCATTAGTAACAAATGATCTAATAGTAATCCTTATTGTCATCATCATGCTTTTCACTCTTCTGAACCCAGATCTTTGGTTTTTTGCCCTAACGCTTCTCTTATGTATGGCAGAAACTCATAGGTGTTATCTCACTTACATCAAGATCAAATTGCATTTTCCAAAATGCTTCCATTTTTGTAGGACGTATAAAACTGTCCTATGGAGTGGTGACATTCAACATGTCTTTTAAAAAAAAAAGGTTTTCTTCTCTAAGGTGGCTAAAATCATAGAACCACAGAATCCTAGAATACTAGGTTGGAAGGGACAACAAGGATCATCTGGTTCAACCTTCTTGGCAAAAGCACGGTGTAGCCAAGATAACGGGTGGCTTGAAAAAGAATGAGGAACAAACAGTCAACGACAGCTTTGAAAAATGTTGACCAAAAAGTTTCTGACTTATAAAAGTTATCCAAGGACAGTGGAGCAAAATAACTTCTCTGCAGCCACAATAATCACACCAGTGAATCTGGAGTATTCACAGCAGCCTACCCTAATCTCACCCTCTTCAAATAACAGTTTTGCAAGACTTTTGGTCAAAATATTCTTTCTATGTTGCCCATCTTCGTTGATTATGACAAGCGCCGTTGTGAAACACCCTCCGATTTCCTTATGTTGCATTATAGTTTATGTTAGAAATAACATATTTAATGTCGTCAGGTTGCGGCAAAGATCTGGCTTCTAATCTGTCCATGAGCGAATGGCAGGATGCATCCAGCCCCTGTGATTCTGCGATTCGGTGATTTTGCCCTTCTTACTTTTCTAACCCCTTTCTGTTGACTTCACCAAGAATTATGGTAGGAGCAGCCATGGTTTTTAGTCCTCCCTGTGTGCAATGCTGGGCGCAACGCGCAGTGGTAGGCACGGAACGAGGGTGCCACCCCCATGACGCTGAGACTGGTGTCCCCCCCGCTTTGCCATTTGTATCTGTTCAGGCTCAGATGCTGCTTAAGGCGCTTGGATGATGAAAAGAGATTGTTCCTCTTGTTTGTGTCCCTTCCTGTCTTCTCTCCTGCCTCTCTGAGATACACAGAAGTGGGGTTTCTGGTGGGCGGTAGCCGTGCAGGGAACGATAACTGTAAGACCAAGCGCAGGTTATCTGCACATATTAGTTCTGGTCAGGATCAACAAAGACCTCCTAAATGATTTAGAGTTACTTGATTCGGATCAATTGTTTATTTAATAAAAAAAGCGTCCAATTCAACCCCAAACCACATGTCTTTTTTTATTTGTGGCCTGGCTCCCTGCAAAGGCATCTTTGAACAGGCCATGTGTATCCTATTGCGGCGGCAGGCACTTATCCATCGGCTCTGCCTCACCCTGCAGCGCGCTTTTTAGGTTTGGGTGGGTTTGTTTTTGTTTTTGTATTTTTTTCTCTTTCCCCTCACCCCCTGCTGTTACTTCTACGAGAACCGGTGTGAATTTCATCGGGATTTTACGTCTTGATTAAAAAAAAACAAGTCCGAGTCTCCGTGAGGAATATGTGATCGGAGATTTGGCTTCCTAGTCAGAGCTTTGCCTTATCTTTCTAAATCAAAACCTGCTTTAGAAATCACTCCAGATTATCAGAACTTCCTCTTAAGTCTGGTTCAGACTGACTGTGGGTTTTAAATACTCGAAAAAATAATGAAGTGTCTGGGGGTGCACACGGGTTGGTTCAGATGACGCTTGCTCTGCTTATGCCTCTGAAGTGTCCATACAGAGTGTTTTTTCTATCCTTTTTTCTTTCATTAATATTCACGGCTACGGTTAGCGTTCCTGGAATTGAATGTATCCGGTGAAAACAGTCCCACAGCAGCCCAGATTTCTTGTCAGCATTCGTGTGGGCTTCACATACCTCTGAGGTGGACCTTATCATCAGCAAAACCATAGGTCCATGGTCACTGAAACAACCTTTTTGCTGACTTGAGGAGAAGAAGGATTTCGCCTGCACGTCACCATCACCAAACTCCAAAAGATGGCCATGTGGTCGTGCAGAAAAGCCCGTACGTGCAGGTCGTCCCAGGCGACTGCAGACTGCTTGGACAGCCAGTCGTTGCGGTGGTGAGTGGTTGGCCATGTGTTAGGGAACATCGGTAATCTGCTTTCATGAGATTTCCATAGATGCAACAGGGAACTGAGTAGGTGACCTTAATATTCCTCCGTAAGAAACTCCCTCGCTTTCTCCAGCTGAAAGACAGCTACAGCCCGAATCTCTTTAGGGTAGGAATTGTCTTTTGTTTCAAGTGCCAAGCATTTTGTGAAACGGCACCTTGATTTTCATTCCCGCTAGGTACTAAGAGAAAAACAACCGCAGCGTACATTCTTCAGGAAGTATAAAATAAGGATTCAAGGTGATTTTTCTGGGAAGGCAACATTCCACGGGAACAGCAGGTCTTTCTGTTCCTGGGTAGAAAGTGGGTGCTCTTTGTGTTGCTGAAAGAAAAACTAAAACCCACTCTGCTGTCAGGATGAAAGAAGAAATCTGGTGTTTCCATGCGTGCATGAATGTGACGAGCAGACGTGCGTCCCAGTGAAGGCTGTTGAGCATAAGTGGATGCGAATGCCAGCGAAGGATTATACCATAGGTGCAGAATTGCAGGTTTAATCACATGTGATTATAATTGAGTGGGGGGGGGAGGTGGGCAGCACTGGTGGTGTAACTGAATGGGGAGTGTGAGGGTGTGATTGTAATTAAGTGTGGGTGTAACGCTCTGAACATAACCGAATGTGAGTGCCAGGAGTTGGGTATATAACCAAATGTGAAAGTGTCTGAGTGAGTACGTGTTAGCGGAGGGAAGAGGGCATGATTGAAGCTGAAGGTGAGCATGGCTGAGTGTGTCTGCCACGGAGCTGGTGTGTGATCGGAAAAGTCTCGGGAACCATGGTGGCAACAGAAGAGATTGTCTCCAAGCCCGTGTTTCTGGAACGAGGGGTGTGAGAGGTGAGCACGGGGGGATGTAATCACAATGCAGCCTGGGTTTTCTAAATTGCAGTGTTAGCAGGACAGCCCTTCCGCTGGGGTGCTCAAAGTCACAAGCAACCTCATTGACTTCACTGTAGCTGAACATGCATGAATAAGTGCTCAGTACCAGCAGCAAGGACTACGAAATCAGTGGATGTAATTAATGAACCCGATAGTGAACGGTGCTGGGTTAGTCTACAAAACATTGACTACTTGCTCAAATAAAACCCTATACATATTTTTTGCTGTGTTCATGCTCGCAGTGTATTAATTTTTTTTAGGTATAGTTTAGCCTGTAAGTTTGCTGCAGGAAAGTTTGTACAAATGAGGAATTTCCAACGGCTGTTAGAGGATATTTGTGGCAGAGGTATTTTCAAATACTTTTTTCACATGTAACACGTGTTTCTAAGAACTAAATTAATCCAATCAAGGCAAAGCGCTAACACATCATAAAGTATGTGTCTAACCAAAACTAATTAGCCCAGCTTGATTTTCATATATCAAACATATACAATGAACAGCTCATAGACTTGAGACCAAGATGCCTCAAAGAAATTATTTGGAATGTGAATTCAACTAATGAATAAAATGTAACTTGAAGACCACGTGTAAATCTAAAAAAGGAGTTAATTCAATCCTTCTTTTCCCCTCCAAACTAGCTGTGCAGGTCTAGTTGTTTGTGTGCCAGAATGATTTAAAATGATGCTACCAGCAACACTCTCATTGCCATTTACCAATATACACAAGTTTCCTATTATTTTCACCTTCCTTTTAACAGCTTCTCATTGAGACAGGCGCACACTTCTCTTCACATGCCTTAGGGCTTCTTGACACTTAAGAATTTACCAGAATAGCTATTCCAGAATTCTGGAATAAAACTGGTTACATGGGGGCTTTAATTAAACAACTACTTGGGAACCATTATCCAGAAATAGTGAGTTTCCAGGAGCAGAAAACCTTTAGAGAAACACCGTGGCTCAGTGAGTAAAGACATGGTATGGGAGCGAGGAAAAAAATGCAGTCTTTTCTCAGCTCTGCTGGAACAGCTGCTTTATCCCTCATTTATTAAGTATGTAAATGGGGGTAGGGAGCCACATTCCGGTTGTTTACTAAGGGACTGAAGTTAATCTCACTGGATTTTACTTGTCTGTAAGGTAGGCACCTGTTTAACTTGCAGGGGTTTCCTCTGTATGGGTAGAGAGAGCTTCTTCCAGTGGCTGGCTTGTGCCACCCTGACATGCGTATCTAGATAGGCTGGATGAACATCAGCTATACGTCTTTGTTTCTCAATGGACTTGACAGGGACCCAGAGGACTCAAAGGAGATGGTATGAGTTGCCTTTTACACTTAGTGATACACTTAATGAAGTAGGAGGCGACATCTGATACAGTTGCTAAATTAGGCACAGGTAAGTGGTAAAAAGATGATCGTTGCTACTTAATTTTGTTCTGAGAAGCACTTGGAGGTCTTCAGATATAAAAAATTGCATTGCCCCAGCAGTGTCATTGCTACCGTAGACTTTCCTCCTACCTTGTCCTGTGCTTCTTTGCATAAGTGGATTCAACTTGCAATAAGTAGGAGAGATCCCCTCAGTTCGACCTAGGAGGATTCAGCGTTTGCGGCCTAGTGGGTAGGACGTGAGTTCAACTTTCACAGTATCTTTAGAGTCACACATGTGCTCGCCACATCCACTTTGCTCGGACACTGCCTCAGCTGCCCGGTGGTGTTCTGCTTTCATTTGTAGGCTTTGGTAGGAGGAACACATAATTTCTGCTAATAGCAGAGGATCTTTGAATGTGGTCTCCACATTTAACGCTTAGCACCATTTGTAATACAGAGGCAGGTCCAGGATGCAAAATAGCTATCCAAGCGGAAATCATACTCCCTCCTGTTTCCTCACTCCTGGTTTCACAGTAGCTTAATCACAGCATGAGACAGTGAGACTCTCTTTTTCTAAAGTAACCCAGTGGTTTAAGGGACTTTATTGGGAGACAGGGGCCTGAAATCTTTCATGAGGAGATTGATGACCTTAAATCTCTTTCTTCCTGGGCAAAAGTAGCTCTTACTTCAGCTGCACTTTGGATAAAAGTCATCAAGAACTGGAAGTGACACCACTCGTTATTCACCCACGCCGCTCAGACCAGAGGACGCTTGCTGGAATGGACCCCTCAGGGCGCTCAGGAACAGCCCACTTGTGAGCCTCAGGCAGGTGGCACGTCCTCAGCTCAAGGCAGTGGTGATGCAATGCAAGAACAGCTCGCTGATTTGTTATTAACGTCCTTATCTGTTGTAGAGGTGAGCTCTTGGATCATGCTCCCAGCCTTCTCTCTGAGGTATGAGAGTCTGAGGACATGGATTTTAGTCTGACCTGTGGGTGTTAAGTCATTGAGCGTCAAGCCTGTGGTGTCTGATTCAACACCCATCCGTCACTGCTAAAGCTTCCAGTGACATCAGTGGCCCAAGACTGGGGCCTTCAAGTGTAAATTTTAAGGAATGAATCACTGCACACTTCTATAAAGGTTCCTGCTGGAAATGACTTGATTAAAAATAACACACTTAGGAGAGGTGTTTCAGCTCCAGCCAGACCTCATTAACAGAATCACTCTTGATGTTCTCCTTGGCAAGCCTGGCGTTAGGTCTGCTTCAAACTTGTTTATGAGGTTGTTTGAGGTTTGTGCAGCACACAAGATCTACAGTTGGAAAAGTGTCACTGCATGAGGCTGTAATCCTTGCTGTGGTCAACGTGTTGAGAGTTTTATATTTCCTGACCGCAGGATCTTTCCATAAAGTGAAGGGGGGAGGGATATTATTGTGATTAACCAGCTGGTTTATTAAAACTTCTGGAAGCCACGGTGAAGCTTTAATGAGATTATTGTGTCCATAAACTGCAAAGTTTCTTCTGCTCTTTCTTATTACGGGGAAAATAGAGGAACCGGCCAGGCCTTTCTCAGGCCATGTGAAAGGTTATTAGAGACCGTAACTCTGGGTGTGAATGGTGGCAGTGAGACAGGGAGAGGCCTTCCTGATGGACTCACCAGCTGAAAATTTGTGAGGTGTTTTTTTCCCCCCATGGTCTCTGGAGGTGTAAAGTGCAGCAGAAGCTTTTGGCAGCCGCACTAGAAACAGGGACAGCATTCCCTCCTTCCCTCAAATCTCCCTGGTTAACCTGCAGGCCGAAACGTGAGCAAGTTTTCCACAGGCTGGCCACGACCCATGGTTTGAAACCACGTGCTGCATTTGTAGACCTTGCTTTGACAAAGTCCTTGAGCACCTACGCAGCCGTATGTGTGTGACTTCAGCCTGACCATGCCAGGCTCCCTCTTCATCTTACAAGATTGATGGGGCAGCAGTTTTCACATGACAACGGCATTCAGCACCTGTGTAGGACAAGAGGTACTTGGGCTTGCTTTCCGACATTGCCTAACTCATTGCTCTGCCGGGTGGCAGAACAATATGATGCAGTGCGCAAGGAAGAGGTTAAGTGCAGTCTGGATCTGAGGAAAAGCAGTAGTGAGGTCAGCTGTAAGTATTTCTTGGCCTTTCCAGCTTGATTCCTCCATTCCTTCTACTAATTTGAAATGAAACGTGAAAAAATTACAGGCTGTCCTAGTAATTTCCTAATCTTCTCCCCATTTGTTAATTGTATTATTCTATATCTTCATTGCCTCATTTTCATTGCTCTTCCTTCCTTTTTTTCCCCTGCACTTTATTTTTTCCTTGCTTTCATGGTCTATTAAAAAAAAAATGCAGGGTGGCATTTAGCCAACCATCATTTTGCTTGGAGATGTGGAAAAGACATTGGAAAAGGTTTACAAGAAAGAAGTATGTCAGGTTGTGTCCATTCTGGTGATCCTTTCTGGACATCAGGAAAAAAAAAAAAAAAAAAGACCCAAACAGTAGGAAACTCAAAAGATATTTCTAACATAAGGAGTTGTAAGTCCATCCTCTACAGCAGACAGCTTGGAGCTATCAGGCCCCACTTACTTGGCGCCAGGCCCAAATGGCACAATCTAGTCATATCAGTATCCATATGGGGCAGATTATTCTTCATTTGGGTGACTTTGATGCAAAAGCAGACAATATCACACCTTCTGGTGTCAGGCCGGCAGTAGACAATGCCGCCAGTACCCACCTCTCTGTAACCCTCCCAGTAATTGTATTTTTTTCGAACAGGTCAGGAGGGAAAGTGGTGAGACTCTTCAGTAGGTACCCTCTGTACATCCTAAAGGTGCTACGGGTCCTAGGAGCCATGCAAATGTTTTTAAAGCCCTGATTGAACATTTCTAAAAGAAACTAGTGTGTGGTCTGTTTTATAGTGAGTGCAATAAAAATTACTGGACCCAATTTATCCTTAAGAAATGCAGGGCCAGAGGTGAATCCTATTTTTCAGTTGTTACTGTAGCAAACATTTACATTATTTTTTTTTCCTTTTTAGGCATCAGCCTAACAATTTCTGTTTATTTGTAACATAAATGAAGGAGAAAGGATGTTGTTAAATGAATAAACCATTTAAATACAGGCGTTATAAAAACACAGGGTTGGCTATTAAAGTACTCCCAAAAGTAGTTATGAAGTCTGATTCAGCTTTCATTTCAATAAGTAGCGAAATTCTAATTGATTTCAGTAGGAACAGGGCCTGGCCTTAATTTCTTCAGTGTTGTCCACTGTAAAGTCATTGATTCACATTGCTGCCCTCTTAAAGCAACACAGCACGTTCCTTAAACTTTCGAGAGGAGGACCCACCCTTGTCGTTTGGGATGAGTCAGAATCTGTGTGTCATAGGATCTCTTTCAATGATGTGGTTTTATTATCTGCATGTGTAAATAACTTTCCTTGTAGAATATATATGGAAAAAGAGGTTTTTTTGGAAGTAACCAAGTCAAATTTTGATTATAACCACATATGGCCAAGGAAATAGTAGGCAGAAGCCCCATCGCTGTAGGTAGGGCTGGAAACACCCACAGGTGGACTTTCTTTAGTCAGGGAAGGCTAACGGGCAGGAGTCTTATCCTCCCTGCTTTGACATATTTGCAGTCATCAGATTTGTACTGGATGTGATCTTCAACATCCTCAATCCATTGCGGGAACGGACCTACTTAGTTATACACTGTGCAGTATCCAAGAAACTACAGAGTTTGCCCATCTCTTTCCAACTAAATCCAGAGATCCAGCTCATTTCAAGCACTCTGGGACTGGGACATAAGCGATTTGACTGTCAAGCCGTGGTGACATGGTACTTCTTCATTAAGGATCTCGTACAGTAACGGTTGATAATTTGTATTGTTCATTAGGGTTGGCCTTGAGGTGACACTGAAGGTTACATTTGCTCATCCTGCTGACACTGAATCTCCACGCAAAGCCAGAGCCCATGGGCTTGCATGCACGTGGTACAGGAACACCAGAACTGGTCTGTAAGGAGTTTGCACTGGAGCTGCTAGCGAGGCACCGAGGACAGGAAACATGCTTATGGCAGCTCCACTTGTAACCTGCTGTAGACGTAGCCATGCTTTGAGAGGTGTCTTCCTCATCTTCACTTGTAACCTGCTCTAGACATAGCCATGTTTTGAGAGGCGTCTTCCTCATCCCCGAGCCTGAGAAGTGATGAGTGGACCTTTTATACTGGGTGAAATGATCCATTAGAGTTTTGTTTGGCCAAAAAGCCAGTAGACACTTTTTCAAAGGGTCTGAGTGAGGAAAACCACCTGCAAAAAATGCCGTAGAGGTTCTTCATTTAGAGACATATCTTAGGACATGTCTGGTTCATAAATGGTAAATATATCATGAAGGTGGAAGAGTTCTTCAGTTTTGCCTCCGCCCCATGCTTTCCTTACCATGGCCTTGTGTTCACCTGTGAAAGACTTGAGCAGCCTGTGTTTTTATCAGTTTTAAAAACCTAAGTAGCATGTGTGCAGATGAGCAAATAAGTGGGTTAGAAACCTTCAAGAATAAGACATGAGGTAGAAATGACCTTAAATCACAAAGTTCGATCTGCTGGTGGGGGAACGGGGAGTTTGAGGTGTTTTAAGAGGAAGTTTCTCAGCAGGAACTGCAGATGACCCAAAGGTAATCCTCTTCATCTCACTGTATTCTGGACCCACATGACATTGGGAATGCCTGCTGCTGCAGACACTGTGTTTCAGGTGATGCTGAAGGAAAGGCTTTTTCTCTCCGCAGCAGTCAGGCTTCCGGGGAAGTTCTGCATGGGGACACTAACCCCCTGCCGAAGATAATTATTTTATCTCTAGATTCTCGGTGCAATTTTGCTGGGTGAATAAAGTCTGTGCCTCGGATTGCCTATAACATTGCATTGTTCTATTAAATCACTGTGGCAGCAATGGTTGTCCCACAACAGAAAACATCTTCACAAGGAAAAGGTGTTTTCGATCGATGTGTACAGGCTATGTGTACCCTCCGGGCAAAGAAATCATTGGTCACTCTGTGGCACTGCCCGTTTTAGTTCAGGACTGTATACCTACATACAATACATGGTAAAGCCCATCAGCCCCATCCCTTCCTCCGTGTCTAACAGCACAAAATTATTCTACAGGTTTCTCTTGTTGCTAATTGGCAGCAGCTCTGTAATTACGAGATAACCGCTCCAAATGAAATATTTGGGATTGGGTTTGAAATATTGTCTCTTCCTGCCTGCCTGGGGGTTTTATGCAAATGCAGAAAAAATTGTACCCTAAGTCAAAAGATTCTGTGGTCTTATCCACCTCTTCCAGGACTTTATGAGCAGGAAGGAAGGTTAGGGCAGTTTTTCATTTCCTATGTGAATGTCAGAGCTTGGAACAATAATGGGGTCTGGAATTGCTCTTCATAAAAAGTATGTTGAAATTATCAGGAGAATGGAAGGGAAATGCACCAGGTGAGATAGGAGATATAAAAATAATTTTCCTGTTACAAAGTAGTTTTCTTTCTTTAAATGACATGGAGGGCTAATCTGTTTAGTATCCAAGCAAGCTATTTATCTGGTAATTTATTTTCCTGCAAAAAAGTCCATCTGATATTATTAGGATATAAACAGATTGTATATGTATTGCTTGCTTTTTTTTTTTTCTTTTTTTCTTCTTCTTCTGGTTTCAAATGCTGAAAAAAGCTGATTATTTCAGCTGTGCAGCTGACAGTTACTGACTGTAGGTCAGAACCACAAGCTATAGATTAGGACATTTATAAGACTCAACAGACAAGAGGTTAATTTTAAGTATGAACTTTAAAAGCCTCAGCTGACTAAGTTTGGAAGAAAAGATGAGACAGGTTCAAAGGTTAACATGACTTAAGTATCCCAGGACAAGCTAACTATAGCACCTGAGAGATTGTGGTTTTAAAATAACCCTTAAGCATATAAAATTAATAATAATTTGGTAAGGCTTTTAAGTTCCAAAAGTTTCCCATGGTCAATAGTTAACACAAAATGTATACCATGCATAGAATTCTGATGCAGAAACTTGGAGACTTTGTCAGATTTCCCCATTTTCTGTTCATAAGAAACCAAAGAAAACCAAATGCCATAAAATACACGCATGCTGCATTACATATGCAGACACAAATAGTTCATATGTGTACTATGTATATGTATATAAATACACATATACATGTGTTTTAACAGGGGAAGAGGAGAATGACAATGAATCGTTGAAGAAAAAGCGATACGCTAGCAAATCAAAACTTGCTTCTGGGAAGCATAAATATGAAAAAGCAGTATTTGTTACTGCAACAACACTCATGAGATTTCTAAAGAGATACTGAATATCTGGGGGGTAGATTAGTCTCATGTAACGTTAAATGTCTAGACGGTAGGTACCTAATCTAAGCTAGTTGTCTAAGCTGTTGATCATCTCTCAATTGTCAATGGAAGCAGACAGGATCCTCCAGAGAGCAGTTCATCTCACTTATACTAGGATGGATTAGGCCATTTTTAGAGGTTTGCGTCTTTCTTCACTGACTATAAGAGGAACTGATTAAATAGTGTAGACAGATGTCTAACTTTCTGATGGCTAAAGTTAGGTGAGGTGAATTCACTCTTCCTGTGCTTCCAGGTTAACACCTCCAATCCAAATAATTGCTTTAGCGTTTGAGATGTATTAGGTTAGACTGCTAATCTAAATATTAGAAAGCCAAAGGCTTTGAACTACTCAAGCTTTTGTACACCTCCAGTCTTTAAGCATTAATTATATCCCTACGGTATTCTCCTTCATCTGTCCTTTCTCTGCCACCATTAGCCAAATTCTTGGGCCATGAGGCCTCGTTCCCACCTCTTGGATAATACCTAAATCCTATGCCTATATTTAGGTATTGCCTCCAATCCAGTGCCAGATGAAACCAAGCATGCAGATACATAAAGTATCATTCAGAGGTAAAGAGAGGTGAAATTTAGTTAGAAGTTAAGGCACTTAAATGTTGTTTTCAACATGCTGGTACCTATGAGCTCTCCGAGGATTAAACACTCTACTGTGGGAAGTAGTCCACACTGTCAGTGGAGCAGAGAGGGAGTGCCAGCTCCTACTTACATTTAATTTTAATCTGATACCCCAGAAGCTCGAGTTGAGAAGCCAAATGTAGGTTGCGTTGTCCCACCCCCGACCCTGAAAAATCCCGTGCACTCAAAGTTGCAGCTAAGTTTGTGTAGCTCCCACCACCAGCTCACCTCACCTTTATCTCTAAATGATACCCTCAGCTATGTGTGTCTCCGCTGAGCTAACTACCTGCCTGACTCGTGGTGTCAAGTCTCCAAAAGCCAGACTTGCACAGATCGTTCCTAACTCTGCCAGACTGAGTTCAGCTAGAACGTCATGGCCCTGAAGACAACATGGCAGGGGGGTTGGAACTAGGTGATCTTTAAAGGTCCCTTCCAACCTAAACCATTCTATGATTCTACGATTGATCCCCCTGCAAAGAAAGGATCTTCCACATAAAGAGCTCTTCTATAGCCTGAGATGTGGGGTGAAGGAAGAAAAGGAAGGAAATAGGGAATTATCTTCAGTTCCTGTCACCAGGCATAAGCCGTTCTGCAGGGAGGAATGCAAAATTTACGGGACCAGGGGAACAAGAAGAAAAAAAGCTCTGCAGCTGGCTCGTGCCCTGGGATGGAAGACTCTCAATCCTGTCACTGTGTGTGCACTGTGCACTGAAAAGTCATAAGATAAAACAGGTACAGAGTCCTTGGAGAGCTCTTTATCAGTCCTGATGGTGCCTCCTGACTTCTCAGGTAGCCTAAATGTCATCATTTGGATCACCCTGCCGAGTGAGTACCTGCTGCTTTTTGCGATGCCTGTTTTGAGTGTTTGTAGTAAATGATCTGGATAAGGTTCTGAGATCTGGATCTAAGTGCAGAGGAGCACAGTCCCCATCAAGCCTTTATGGACCTGGAGCTCAGTGCTTCATCATTTTTACAAACAGAATAGCGAGGGCACTTCAGAAAAATGCACCTAAACTTTATTTATTCCTATTCAGAAGTAGCTAAACTGAAATCAGCAAAGTGGCACTGGTGTAACGTCAATGCAAGTAAGGTCAGAAACAGTCACAAAATCTGCTTTTTAAGCTCCACTAAGCCTTTATGGTAATTCCCATGCAAATCATCCAGGATACCTTGCTTCTAACGGGCTTTCTCTGAAGCTGTAACAGTCTGCAGTCTATTTCTCCCAGGCCTTGGATTTTCTGCCGGTGCACACATGCTCACTGTTAATAAAAGCGAATGGCTACAGGGGATCCTGAGTCTTAAATTTAATAACGGGTAAGAGTTAAAGTAAACAGTGACTTTGCACCGGCGCGAAGGGCTTTGCAATGGGCATGCCAACGGTGAAGAGCAGCTGAGCAGCGTTCTTTCCTGGACACAGAGCTGTGCCTCACCTGATCGTTGTTTGATCTGTGTGTAATGGCAGAGAAGGGGAAATGGCTTTTCTTTCCCACCCGCTTCTCTTCCTCCCCTCAACCTCTCTCCTTTCGTGCGCCTGTGAAGTCTCAGACTGCTTTTCGCCCCCTTTTTTCTGTCTTCCTTTCTCAACTCTCCAGCTACCGATGCAAAGGGAATTTCCAAAGCATCCAGGATCCCAAAAGCACCGTGCTGGGAATAAATAGCACAAAGACTAGTCATTCCATGGCAAATACCACTCAGTAGGAAGCAGGAAAACTGAAGCAGTAAGTATGCCAGTAATTCTAATCAATATGCCCCCTTTGCATGTCAGGCTACAAATGCAGAACAAAGTCGGTTAAAATGCACGTCCTGGGACATTTTAACATCTGGAACTTTTTATGTATTCATGAAGATTGTGAGTCAGATTCAAAAAGCTGTTTAAACAAGTGTGTTGATACACATAAGGTTTACTGTATATATAGAAAAAAAGCATCATTGTTAACATGTTTTTTTGTACCCCTGCCAACCTCCTGCCAACTGGGGATAGAGTGTAGGTTGTTGGCATGCATTCCTAACGCTCGCATTGGAATGGAAACTTCCCAGCGCTGGTTCAAAGGTTAGCTGGGTGTTTGATTTAAGCCAAACAGCCTTAGAAAACAGGGATTTATTTTTTTATCGAAATGAGCGTTTATGTTGGTAATTCTCACATTTGGTTTTCGTTGTTACTGGAGATGTTTATTTGGGCTTGAAACAAGTGGTCTGGTTGACTTGGTACTAAAAGAGACTGAATTAATTTGGGTTAAGACTTGCATTACAGCAGTAGCAGACTGTTTGTGAAGGGATTAAGCTCACTTCATGTTGGTTGTCTATAGATTAGACACCTAGTCCTGGTTAATCAACTAGCAACCTGTTTTAGGGCTGAATGAATCACTGTCTGGAGGTTCCTACCTCTTTTGCTCTGAACCTATACACAGAAGCTGGATGACTGGTTTGGTCCAAGCGCCTAACGTAGACTCTAGTGTGATTAGTGCCACCATTAATAGGTGTTAGTGACATGAGCTTCATCTGTGCTTCAGAAATATAAGCACCTCAAATCTATTGAGAAATCTCCAGTTCTTTGAGAAATGAACGTAAGTTTGTCTCCAAATTCCTTTTGGCTTTAACAAATGGGAATGAAGTTTGTATTTATCTTAAAACCACGTGCTTGGCGGAGTGTGAGGTTGCTCTTCGTTTCATGAACCCTCCCATCAGCCGCCACGGTGACATGCAGCCTCAGGTATCCACAGGTAACTGGTCAAACGGGTTGGAATGAAAACCTGTAGCCTGAGCCCTGTGGTGCTCTATGTCAGTGTCTTCCTGGGGGTAAAGCAGGAGGCAGAAAGATTTAATTTTTCCACCCACTTGTTCTCTAACCATAAGGGACTCTGTGCCTCAGGGAACCCATCAGGTAGTTTTCTATCCAAGAGAAGGAGTTTGAGCTATAATTAATTAATTAATCACTGTAAAGCATTCTGAGATTTTGTAAGAGTTAGAAGCAAAAATGCTAATACTCAGGTATATGGCAACAATAAAGATAGTGCACACGTAAAAAGAAATAATATTTCATGAATGTGTTTACAGTATCCTCATTTAATATCCATTTGGTTTGATCGCCCTTAAAAAACCTCTTTAGTCAAAATGTTATGTTCTCTTAGCTCCTTGTAGACCCATAAAATGTAAAATGTAATGCATTCATTCTTAAAATTTTTATTTTTTTTTCTTAAAGAAAGAGTAGTTTTTAATGAACAAAAATCTTATTGTAAATATTCTGCCAGAAGATGCTTGCATCCAGCTGTCTGGTTAGAGTTTAAAATGTTAAATTATGCCTCAGTGCTTTTGTAAGGTGGAATTTAGGTGTCTGCAAGTTAGAAGTCTAAATCTAAGGAGATTGTTCTGGTTTCCCTTTGTATGCAGTGGAGGAGACAGGTAAGTCCTGAGACAAATAGACCTAAAATAAGAATTTAACATAGCAGAGATGAACAACTTTCTGGAAGTGCCTATTTTTCTCTCCTAGTTAGGGAACTCACAGTTATTACTGCAGGTGATGATGATACCTTTAAGCGCTTTACTATGGCTTAAGTCATCAGGACTTTAAATACACGCAGGTAAGATGAATCCCACCTGTGGTTTCCAGTTTTCAAATGAGGCAATACAATGGATTTCTCTATTTGACCATGTCTGATTTGTAATAGGTGTGTATGACTTCTCACCACAGAAACTGGACAACCTTCAGAGTAGTTATCTTCACAACTAGATGTTGCTGACGGTGGTAAGACATTTAAATTCCATGGAAATTAAAGCATATTAAGGATTCAGGCCCAATATCCTATTTAAGATAGCAGAGAAAGACAGCGATATAGGAGAGGGACGGACCTTGTCCCTTCTTAACTCCACTCGCGTTATAGTCGCTGCATCTCTCTCTTCCTACTGTCTGAGGAGCTTTTCAAAGCTTCTGAGCACCAATTAAATCATGCTGAAATCCAGTGGGGTGACAAAGTGCTGCTGTCGAGGATTGTACTCTGTATGAATGGTGGGATTTTCCAAAGGCTGCAAAAGCCCTTTGCCTTTCCTTGAAAACTGCATCTCCCACTCTCTTGAGGATCCTTGATTTCCCCCCCCCCCCCCCCCCCAATACCTGAATATTGGTGTAGGCCCTCATCTTAAAGGCGACTAATGAAAGAGTCATGATTTTCAAAGAAACGCTAAGTACCAGTACTTTAAACTATGGGTCTCATTTAACCAGTCTTGAGTTGGGCAGGTTAAATCAAGGTACACTGAGGACTTGAGTTAGTGACTCATGTGTTGGTCATGATCCCTTTGAGATGCTCCAGGATGTTTCAAATGACTATGGAGCTGTTGGATATGACACAAGAGGTATTATAAACTGAGCTCTTTTGGGGTGGAGGCTGCAGACACCTGTTTGTTGAAGTCTTGGACTTGAGTTGTGCAAAAAAGGTCTGATATTTCTGTGAGAAGATCATCTCTTCAGAGATTTCTTCAACATCTGCTTCTCATCCCATCACAAATGCTGCCGGTCTTTGGGATGCTTTGGCATTTCCACTTCCAGTCCCAGCTTGCAACCAGCAGTAAAAGAACATTAGAGGAACTTGATGAAGTCTGGTTTGAGTTTAGGTGTAAAAGTGACTGAGGCTCATCTGCTTTCTATCTTTTACGAATTGCTGGCTAGTCTTTTTCAGTCAAGACGTTCAAGTGAAGATTATGTACATTTTTAAGGAGATTGTGTAGGGGCCTAGAATAGGGGCTAGGTTGAAAGAACCAGGAGATCCTTCTCCCTATGTCTCCTCTATAAATCTCTCATTATCAGAATAATGCCTCATTTGTGGTCTTGGATGGCTCTGCCGTGAATGACTCATATTTCTTTTGATACAGATGATTCATATCACTTCTAGTACAGCCCAGGCTTGATCTGCAGAAAAGCTTAACAGCAGAAAAGCTATAGCAAACAGGCTCTGCACATGCTCTGAGTTTCTGATAATCAGCCTTTATTTAATTAAGCTTCATATCTTTCTTGTGAGGTAATTATTATTATTATACAAGTTGTACCATATTATAAAAAAGAAAGAAAAAAACTGAGATATTAAGAGATTGAGGAAAGTGATGGGAGGTGTTGTTGTAAAGATCTGGATTCAGAAGTGTCCGTTTTACTATTCCTTGAAAACACACAATTCCCTTTTCTAATGCAAGTCGTAGATATGTGTTCAACACAGCCAAAAAGTGTCTTTATTCAGCTCCTGTTGCACAGCATGTTCTGATTCAAGGACCACGGAGTGCTGTGTCCCTGACTTTAGGGATAAAACAGTTTGTATACGCCTTTTTCAAGAGATAGTGATCAGGAAGTAGAAATATGTGCCTTGGTGAGGTTTTGCAACCAGAGACAATGAATTATGCATATGTTTTTCTGAACCTCCTGTCCCTCTGCTATCAAACCATTTGCATGGCTGCGGTTTCTTAGGCTGCATCCTTCAAAGGATAATCATTCTCTTCCTCTGCCAGCAAACAGGATTCTCCAGCATTTATACTGGGGAGAAAGGGATATTTTTCAATTTAGACCTCACGGTTTCTGCACAGAGCTAAGATCGAGTATGGTTTCTGCACATGGAGAAGCTATCAATGCTGCAGCCTAACTGGACTCAGCCTCCAAGAGGTGTAAACATAGTCAAGGTGAAAGTAGTGGTGAATGGCTCCCAGATGAGGGAATGTGTCGTTAAGTAGTGATTTGAGACAGCTTGCTAATGTGACCCTCTTTGCTGAGGCAGAACCACAAGGCAACGTGATCTTCACAGCTGAACCCGGCAACTAAAACTGTGCCTTCTCTTGATCTTTTTGTGTTTCACTGTGGACCTGAAATCAAACTCTGGAAACAATTTTACCTTAAAAAACCCCACCAATACAAAAAGAGCTGATCATGTGTTAATCATGTCCCTTGCGTAAAAATAGTCAAAATCATATGCACCTGTGAAAGACCTACATCTTTCAACATTAGGCAATTATGTATTTTTGTTTTCTTCTCCAAGTGTTTTTTACATCACTGAAACAAAACCAAATTAACCTGAAAAACCTACCAATATTGGCCTTCTTAATGATTGCTCTGATGTACCAGCAGATACGATCCAATAGCAGATTTCATCCTGTTTACTCCAGATTAATTACGAGGACACCTTCAAAGACAAAAGTAGAAAATACATTAGCTTTAAATAAGAACAAGATACATAAGTGATGTTGTCATAACATCATAGAAAGAGAAAACAGCTTATTGAATAGCATGCTGCCCTGCCTATTCAGACACCCAAGCTGGCTGAATCTGCAGTTACTTTCCTGAAAGAATTTTGAAAAGATGCCTAATCCTCCCATGCCAGTATTTCCATATATGTATAAGCAGGCACCTGGAAATAAATGAGCCATGAGCTGATGCAAAAATCAGACATCATTTCTATGAAATATAACATTAACCAAGTAAATTAAAACAATGTTCCCTAAATCAACGGCAATAACAGCTCCCAAACCCTCTATCTCACATGGAGCTTCGGTTCTGAAATGTTACATTTAACGCAGTGCACAATTAGTTTTCCTATTGCTGTTGAATTTAAGCGAGAGACATTCAGACACCATGATCTTGGGTAGTGAGCTAAACCTAGAAAGGCCGCTTGATCTTGTAATTAATGTATATGTATGTTATCAGGAGGTTGGTGCTTGATTTCTAGATCACTGAAATTAAATTTTTTATAAAACTGTGACCACCTGCTGGATCATGTGGACTAAGTTGCCTTTCCCAGTCCAGTTCCTTGCTTACCAACGGGCACATCACAAATGCAGTCATTAGACTCCATCACGTCGTGGAATATATTGTCATTCTGAATCCAGTGAAATAGATGCAAAGCCCTTTTTCTTCTAGCTATGGTTCACAGAAATATCTCAGAAGGAGCTGGCAGACTGGAAATTTGCAGAGATATTGTATCTGTTTGCATGGATAAACAGAGATTTATTTTCCAGGACAGCATCCTTTTGCAAAATGTGCAATTCATAGTGACAAAAAATCCAAATAAAGCAAACTTCTGAGGGCCTTGAAACAAAACCCCATCCTTTTGGCAAGAAGAACAAGTCCTAATATCCAGCTATAAGGTAAATATCTAGAGAGATACAACTGTAATTAATTCAATTATAGTGATGCGATCAATATGTTAGCACTTTCTGATTTGACAAGGATGATTACTGGATCACCATTTATCTCCCGGGTTTCCCAATAGTCAATGCCTCTACTGCAAAGTCTCCTTTGACTCTTGCCCATTTGATGTTTTAGCTTGTTTGAATTATTAGCTCTAATTTTGTCAAGCTGGAATGTTACAGACCGGGCTGCTAGGATACTGCAAGATTCATGGGTTTTGGATATTGTACCAGAGTAAAACAGCTGGAGGGGAGGGGAGAACCGGTATGGTGAGTAATGGCAAATGCATCCATCACAACAAAGAAACTTCCATCAGCCCCACTGGCAAAACAGTGAGTTACTGAACTATCAGGGATATCAGGCTGAGGATTTTGAATGATAGCTAAATATACTTCCCCCTTAGAGGAGTGATCTTGCTTTGGACAGATTATATTTGTTGCTATCAATGATGACAATGAACAGCTGTGCTCGGTGGTAGCTGCTTGTAATTTCTTCGCCAAACATATCCACTCACAGGACAAATAGATGCCTTTTGAAATTAGCAATAAAAAAAGACCCCAAAAGCGAGCAAGATGTACAGATATGTACATCTTTGAAAGAGTTAGTCGTTTTTTGACTGACCTAGTAGCATCACTGCATCTATTTGTACTATCATCTCCTACATTTTGTTATAAAGCTTTTGAGCAGTGGGGGCCAATATTCCCATGGGGTAAAATTGCTGCCACCGCACAGAATTTCCTTCCAGCCTAAAGCCAAGCCATGAGCTCTGTCAGCTCATAGTTTGTCACAGAATAGACACCTTTCTTCAAAACCGTATCAGTGCATGTACAAAACATACCAGGAAAGAAACGGTGGCTCAATTGAAGTTAATGGCAAAAGTCTCAGTGACTTCAAAAAGGACAAGAGTTTAATCACCTAACGCAGCTCTGAGGTTCTCTCCAATTTTGGTGTGCCTTTGCCAAACAGTTTCTGCAATAGTGAACAGGGTTGCAGCACCCAAAGTCTGTAAACGTGGTGTTCCAAAAGCTTATTTTCCTTCGGGTTGAATTTGGATTTGCAATTTTGAGCTGGCTTTGGTTCACAACTCTTCATCTTGATTTAATCATTTTGTCATCATCACTGCATTGCTTGATAGGTCTGGGGAAGGCTATCATAAACGGTCATGTTAGTCACATAACTTTCAGATGCATATGTAAAGTCAGACTGGATAACTAAGGAATTCTTATTGTCTTCAACACCTCTTTATTAAGATTCTAATTCACACCTATCCTCCTCTTTTTCTTCCCATTCCACTTTCTTAACTGACAACGTTAAAGACTGCAAAATGAGGGGAAGGCATAAACATGACGGAAACATAATGAAAATAGCAGTGAGCACATCTCAGAACTTGGAAAAAAAAAACATTTAAGGAAGATGTACACCAAAAAGGGTGCACGGAGACTATTTCATGCTTGAGCTCTGGTGTCAGGGGAGCAGTTAAACCACACCATCTAAAGTGGAGCAGTAATTATGAGAAGTGAACTAATGATGGATAAGTATATAAAAACAGAGACTGCAAACAGTCAAAATAAACTAGGGAATGGGGCCACTTTAAGCATCAAGGCTAAACTCAAAGACAGGCATGGCACAGGCCAGTAGGAACCAATGTAACTTTGTGAGGGACAATTGATCTTCCGTAAGCAGTGCTCGGGACACCTGAAAGCCATTCCCTCCTGGCTTTTGCAGGGAGAAGAGTCGTTTTCAACGCTAACCACCACTGCTGCGGGGGAAGGATGGCTGTCCTCTACGTGGGAACAAAGTTGATGCCTAGTATTATTTAGATTTCATGCACCTTTGGTTCTGGATTTTGCTCCTTCATCTCTACTGATTTTAGAGACTGCAGTCTGTACAAGATGAATGGGAACGTGTTTAGATATTGTTTTCTGTGGGAATAAGCAAGCGGAGAGAAAGAGAGATGGACATATTCAAATGGCCTCTTGGGGGTCTCTAACCTGACTGCAACAACGTTTAAATTTAAGATAATGATGGGTTGATTCAGGCTGTCAGTAACTCTAAAGGGTCAGGCCCTACTCACAATGTAGTAAGAGGAGAGAATTTTTTAGTGTTGAATTGCTCACTCCAGCAAAACCTTCATTTCAAGTTTACTCTCACTAACTGCATCAGGAGCTGGTGTCTGATGATTGCACCTCACATATCGTCAGAAACCGTTCAGCTCTGTCTTAAACTCAGTTACTACAATAGTAACAACACCTGCCTGAGGGACCTGTGGGGGTGAGCTCTTCTCCCTCATCTTCTTGAGGCGGTGGAGGCAGTGGTGAGCTCAGGAATTCTAGCATGGGATTCCCTTTCCGATTAATATACCTAAATTTAGGTGTTTATGTCTAGATGGCTAAAATCCCCAAACAGGCTTGACTGAGTCACCTGGGTCCATAGTGCTATTAGGGTGCTGGATACTACCACGTATCCAAGACATCCAAGTCAGGTTATTAGATATGACACGGGACATATGAGACTTGAACTCTTTTGATGGAATATCCTACATTATCACAAGTGGCACTAAACACATATGGCTGAGTACTTTGATCAAACTCGTGGTTAATACAGTCAATGGAGCTTGGAGAGCAGTTCATCTCCTCTTAAGGTAGACATCTAAGCAACATCTATTCCAAGAAATAAAACACTGCCAGAGCCCAGGGCTGTATGATGGTTTTTGCTGAGGTCAAGATGATACTCTGGCAAGATCTTCTAGGCTCAGGTGAATTAGCACAGACCAAAGAATTTTCCCAAGAGGGAGTTTGGATCTGCCCATCTCATTTTGGAGGATAGGAGAGTTTAAATCGTACAGGTGGCCAAATGGTGCCAGTTGGCAAAATGATCCTGGCATGACTCTACTGACTGTATTGGTTATATTTGTACTGACAATGGGAGCAGAAACACCTCCTGCATGTTTAGACACCTCAACATCAAAGTTGAGTGTCTTAATCTTGAACTGAATCTCACTTCTGGAGCAGGATGAGAGGCAGCTGGAGGCAGCCTCCAGCCAAGGGCGTCAGGCACCTCCACAGAGATGGGGACATGAACCTGTGAGTTGGGTTCAAGGTCAGGATCAGGCCCAGTGAAGGTGACTAGGATGAGACACAGCCAGACAGGGCCAAGGCCAGGTCTGCATGTGCTTCAGCTCCTTTCAAGGGGAAATCAGCACTTTTCCTTGATCTGTTCAGTTTGGCAGATATTTGAATAAGGTGTGCTTTTGTTAGAGCTGTGATCTCACAGTTGCTCTTAAACGATCAAACTGGTCTACTGGACTGTAGTATGATGACTCTCCACCTGTACCCACACATCCTCCTCCTCTCTTTCACAGAATCACTGGGGTTGGAAGGGACCTCTGGAGATCATCTAGTCCAAGCCCCCTGCCACAGCAGGGTCACCTACAGCAGGTTGCACAGGATGGTGTCCAGGTGGGTTTTGAAGGTCTCCAGAGTTGGAGACTCCACCACCTCTCTGGGCAGCCTGTGCCAGTGCTCTGCCACCCTCAAAGGAAAGGAGTTCCTCCTCATGTTTAGATGGAACTTCCTATGGTCAAGTTTGTGCCCATTACCTCTTGTCCTATCACTGCGCACCACTGCAAAAAGACTGGTCCCATCCTCCCAGCACCCTCCCTTTAAGTCCTTATAAGCATAAATACACTTTCATGCTAGTTTGTTTGTTTGTTTGTTGTGTTTTTCTTTGTTTGTTTGTTTGTTTTTTGCATTGAGTGGTCATCCAAATGATTTATCTGAACTTTAATCCTCTCCCTCTCCTCTTCCTCTTTAGCAAGATCAGTTTGGAGATCCAGCTCACGGTGAGGTTCCATAGGTGATAACAGCAAGCGAAGGGGCAGAGCAGCGTGGCCTTGGGTGAGTCTATCAACTTTTGTGGCCGTATGTGCTTAGGGTGGCTTAAAGCAATGGTGAGCCATGGCGTGCCGATGTAGGATGCTTGCTGTGGTGGAATCCAGCTGGGGTCTCTGAGTATTTAATAGTGCTTTTATTATTGCCGGTATTAAGGAATTATTCAGGGAAGATAAGAAACAGGAGGAAATAAAAGCTAAAATAATTCCTTCGAAGCCAGTCTAGATTTCCTAGGCAACAGTGAGGAAAATAATGGAAGTCTAATCATATAATTTAAGCTCTGTTAATGGGAATAGCCTCTTCTTGTAATTATCTCAGCAATACATTCTCTCCCTTTTTTTTTCTATTTACCCATTACCTTTTAAAGTTAAATAGCATCAGCAATAAACAGAAAAAAATGGGGATATTTCCTATCTACAGTCACTAACTGAGTAGAAGTGCAAATGAGCAACTCAATTCTTTGGATTTTGGAGCTGGAATGTAATTGAATTTCAGACTACAAATCTGGATCTGAATTTCAGTGGTAGCTCTAATACAGGGTTTGACTCTAGCTGGTGTCAGAACTTTTAGTTTAGACTCTGCGAAGAGATAATTAAAAGTATCAACTCCAAAACTCTCATCCAGCAATAATTAATGTTTAAGGCATGCTAATAAGCTGCTGTCAAGATCACAAATTAAATTAACTCTTCAGTTTACATATATGCTGAAAAAAGAAGAAATTCCAATCTCCCTTCTGTGCACTAATCTCAAGTCCATGGGATGTTCAGGACTTGCACCACTGTAATTGGGATCCTGTGCCAATCCATTCATTTCACTGCAGTTGCTCCTGATTTACATTGGCAGCAAATGTTTTTCCACATCACTAAGAGATACAGTTCTATTTAAGAGAGATTTATTTCACTGGAAATGGAAATACATTCCTCCTATGAATACTATATTAAAAATAAAAAAGGCTTTGCCTCCTTTCCCTTCTCCCCCCTCCCTGCCCCCTCTCCCTTTTGTAATGCTGAAGGTAATGAAGCAAAATTCGTTGATACAGATCTAAACATGACAATTCGGCAAATTTTATTTCCTTAGTTCAGCTGAATTTGTTACTCTCATACCGTTCTGTAATTGCCTTTTTTTTTTTTTTTTCCCCCCAGCTCTCAAGTTCACACAGGTAGAAGAAAGACTGTTTTAGATCTGAACTTGGTGCTGGAGGTCGCTGGAAAGATTATGTAATACGACTCAAAAAGCTTTACAAACTGTTCAAATAGCAGAACATTTCTAGTACAGTGCAGGAACATAAAAGTGAAACCAAATAAACCCAAACCATTTTGCAATTACCGACAAAATCGTGCACTGGCAGAAAATGTGAAAGAATAACAGGAGCGGAGCGGTGGAGGGGGTTTTCTTCTTTTTCTTTTCTTTCCTTTTTTTTTTCCCTTTCTTTTTTTCTTTCCTTTGGTACCAATAAAGCGAATGCATCTCAGTTCTTGAAACAACTGAATACGTGTCCACTTCCCCTGCCTTACCGCTTTCCTTTGTATTGATAGCACCAGTAAAAGATAAAATAGCATTAGCGCCAAGTGTAAATGAAATGATGGATGTTACAATTCCCTTTTTCTGAATCTAACTCTTTAAACCTTAGTTTAGAAGCTTAAATGTGGAATGAGGGACTATGTCCTGTTTCTCCCTGCTGGGTTCATTTAGGATAAAACCCAGGCTGTCCTGCATTTTAGTTGGAGACTTGCACACAGTGGGGGTGATTGGACTTTCTCTGCCCAAGGCACAACATATGCTACTTCCCATCACTTTAATAGGCATTAGTTCCGCAGACAGCACTGGTCAAATGTACATTATTCACAATCACTTTAATGCAAATATGCAAGGATGAGAGAGAAAATATGTCACAAAGAAAGAATCAGCCATTTCCGTTCTTTTTTGATTCTCTTCTTCTATCACAGCATCTCGTCTTTCATCACGTCTCTCTGCCTACACATATGTGTGTCTTTGCAATCACTGCATTTTCTGGAGGATTTGGTTTATTTTTTATGGAGGGTCTCAACGTTGTTGGTTGAAAGCGTTTAGATGTGAAATATCAACGTTACACTTTTTCTAAAGGTTCTGTCTATTATTCTTAGCGCTTACAGAAGCAATGCTTCTTTCTTCACTGTCAGCCTCTTCTTTTTCAGAAGGTTCATCCTAATGATTATTTTTATTATTTTGGTTCTGCTGGATTCTTTTGTGCACCCTCAGAGTGACCTGTGTCTGTAACAAATAAAGCTTCCAAATCAAAATATTACCACCAGAAACCCATTCATATACTTCGCTATAGATGAGAATTAGTTTCATATTCTTTACCTTTTTTTCTTAGCTGTGTAAATTATATGTGGGGCTCTGCACACTGCCACTGTGCCATAAATCCCATTAGGGTCCTGCGTTATAAATGAGACGACAAAGATGTTCTGAGTAACTACCTGTCTGTCTGCCTGTCTATCTTTATTTCCCTGTGATAGGTCCTGAACAGATAAGAAACAGGTGATACATCTGTGAAGATCTCATCCCAAGGCAGAGAGCCCTAAAAAGATAATGAATACAATTCAGCAGCTTATTCAGAGTATGATATCGCAAGTCACAATATCTAACCATTTTACTAGTTTTCATTCTTTTTGTTCTCAGTTCCCTGCCAAGCGTAACACTTCGCTCCCACCCTGCCCATCCATTCATGCAGGTGTCAAAGTTTTTCTAAGTTATCATGTCACTTACAGTTGTTTCTTTCCAACCAACTTCCTACATAAATTCAATGGATGTTTGGACTGAGTATTGAGTGTGAATCCAAGCTTACCAGGCATTTGATAAACTGGAAAGATGTTGCTCTGTGGCAGCCAAAATCAATCTAACCTTTGGCTGCCACAGTGTTCCTTAAGAGAGAGGAATTGTTCCTCTCCAACTAACAATCAAGGCCAGTGGTAAAACCTTGGCCAAAGCCCAAATGAAGTATATCTGTTCACGGACTGTGTCAGCACAACCAGAGTTACCTATCCAGGGAGGTTACATGTCGTACTGGACGGCTCTTCAATGTAACAAAGAGACAGAAGCATAAGATCCAGTGATCTTACATGAATTGAAACCTCAGGTTTTTAGCCAAGAGCTCAACGGATCTATCAGGATAACTTTCCAGGGGAAGCGGTAGATTCTGTAGATTTTCTTTCTTTAAGGCTGTTTGTCTTTCCTAAGAAGACATTCAGGTTCTACCACAGGTTCTTGGGGTCATGGCAGGAGCTTATCTGGGATGTGTTGAAGTTAAATAAAATATGCTCAGTGGCACAGAACAGTGTGGCATCAGAAAGCCAAAACTACGTGCTCCCTGTAAGAAATGAATTAGAAATAAAACAAAATTGTTTTGTTAGACCTGTCAAACTCAAAAAATATATTTTTAAATAGACATTTTGCCATGAGATATTTTAATTCAGACAAAAGAATGTTTTCTGAAGGAAAATATTCCCCTCTCTCACGCACCACACATGCACACAATGTTCACTTTGCTAGTTTCATTAGCGTCAAGTGATTAGGCATTAATTGCAAAATGTAACATTACATCAAGTTTGCTTTCTAATAGGTGACTTTTAATGGCACGGTGCTGTACCAAACACTTCTAATTAATGCTCAATCTTGTCCTTTTAAGCACAGAAGGAAACACAAAACAATAGACGTGTGTATGTGCGTTGCAACACAGCTCAGGCTTTTGGCAACCCATTTATAGCATTCCTTTAAAAATCAGTACTCAGCGCTACACGGAGGATTAAGTGATGGCAACATTAGGGATGAAACTCGGTTCTTTTGATTATTCGCTGTTACTTTATTGTAACCTCAGTAGAATCAATCCAGATTTAGATCACCAGAAAGGGAACAACAATTTTGCTTTTATTTTTTATGTATCGTCGTATAGCACAGTTGCACAGATCATAATCAGGGCTGGCCCAACGCCAAGTGCCAGGGAGTCCTGGCCAATGATCTATGTGTTTTCCTGGCCTAGTGAGATAAATTACATCAATTTGGTAAAGAACAGCAACAAGGAGCAAAGCAGCAAGCATTGCATCTGGACACCTTTAACTTCTTAGCCTAAATGATGTGGTGGCCAGTTACATGGGGATTAGCTACAAGCTGGTTTTTGCATTATTTCTAGCAATCTTTGTCCTCTCTGCATATATAACAAGGTGTTTTATTGGATCTCTCACTATCTTGCAGAAAAAAATAATGGACAATAAAAATAACAATTGAAATTACTATGCTCCCACTCCTCCTTCTTCCTCTGCAGCTATTTGCTTTATTTATGATTTTACCAATACCAGAGGAGTTATATGAGTTTTTAAAAAAAGGTTTGGAAATAGCCAAGCATTGTTTCCCCTTGAAGCAATCACTTCACGGAGCACTTTATTTCATACCACAGTGTTACTATGCAGTTCAGATGTCAGATATTTACATTGTAGGTTTTTTATTATTAATAGATTTTTCAATTGGGAAAGCCTGTGTTCTCTGAACTTAGTAGGACTTTATCTTTTCTTACCGGCGATGAGTGATTTATGTGGACAGCTCCTATTAATGCTAATGGAAAGCAAATGCATAAATCTCTCCACAGCAGATAGATAGCAATCTAACAAAAGTGGTCCAAGCAAAGCGTGTCTTTGTATGGGGTCTAGGTAGCAATTAGCATAAAAGATTGACATCAGCCCTAATTCAGTATTTATATGAGTACTGTTAATCTAAATACAGAATCAAATTAATCCCTTGTGTAACTCCCGCGCCTGCTTTGGAATTTCAGCACTGAAGATTGTGACCTACCCTGTCTTCAAATGCGTAAGCTACGTACAAATTCACAGGTTTTAAGGACTAGACTCTGATACCCTCTTCAGTCAGCGGGAGCCTAGTTAATTAAGCCAGCTTGTATAGCTCCTGTTACCTGATGTGTAAAGCCATTTGAAAACCGAGATATGTAAAGGAAACTGAGAGAATTACATGTTTTTTGGGTTAGGCATCTAAAATACCATCAGGAAGACAAGATCTTTCAGCAAAGTCCTTGAAAAACTAGGACAGAAAAAGGGTGATTTGAAAGGGCCTTTCTATGAAATTCTTGTAGGGAAAGGAGCCAAGGGTTGGATAGGGAAAAGAAAAAGAACAAAACAAAGGCACCAGCTTTTAATCAGAAGATCATAAATGTTTTTAGGTTGGATTGCTTTTGTTGAGAAATGTTTGTTTTTCTTTAAAAACTACTGCAAAGAAATACCAATATGGCTGTTTCTTGAATGGAGCTATGTTAGGTAGAATCCAGGCACAATTTCACAACATAAAGTAATGGGAAATAATGGCCAGGGGTGTACCGGGAGAGAAAATCAGACTCAAGGGTGAGTTGGGCACAGCAGGACCTTGGCACCTCCCATCCCACCACTGCCTGGATCTCAGGTTGAGACCAAACTCAAGACACAGGTGTGGGATGTAGTAAGATAAAAACCCATAAACTTCTGTTTAATGTCTCAGACAGAGGAAACGCTGGTGGATAGGTGGAGAGTATTCTCATGGACAAGTTGATTTGGGTAGACAAGAGGTAATGGGCACAAACTTGACCATAGGAAGTTCCATCTAAACACGAAGAGAAACTTCTTTCCTTTGAGGGTGGCAGAGCACTGAAAGAGGCTGCCCAGAGAGGTGGTGGAGTCTCCGACTCTGGAGACCTTCAAAACCCACCTGGACACCGTCCTGTGCAACCTGCTCTAGGTGACCCTGCTGTGGCAGGGGGGTTGGACTAGATGATCTCCAGAGGTCCCTTCCAACCCCAGTGATTCTGTGATTCTGTGATTAAGCATGAAGTACATAAACGGATAGTGAGGTGGACTGAAAACTGATTGCACTGCCATGCTCAGAGACACAAAGTCCAGCTGGAGGTTGGTACCTAGAGCTGTGCTCAGGGGTCAATACTGGGGCCAATACTGTTTAACCTCTTCATTAATGATCTGGATGATGGAGCATAGTGCTGCACATTTGCAGATGGTACAAAATTGGGAGGAGCGGCTGGTACACCAGAGGAGTGTGCTGCCGTTCCGAGGGACTTTGACAGGCTGGAGAAATTAGCTGAAATGAACCTCATGAAGTTCAGCAGAAGAAATGACAAATCCTGCACCTGGGGAAGAATAACTCCATGAACCAGTACAGGCTGTGGACCGATTGGAAAGCAACTTTGCAGAGGGGGTCCTGGTGGACAAGAATTTGAACAATGTGCCCTCACAGCAAAGGTGACCAGCAGCATCCTGGGCTGCATTAGGAAGAGCCTTGCCAACAGGTCAGACTTGGTGAGGCCCATTTGAAATGCTGTGGCCAGTTCTGGTCTCACCAGTGCAAGATAGACATAGACATACTGGAGTGACTCCAGCAAATGACCACAAAGACAATCAGGGGGTTGGAGTGTATGACATGCTGGGAGAGGTCGAGAGAGAGCTGGCGTTATTCAGGTTGGAGAAGAGAAGGCTCATGGGTGATCTTACTCATGCGTATAAATAGCTAATGGGAGAGACTAAGCAAGACAGAACCAGACTCTTCTCAGTAGCTGACTGGACATGGCCCTGAGCAACCTGTTCAAGATGACCATGCTCTGTGCCAAGGGGGTTGGACTAGATGATCTTGAGATGCCCCTTCCAATCTCAGCTATTCTATGATTCTGTGAACCCTTTGGGCTTGGTTCAGTTGCCCACACACAGGACCTAGCAGCTTTTGAGATAAATAAGTTAACCTGCCTGGTTTTCATTTGTTTTTCCAGGTAGGACTTATATTTTCCAGCCCCACTGAGATTCCTTACTTTTGTCAATAAGTGCATGAAACTGTGAAAAGAGCAGCTGCCCTGCATCTGTTTTAGTTACATCTTGGTACCTGTGCCAATACAAGCCAACATACTGGTGTTGGTCCAAAAGCAACGTCATCACCCTGTGAAACTCATGACTTCTGCTGTAAAAGTCTTGGCTTGAATATGAAATGGCAATGTGTCCCGTTACTGTTCCCAACCAAAGCCATCTAGTTTTTCTATGTTTTTGTTAATATGGAAACCTGCTGTAGGTGACTGCTTGAACAGGGGGATGGGACAAGATGATCTCCAGAGGTACCTTCCAATCTCAACAGGTCTGTGATTCTGTGATCCTGTATCCTCAAACTTTCCTCCAGAAGAGTGGCTGGGAGTTCAGCTCATGCTTTTATATGAGGATGGCAGGTGGAACCACATTTTGGGATATGGTTGATTCTCCAACCGATGCTATAAGCGCACTTCAGAGTTCAAGAAATAAACTTTTCAAACTGCGGTTGTCTTTGACTTCCATTGATGTGAAATCACTGGCAATTGGGATACCCGATCCCTTTCCCCAGCTACTCTCCCAAGACAGAAAATTAAGAAAGCATGTTTTAAATCAAACTTGTATGGCTATTTAAGAAGGAATAAAAAATAACCAGAACAATTTGGACAAGAAACTGGTTGAGAAAATGGAATTAATCTCCTGTTTTAATGAAATTAATTAAAATTTAAACAGCATTTACAAGGTATCTGGTCCATGATTCTCATCTCCCTGGAGGGGCACTGCAGAGCTGTTTGGTGACCTACGTTAAACAAATCTAGTCCCTTAGGTTGCTTCTATCCTAGTAAATTTTGCTGGCAAATGCTTTAGCCACACTGCCCAAGTCACAGAAGGTGAAGGTGGGACTCGGAGAATGAGGCACTGCCCACTGTAGGAGAAGACCAGATTCAAGACCATCTGAGGAACCTGAAGGTACACAAATCCATGGGATCTGATGAGATACATCCACGAGTCCCGAGGGAACTGGCAGATGAAGTGACTAAGCCACTACCCCTCATATTTGAGAAATTGTGGCTGTCCAATGAAGTTCCCACTGACTGGAAAAGGAAACATAACCCCTGTTTTTAAAAAAGTGAAAAAGGAAGACCCGGAGAACTACAGGCTGGTCAGTCTCACCTCTGTGCCTGGCAAGATCATGGAGCAGATCCTCCTGGAAATTATACTGAGGCACACAGAAAATAAGGAGGTGATTGGTGACAGCCAACATGGCTTCACTAAAGGCAAATCATGTCTGACAAATTTGGTGGCCTTCTGCGATGGGGTTACAGCGTTGGTGTATAAGGGAAGAGCAACTGACATCATCTACCTGGACTTGTGCAAAGCATTTGACACTGTCCTCCATGACATCCTTGTCTTCCAAATTGGAGAGACATGGATTTGACAGATGGACCACTTGGTGGATAAGGAATTTGCTGGATGGCCGCACTCAAAGAGTTGTGGTCAATGGCTCAATGTCCAAGTAGCAAACAGTGACAAGTGGCGTTCCTCAGGGGTCAGTACTGGGACCGGTGCTGTTTAACATCTTTGTCAGTGACATGGGCAGTGGGACTCAGTGCACCCTCAGCAAGTTTGCTGACGACACTGAGCTGTGTGGAGCGGTCGACGCTCTGGAGGGAAGGGATGCCATCCAGAGGGACCTGGACAGGCTTGAGAAGTGGGCCCGTGTGAATGAGATTCAACAAGGCCAAGTGCAAGGTCCTGCACATGGGTCGGGGCAATCCCATGCACAAATACAGGCTGGGCGGAGAATGGATTGAGAGCAGCCCTGAGGAGAGAGACTTGAGGGTGTTGGTTAATGAGAAGCTAAACATAAGCTGCAATGTGTGCTCACAACCCAGAAAGAAAACTGCATCCTGGGCTGCATCAAAAGAAGCATGGCCAGCAGGGCGAGGGAGGGGATTCTGCCTCTCTACTCTGTTCTCATGAGACCCCACCTGGAGTACTGCGTCCAGTTCTGGAGTCCCCAACAGAAGAAGGACATGGACCTGTTGGAGCGGGTCCAGAGGAGGGACATGAAGATGACCAGAGGGCTGGAGCACCTCTGCTGTGAGGACAGGCTGAGAGAGTTGAGGTTGTTCAGCCTGGAGAAGAGAAGGCTCCGGGGAGATCTTATAGCCCCTTCCAGTACTTAGAAGGGGGCCTACAGAAAAGGTGGAGAGGGACTCTTTATCAGGGAGTGTAGTAATAGGATGAGGGGTAATGGTTTTAAACTGGAAGAGGGTAGATTTACATTAGATATTTGGAAGAAATTCTTTACTGTGAGGGTGGTGAGGCACTGGAACAGGTTGCCCAGGGAAGCTGTGGAGGCCCCATCCCTGGAAGTGTTCAAGGCCAGGTTGGATGGGGCTTTGAGTAACCTGGTCTAGTGGAAGGTGTCCCTGCCCACAGCAGGGGGGTTGGAACTAGATTGTCTTTAAGATTTCTTCCAGACCAAACCATTCTATGATTCTGTGATTCTATGATTCTGTGATTCTGTGATTCTATGATTCTATGATTCTATGAAGTTAAATTGTGCCAAAGAACATTCCCAGACCCTGCAATGGAGTTATCTATGCAGTTGCAACATAAAAATGGTCTCTGCCATGCCAACCAATGCTTTCCCATAAGTCCTGGACATAGCTTAGAAGATAACAGGGCCAGGGAATGATCCAAAAAGGTATATTTAGTACAGCCACCCTTTTCTGAAGATCAAAAGGATTTAATATTATTGACCTGACTAGACAATACCAGTTGGCTACATGGTTAGACACTGGCTTTTAATTGCATTTTATTTTACTAGTGTGTTGTAGTCCAACTCCATCAGAACAGTCTGCAGGAATCAACTTTTTGTCACCTTGGACCAAATTAGTCAATTCTTTGAAAGAGCAATCCCTGACCCTCAGAGAACTACTGGCTTTGATCCCTGCTTGTCCCCAAATTACAGGGCTGCCTTTGGGTGGGGGCATGCAGAGTCCAAAGGCTGTGCTTTGGGCAAAACAGAATGATGAGGGACAAGTGTGACTGAGAGTGTAAAAGATGGCACAGACCCATCCAAACCACTTCATGTCTAGCATTAACCAGACCAAGGAACAGGGCTTTGGAGTTGGGTAATGCAACAAACAAGTGCTTCTGCAGCCTCTGTCATGGTGAAAGGGACTATGGAAGCATTTTGTGCACTTCTTACTTTACCCAGCACAGGCACCAAACTGGGTAAAAACACATAAGCAATCTGTGGAACATGTTTTCTCAGGCGCATCGGGCATATATAAACACAAGAGAGTGGTGACCAAAGGTATAATAGATCCTAAGATTTGGAAACTACTTGAAGCATTTGGCTCTGGACAATCAAAGGAATATTTTTTTTCCTGTGGGCAAAGTTGCTCCGTTTCTTTCCCCTTTCCACATTTCCAGTAAATATATGTCTTAAAATGTTATTTATCCTTACTGATTGCATTGGTGCTTGTAGGCCCTGAAATACTGCACATAAAGATCCGCTTGCAGAAATCTCTCTCAAATCTCTCTATCTTCATAAGGTTCTTCAGAATCCTAAAGCAGTGCTCTGAGATGAAGGAGGACTTCAGTCTTCAATGACATCCTGACTGGCAGTCATGTGAGGACAACCAAAGGCAATAGAGAAACATCACTTGTCTTTGCCAGAGCTGTCATTTCTCCAAACCAGGTATGGAAAGATCCCCAAAGAACATGACCAAAAGGTCAGTTCAGTATGGATTGAATGCAAAGTGAATCTGCTGGGTCAAGCGTTCCATGTCTGACTGGGCTCAACAAAGTGTGCCTAAGGACTTGGATAAGGTGGCAAGTACATGACAATATCTCCTAGGTAATTCTTCTAGCCCCTGGTGATCTGTGGCTCAGGAATCTCTGAGTCGTTCTATTTAATAGTTGTCAGTAGATTTTTCTGCCATTTTCTACCTGTCTCAATATTTTTTAACAGAGAAGACAACCTACTTGAAGTGATGATACACATGTATTTCAAAGTAGAACTAAAGAATAGTCAACCATTCTCTTTAGTGCCCTGTTGTTAACATGCAATTACTTGCTCAGTCTGCAGAAGCCATTATATACCCACTGCAGGAGCTGGTCACTTCTGAAATCTGCCATCTTGTGCTCTTGAATGCCATCGGAGCAATTCACAGAATCACAGAATGGTAGGGGATGGAAAGGACCTCGGGAGATCATCTAGACCAAGCCCCCTGCCAAAGCAGCTTCACCTGGAGCAGGTTGCACAGGATGGCGTCCAGGCAGGTTCGGAATGTCTCTAGAGTTGGAGACTCCACCACATCTCTGGGCAGTCTGTTCCAGTGCTCTGCCACCCTCAAAGTAAAGAAGTTTTTCCTCATGTTGAGATGGAACTTCCTATGTTCAAATTTGTGCCCGTTACCTCTTGTCCTGTCACTGGGCACCACTGAAAAGAGTCTGTCCCTGTCGTCTTGACACACGCCCTTTAGATATTGATAAGCATTGATGGAATGCCCCCTCAGTCTTCTCCAGGCTAAATAGACCCAGGTCTCTCAGCCTTTCCTCATAAGAGAGGTGCTCCATTCCCTTGATCATCTTTGTAGCCCTCCACTGGACTCTCTCCAATAGTTCCTGTCTTGAACTGGGAGGGCCAGAACTGGACACAGGACTCCAGATGCGGCCTCACGAGGGCAGAGTAGAGGGGGAGGGTGACCTCACTTGACCTGCTGGCCACACTCTTTTTAATGCACCCCAGGAGACTGTTGGCCTTCTTGACCACAAGGACACACTGCTGGCTCATGGTCAACTTGTCCACCAGGAGTCCCAGGTCCCTTTCCACAGAGCTGCTTTCCAGCAGGTCAGCCCCTAACCTGTACTGGTGCAGGGGGTTATTCCTCCCCAGTTGCAGGACCCTACATTTGCCCTTGTTGAACTTCATGAGGTTCCTCTCCGCCTAATACTCTAGCCTGTCCAGGTCTCGCTGTATGGCAGCACAGCCTTCTGGTGTGTCAGCCACTCCTCCCAGTTTTGTGTCATCAGCCAACTTGCTGAGGGTGGGCTTATCCAGGTCCTTGATGAATACGTTGAACAATACTGGACCCGGTACCTGAGCCCTGGGGAACACCGCTAGTTACAGGCCTCCAACTAAACTCTGTGCTGCTGAGCACAACCCTCGGAGCTCTGCCATTCAGCCAGTTCTCAATCCACCTCACTGTCCACTCTTCCAACCCACACTTCCTAAGCTTACCTATGAGGATCTTATGGGAGACCGTGTCAAAAGCCTCATTACGTGGCTTGTTGTACCTCACACTCCTAGTTTAAAAAGCAAAACAAGTAATTCCAGAAACACAATGACAAAGGAAAACAGAGCTTCTGTTTTTCCTTTGACTTGACTGACATAATAATTGAATTGGATGGATCGTTTATCTCTACATATACCTACAGTAACGAGACTGTCGCAGAGTAATTGAGCAACGGCAAGCAGGCTGTCACAGCTTGTATTCAACTGTACAAACTGGTTTCAGAAGCTTTCAGACTGAGTTTATCCCTTTTCTGCCAAACCATCTTTTAAAATGAAATTTATAAAGCACAGGATTAGCTGTGAGAGACCTACCCGTGTATCAAACAGAGCATCATCCATCCATCCAGGGAAAGTCACACGGCAAGGGAGATTCATCCCCTGATTCATCTGCCTAATTTTGATGATTGCAATGTGGCAATTTGTATGTGTACTTGGTGCCTAAGCTCTCATTGCTGTCAACAAAAATCTAGAGCTCAATTCAGTTTGACTCATAGTTTTTTGGTGCCACCTGAGACATCCAAGGATCTGTGAGACATGCGTGTGGGATTGACAGATATAACACTGGACTTACAGGAGACCCACGCTCTTCTAGAGAGGCAGCTGGATGTGAGATGAGACCTAGGGGCATCTCAGATAGCACTGGGTACCTGCGTGTGGGTGGCTAAATCAAGCCCTTCATCAGTGTTGTCAACGGGAGTCTAGAGAGCAGTTCAATGCCCCTGAGGGCAGATGCTTACCCTTATATAGGTCTGTCGTTAGGAATCTAAAATTTAGATCTGTTCATCTGCTCTAGTTGTCTATGCTACCATTATAATTAATGGAAATCCTGTCCGTACAAGTCAATGGAGCCTAGAAATAGGTTCAGCTCACGCTAGAAATACCTATGTGCATGCGATCAGGTCAACTGACGGTATCAACTGGATCTTCATTGGCTCTGACTCAAATCAGAGACAACACAAATGCAGACATGCACTTCTGAGGCACCTCAATGTAGGTGTCTGGGCCTGAATCCCACCCACAGACAGTCACTGGAACAAAATGATCGTGTTTGAGCCTGGCTTCGTAAGAAATTAACTTGAGAAACCTCAGAAGAAGAAATGAAGGAGACGGCTGCATACCTCATCCCATCCCCATATGCAGACTCTGATTCTGCTTTTGAATCACATTCATCTCCCATTTCACTCACCCCTACTCACACTGTGACAACTTACGCTGTTAAATATAAGTCTCAGCTCCCTCCCTACCCCATGCCTCAACATATCCAAATTAGTTTATTTAAAACACTAAAAAGTCCTCGGTCTTAAATTTTTTAACAGGAGCCTGTGCTTATTCTATTAAAAAATTAATCTGCTAGGATGTCTTTAATCAGCCAAGTCACACAAAAGCAAAATAATGACACAGTAACTTTAAGGATCCTTGACTTTGAGCTGCATTTTATAAGCATGGAAGGCAGAATAAAAAAAATCAAAAGCAGTAAAAACTTATATTATTTCTGTCAGTAGCTCCTTTTCAGAAAATGTTGTGAAAACAATCTCTGTGTGGAGGAAGCAACATACTGAGCAACAAGCCTCAATCACAGGAAGTTCATTTTTTTCCTTGGCGCGTCGCCCAGTGCCATCAGAACTAATTAAAAACAGAGCCGCGCTGGTAGGAAGCTCAGTGTTTGGGTTTTACAATAACGGAGCGGCAAACCAGGGGGACGTCTAATGAGAATAGTTTCCGAGTTTGTTTTCTAGCGTTGGGCAACTATGTCAATTACTGGAACTACAGCTCAGGGCCAGCAACCATGCTGAGACGTGAAAGAGTGTTATTTGCCGTACAGATTGAGCTGCTACTTTGATGCATGTGTTCTGCATGTCGCTTGTATACCGGCGCAGTTCCTTGGCTCATAACTAAATAGGAAGAGGCTGATGCCACCTTGCTCTTCTTGTCTGAGGCTAGATCAAACGTTATGAGACAGGGCTTTCCCCCGGATCGTTAGATATGCTCCAGTTAAAAAATGAAAGACGTCCTCTTGTAAGGATTTTACTTGAAATGAAGGATCTGACTTGCAAAGGGAATTATCAGCCAGGGACTTAACCCTTTGAGGGTTAGAGGAAAAGACAGGTTGACCTGAATATTTTAAAAGCAGCCCCTGTGACTCAAACAATCCCTCTCCCAACTGAAGAGAAAGAAATAATACATTTAAAACAAACACACCACTGCAAAATCCCACGTAAGCAATTCTTACCCTTACAAATAGCCTGTTTAATATAATGTCTGTGGAATTAATGTAGATATTGAATATTTTATGTTCTTATTTTAGGATTATTATTAATTTTATGAGTAAAGAAAACAAAAGTGAGAGAGGACAACAAGCCGCAGCTAAGGAAAATGTTGCTGCAAAGATGAGGGAAATAACTTGCTCTCCATATCCACTGGGGATAAGACGGGAAGCAATGGGCTTAAACTGTAGCGAGGAAGATTTAGGTTAGTCATGAGGTAAACTTTCTAAGTGTAGGCTAGCTCTGCCTGGGGAGGTGGTGGAATCTCCATCACTGAAAGTGAAAGAGTAGGTTAAACAAACATATGTCATAAATAGGTTGATATAGAAGATCCTGCCTTGGGGGAGGAAGATGGACTAAATGATCTCCTGAGGTCCTGTCCAGCCCTGTTTTCTCTGCCTGTTTTTACATATCGCACCTGAATCTTTGCAAGTGAAAGCTGTGATAAAATAGTATCACTTTGCCCCTCAGAAGCAGCCGCTACCTTAAAGCGGTAAAATTAAAGATTTTCATGCCCAATACTGCTTTCCTCTCTGGTTTAATATATAAGCTACGCCTGTGTGCAGCAAATTAATTAAGGCCAACAGCAAACTAATTAAGGCCAGAATATGGGTCCAGACCTTGCAACTAGGTCAACCATATTGTTAAATTTCTTGTGTGGTTCACAGCTTAGGCCAATTGGTGCTTCTCCAGAGAGTCCCTGGGCCTGGATCAAGGATAGCACAGTCCAGGGGCCGTTCCCAACGGACAGCTTGCATGCAGCAACCTGTTTGGATGTAAGAGAGTTTAGCCATGGATACAAGCTATGCTGTGCCAGCTGGCTTCAAGGTAGATAGTTGTTCCTGTCCCCATTTATTTCCTACTATAGATCCTGATGTACCTGTTTAAGAAGATAAAAGGTAAAACCAACAGCCTAAACCATGAAACACTAACATTTAACTCTATGTATCAAGATAACTCCGTATGAAGAACACAGAGTTAACAGAAATACTTGGGAATAAATAAGTTATAAGGTCTGATGGCTGAAGCACTAACCTGAGACGCTGAAGAACAGATTTCTTCCCCATGCAGGGAGGCCACGGATCCACCACTTCTGTCTCAGTTCTGCTAACTTGAAGTGTCTTCTCTGTAAAGCAGAATGCCATCTTTGCAAAGGACACTGAGACGTTCTCAAAATGATGCAAGATCTGTCAGCTGTCATCTTTACCCTTATATGGTCACGGTAACCGGGATTAGTAGGCTTACTACCCATTGTAAACTAGTATCTCCAACCACCTAACTTTTGAAAGAATTAAATCCACTTGATTCAGCCTTGACACAACATTTTCTATTGCTAGGTAAATATCACTTAGGTACATTCTGGAAGTTTCATTATCATTGCAGTCTTGTTTGTGTCCTTGTTGCTTTCTTGTGTTACACAATTGGCATTTGTTTCATGTAGCACCTTCTGGTGTCTTAGGCTGAGATCCAGAAGCGTGGTTAAGATACTGAATAATATTGTTGTAGGTTCACTGCTGTAAGCTTGCTTTGCAGTGTATTTATCAGCATTGTTATTGGTCATTTGTCTCTTTCTCTTGACTCTCTGGGTCACCTCCTGTATTGCCCTCCAAAGTCCTCCTGCATGCATGTCTGCTTCCATTTGTGCTACAGGCAACACACAAATCTCTTTGCTGTGGAGAATTGCTATCAGGACGGTAATCACTTTTACTAATTATACAGTCTCCATAGAGCTGTTTAAACTAGTTTCTTAACTATACATTGAACTTAGACTATGTGAATCCTAGATGACGTCCTCTTGTGCTCCTGAACAGTATAATAATATGAGTAAATGAGATCCTGTAACCATGACACCAAGTTATAGCCAGCTAGTGGGACTCATCCTTTTTTCTAGCTATATACTACCACTCCTGCTACCTTAGACAGGATTGGTGGGGCAAAGTTGTAGATACTGTATGGGCTTCCCAAACACAACGGAGTGACTGCAACATGAATTGTGCTGTTTTCATGAGCCAGTTTAGGCTTTCAGTTCCACTAACAAAACCTAATCTCTTCAGAGGGAATTACACATAAGTGTAAGAAAGATTCATTTGTATCAGACTGATTTTGTCTTTAATGGCAAATATTGCATGTTATCTTAAAGGTAGTCACCCTCACTATTTTATCACCTTACTTCTGTTCCAGCATGAGACAAGGTAAAACATATTTCTCTGCATTTACAGAAGGTGAAAAACTGTAATTATTTACCATGACTCAGTTAACATAACATGTCCATGAACCTCTGTAACTTACTCATATACCCCAGTGCTTGTTCTTTCACTGCCTGTTCAGCTCGTTTGTTAACTGATACTATCATCCATGTCAAGAACTTCGAGCAAAGCCACAGCTTTCGTTTAAACAAGAAGTTGGTCTCTCGCCTGTATGTTTGACTGACCTTTTATTGCTTCAGTAAAGGTCTGGGTCCCAATTCACCGCGAAAGTAAACGGATACAATTGTGTTGACTTCACTGGAATTGCACACACTTAAGCCAACGGTGAATTTGGACCTCAGTAACTACATTTCCTTTTATAAGGCTGGTGGATGAGTGCTTGGGGAACAGTTAGGTTGTCAAATAAAGGCAATAGCTATATCTTTCTAGACTGTATTTATAGTGTAGTCTTCCTACCAGGCTTTGCCCTGCTGAAGCCAATTGTTCCAGGTTTTATTTCAGAGAAAAAAAGAAATAATTAAGGATGAAATATGTGGCATTATAAAAATGATGCTACTAACTGATTGCAGTATGGCGATCTTGACGGAAAACAAATCAATAGGCAGCTGAAGCCCTCCTAGCTTCCCTGGTCATGCTTGCTTTCTTCAAATCATGCTGATTAATGTGGTTAAATGAGATTGTCTTTTTTTTTTCCTTTTTGTTCTGATTGACTGCAGGTCAATGAGGAATTTGGCTAAGCGAAAAAGAAAAAAAGGAGTTTTGGACTGAATTAAAAGTTAAGCATCAGATTGAAATTCTTTAAATAAAAGCAGTGGCCTGGTTTCAAAAGGCTCACTGCTTTGTTTATATCTATTGTAGAAAATTAAACAGTACCAAGGCTCAGATTCAGGTACCAGAACTCGTTATGGTCCCTGGTACCGTTTTGTTCAGGGAAAACTAGCATTATTTAAACAATTCCAAGGCATAGTTCACATGTTGGTGTGGGTCTGAAACTATTCCTAACAAGCAGGCTAGATGCAGCCACCCTAATCTGAGGCTATGTGGATTTCATAATATGGAAGTGACCAGATCATGCAGTTGGCCAGAAAGCAGGACCTGGAATTATTAAGTTTACTGGTATATACATAAATTTTGTGGCTGAGTTAGGATACTTGGGCTCAATCTAACTGTTTGTGTATGAAACAGGAGTATTCTAACTTCTCAGGACAGAAGCCTAATCATGGAGTGATAGTTTATCTTTGAGGATGGATCCATTTGTTCTCACAGCTTAAGCTGTTCTCCTTTATGTATGTAAAGTACATTGATTGTGCCAGGGAAAGAGACAATCAATGGGGGTTTTTTTTGGTGCAAGAATGCTTGGTCTGTATCAGTCCAGGTAAAGCACTCTGCCTGTCCCATCCCATCCAATCCCATCCCGTCCCGTCCCGTCCCGTCCCATCCCATCCCATCCCATCCCATCCCATCCATCTCTCTGGTACTCTTGACTGCAGAAGTAGGTTTGACTCATGGTATGGTTAGACAAAAGATCCGGTCTGAGTGAATGAAGAGGTCCCCAATAATTTCCTCCAATCACCTGTGAAATATGATGCTTCTCATATAGCCCCCCCTTAACCACCTGTGAAGTCCAGCCATCCCTCATGGAGGTCCCGTCCCTATAACTTTTCTCAGCTTCTTAAACTGCTACATGTCACAGCCAGCAGTTTTTCATGTCATGTCCTGTAGCTTTGCATGGCCTGTTCAACAGCTTTATCATGTTCCTGCAGCCTTAACGAGAGACGTGTCCTGCCTAACCAGCAATCTAGGTTTCTGCTGTAGTCAATAGACTATGTCTCCAGAAAGCAGGATGAAAATTGTTCTCTGTACTGGCTATAGAAAAAAACATGATTAAACATCTAATTTTGAGATGAGCTCAATTTGACTTGATAGATCTTTTCTACCATAACCAGAAAAACCTGCTTTGGTTCTGCCCAGGTAACCCCAAACTTGGAATGGTTGGGAGTTCAACACTGAGGCACTTCAGCTAAGTATTCAAGTAACAAGTGATCCTAGACCTGGATGCAGTCTAGCCATATTAATGTGATGTTAAGACAACTCTGATCCTCCAAACAGGGCTTTGTAACTCAGGTTTGACATGCAGTTTAAATAGCCATTTTTAATCATAGAATCATAGAATGCCAGGTTGTAAGGGACCTCAAGGATCATCTGGTCCAAATTTTCTTGGCAAAAACACAGTCCGGATAAGATGGCCCAGCACCATGTCCAGCTGAATCTTAAAAATGTCCAATGATGGGGAATCCCCCCACTTCCCTCAGGAGATTATTCCAACAGATGATTGTTCTCATTGTGAAAAATTTTCCTCTTGTGTCCAATTGGAATCTCCCCAGGAGTAAGTTGTACCCATTACCCCTTGTCTTTTTCATGTGACTCCTTGTAAAAAGCGAGTACTGGAACATGGTGATAAGTTCTCCCCTAAGCCTTCTTTTCTCAAGGCTGAACAAACCCAATTCTCTCAGCCTTTCCTCACATGGCAGGCTTCCCAGTCCTTTGACCACCTTGATTGCCCTTCTCTGGACCCTCTCCAGCCTGGCCACATCTTTTTTGTATAGTGGGGAGCAAAACTGAACACAGTATTCCAGGTGTAGCCTGACAAGTGCTGAGTAAAGTGGGGTAAGGACTTCTTTATCTCTGCTGGTGATGCTCTTGTTGATGCAACCCAGCATCCTGTTGGCTTTCTTAGCCACTGCAGCACACTGTTCACTCATATTGAGCTTGTTGTCCACCAGGACCTCCAGGTCCCTTTCCACAGAACTGCTCCCCAGCCAGGTAGATCCCAGCCTGTGCTGCACTCCTGGATTATATTTTCCCAGGTGCAAGACCTTACACTTGTCCTTGTTAAACTTCACAAGGTTCTTGTTAGCCCACTCTTCCAGCTTACCCAGGTCTTCCTGCAGGGTGGCTCTCCTTTCCAAAGTGTCCGCTTCCCCACTCAGTTTGGTGTCAGTAGCAAACTTAATCAGGGTACGCTTAATCCTGACATCCAGATAATTTATGAAGATATGAAATAGCGTTGGGCCCAGTATTGATCCCCGGGGGACACCACTGACAGATTGCCAGTTTGAAAAGGAGCTGTTGACCACCACCCTCTGGGTATGGCCTGTCTGCCAGTTCCCCATCCACTGCACAGACCATTTGCCTAGACCATAACACATCAGTTTATCTAGGAGGAGAAAACCATATCGAAAGCCTTGGAGAAATCCAGGTAGACAATGTCCACTTCCCGCCTCACATCACCCAAGCAGGTTACTTTGTTGTAGAAGGTGATCAGGGTTGTCAAGCATGATTTGCCCTTGGTGAATCCATGCTGGCTTTTCCCAATCATGTGCTTCATTTAACTTGTGATAACCCCCAGGAGGATTTGTTCCATAACTTTCCATAACTCTTTTGAAGTAAGACTGATGGGCCTATAATTTCCTGGATCCTCCTTTAAGACCTTCTTGTAGATGGGGATGATATTAGCCTTCTTCCAGTCTTCTGGGACATTCCCCAATCTCCATGACTTCTCAAAGATTATGGAGAGTGACCTCACAATGATGTCAGCCAGGTCTCTTAACACCTTTGGGTGGACAACGTCAGGGCCCATCAGTTTGTAGGGGTCAAGCTCCTGTAATAGTTCACATACCAACTCTTCCTTCACTGGTGGTGGGTCTGTGTTTGCATCAACCTGGGTTGTTGTTCCCAAGACCCGAGGCCCAACACTGCTGGTGAAGACAGAGGTGAAGAGCATGTTGAGAACCTCTGCCTCTTCAGCGTTGTGGGTGACTAATTCACCTCTCCTGTTTAACAGCAGGCCAATATTTTCCTTCTGTTTCTGCTTATTGTTTACATACCTGAAGAACCGTTTCTTGTAGTTTTTGGCATCTCCGGCTGGTTTCAATTCAAGCTGAGTTTTTGCTTTTCTAACTGCACCTCTACATGCCCTGGCAGTGCCCTTGTAGTTCTCAATGTATATTCATCTGCTTTTCCATCTCTGATAGACTTCTCTTGGTTTTTAGCAGACTCAGAAGCTCACAGTTAAGCCAAGAGGGTGTCTTGCTCCACCTATTTCCCTTACCTTTAAAGAGGATGAACTGTTTTGTGCTTCCAGGAGACCTTTCTTGAAAAACTCCCAGCACTTGCTAGCTCCTTTATCCTCCTCTTTTAGCTCCTTCTAGTCCATGCAAGTTCAGGCATGGTTGCACTGTAATTTATCCTGTGAAGTCCTGCTGAAGAAGAGATAAAAGTGACCTTGCAGCTCAGTCATTACAGACCTTCACTTTTTTAAGACATTAATTCCTATTGGAACCTCATCCACTCTGATATGTGATAATGATGTTCATGTCACTATAGATTTCAGGAGGTTCAGGATGAGTTTTATGTACAGTACACAACACATTGACTGCATTACTCTTTCATTACCTCCTCTGTCCCCTCACAGTATCAAGAACTAGTTTAGAAGCAATCTGTTTGTGTAGTTCAATTTTTAGTAAATGCTCTTCTCTTGCTGTAAGATAGGCCAGCAGGAGTAGGGAAGTGCCCCTGTAGTCAGCGCTGGTGAGGCCGCAGCTTGAGTACTGTGTTCAGTTTTGGGCACCACAGTCTAGGAGGGACATGGAGGTGCTGGAGTGTGTCCAGAGAAGGGCAACAAAGCTGCTGAGGGTTCTGGAGAACATGTCTTATGAGGAGCAGCTGAAGGAATTAGGATTGTTTAGTCTGGAGAAGAGAAAGCTGAGGGGAGACCTTATTGCTCTCTACAACTCCCTGAAAGGAGGCTGTAGTGAGATGGGCGCTGGTCTCTTCTCCCAAGTAACTAGCGATAGGACAAAAGGAAACGGGTTCAAGTTGCGCCAGGGGAGGTTTAGGCTGGACATTAGGAAAGAATTTTTCATGGAAAGAGTTCTCAAACATTGGAACAGGCTGCCCAGGGAGGTGGTTGTGTCACCATTCCTGGATGCGTTTAAAAGTCGTGTAGATGTGGTGTTTAGAGACATGGTTTAGTGGCAGCCCTGGTAGAGTAGTGTCAACGGTTGGACTAGATGATCTTAAAGATCTTTTCCAACCTAAACGATTCTATGATTCTATAGGGTCACCAACACTGACTTTCAGTTTCACTTGTTAGGACAAAAATAGTTGCTTTCTCACATTTTTAAATTTTTTTATTTTCTGGATATTATCAGACACACCTTTTTCCCCTAGTGAATATTTTATTTACTTATTCAAAAAAAAGACAACTTTTCAATAAGCACTCTTCTCTGAATTATGCACAGAGATAACACAGAAATCAAGCTATTTCATGTCCTCAGTGAATCAAATGTTGTGTTTTAAGGTCATGAAAGAAGTGGCTGTCCCGGTGAATCAGTGAAGATTGATGGAAAAATTCTGCATTGTTGTTTGGTATCAAGGAGATAACCTGGGAGACAGCGATCAGAGGGAAAAGGAAAAAGGAAGTACAGCCTTGCTGGCAGGCAGAGTGGAGAACTGGATATCAGGAGTGAAATTAAACTCACTTAACTTCGCAACATACATGTTTATCTCTGAGCCTGTTGTCATGAATTCCCTTCACAGCTTATCAACAAGATAAAAGGAATTGTGCCCTAGAATCGCTTTTTCTATGCTGTAACACCCTATTGTTACACCCTGCTGTGAGGACAGGCTGAGAGAGTTGGGGTTGTTCAGCCTGGAGATGAGAAGGTTCCTGGCAGACCTTATAGCAGCCTTCCAGTATCTGAAAGGGGCCTACAAGAAAGCTGGAGAGGGACTTTTTACAAGGGCAGGGAGTCATAGGACAAGGGGTAATGGCTTCAAGCTGGAATAGGGGAGATTTAGAATAGATATTAGGAAGAAATTTTTCACTCTGAGGATGGTGAGGCACTGGCCCAGGTTGCCCAGGGAAGCTGTGGATGCCCCATCCCTGGAGGTGTTCAAGGCCAGGTTGGATGGGGCTTTGAGCAACCAAGTCTAGTGGGAGGTGTCTTTGTCCGTGGCACTGTGGTTGGAACTAAATGATCTTTAAGGTCCCTTCCAACCTAAACCATTCTATGATTCTATGATTCTATGATTGTCCTGCACCTGGATCAGGGCAACCCCCAGTATCCATACAGACTGGGGGATGAAGAGATGGAGAGCAGCCCTGCCAAGAAGGACTTGGGGGTACTGGTGGATGAAAAGCTAGACTTGACCCGTCAATGCAAGCTCGCAGCCTGGAAAGCCAACCATATCATGGGCCACATCAAGAACAGTGTGGCCAGCAGGTCAAGGGAGGGGATTCTCCGCTCTCAGGAGACGCCCCCTGCAGTGCTGCATCCAGCCCTGGGGCCTCCAGTGTAAGAAGGACATGGACCTGTTGGAGCGGGTCCAGAGGAGGCCACGAAGATGATCAGAGGGCTGGAACACCTCTGCTCTGAGGACAGGCTGAGAGAGTTGGGGTTGTTCAGCCTGGAGAAGTAAAGGCTTCAGGGAGACCTTATAGCAGCCTTCCAGTACTTAGAGGGGGCCTACAGGAAAGGTGGGGACAAACTTCTGAGTAGGGCATATAGCAATAGGATAAGGGGTAATGATTTTAAACTAAAAGAGGGGAGATTCAGAGTAGATACAAGGAAGACATTTTTTTACAGTGAGGGTGGTGAGATACTGGAACAGGTTGCCCAGAGAAGTTATGGAGGCCACATCATTGGAAGTGTTCAAGGTCTGGTCACACAGGGCTCTGAGCAACCTGATCTGGTGGAAGATGTCCTTGCTCATGGCAGGGGGACCTTTAAAGGTCCCTTCCAACCCAAGTCATTCTATGATTCTGTGACCCTTCCAACTCAAATCATTCTACAATTCTATGATTCTCTGAAAAGAATCTGGATAACTAAAATTCTTGCTAGTTTTGGTAAGATGAATCCAAAGTTTGATACCTAGCCAAAGACCTAAGGCGAGCAAGTGAGAGGTTTAAATTTAGGAAAGATGGTATATTTGAAAATGTGATCCAAGAAAGAAAGTAATCAGGACAATAGACCAGATAAGGGAGGCAATTACTTGTCCAAGTTTCAGTAGTTTAGGGGAAAAGTGACAAGGGTTGATGAGGAGCACCAATACATAAAATACTGTCCAGGCAGTGTCAAACTAGTTAAGGAAAACAGATTGACTGTGTCATACTCTATACCTGCTCCACAAAGTGGTGAGATAGTAAAACTATAAGGGTTTTTGGAGATATAAAAGAAATTTAAATAATAACAAGAAGAAGAAGAAGAAGAAGAAGAAGAAGAAGAACAACAACAACAACAACAACAATAATAATAATAAAAAACAACCCCACATAACCAACAAAAATCCCAGTCTTCCCTTTCTTTGCTGAACTGAGACTCTTGCTTAATAGCAGAAGAGGGATTTCAGGGAACCATGGCAGCAGATATCATTGTTTGTTTTCCACTGTAATTTTAACCAAATGTTTCTTTCAGGCAAGGTATTTCTCCAAGGACATTGCTAGAACTTCAGACTATTCTCAGGAAAGGAAAAAATAGTCAAAGCTGAAATGTAAAGAAGAGATGGATGAAGACAAATGCATTTTGGCTGGCTATGTTCAACGGAAGTCCTCTCGTAGCTGGCCCAGAATTTGCTGCTGCAGCCCAAGAGCACCCTGAGGTTGCACTCGGGAACACTGAGTATTTGAGCTTCTCCAGTTAAAATTCAGATGAAGGAGAGGGACTTACTGACTCTCCTTTACATCTTTATACTATCGTCTTAACCTGCAGGTAAATGATGTGATAGCAACTCTCTACAGTTGCAGTGGTTCATAACCTGTTCAGTGTGGATGGAGTCAAAGCAATAAGGTTAAAATACCAGACAAAACTATGTCAAGTTTCTAACTATGTCTCAGTAAAACTTGGCCTTTGATTTTTTAACGTGATGGTGGTCTTTGAAAATCAGAAGAATTTTGTCTTGCTAGGAGTTGTGCATTTGGCTGGGAGTGTAAACCAAAGGAGAATTTGCCCCACGAATTGCTTAGAACATTTAAACAGATCAGTGGCTTGTGTTTGTCTAGTTTACCCTGGCGTTCATCTGACTAGGTGTGGATGCCTACAGAGCAAATGTCTATAATGCAGATGTCTGTGTTAAAGTTGGTTGTTTAGACCCTCTATAATAGCAGCGGAGAGAAAGAGACCACTCTGGTGTGGGAGTTTGTTCATCCTCAGAAAGTGGGTCAGATGAATCACACCCTTAAAACTGCTTTCTCCCATTGAAAGGAAAGAGAAACAGGAGTAACAAATTTGGAAGTGGGATGTAGACATCAAAAAGTAGGCGAAATGTGTTTTGAATGTCTTTTCTGAGATTACCAATTTTGGGAAATCCTAGAGGTAAAGTTAAATCTTTCTGGAAATTTGCTTTCCTTTTTTTGTTTGTTTTGTTTCTTCCTGGGGACAGCTGCGAAAAACTGTAGGGAACGGGAGGATATTAATAAGAGTGATTGGGAATGTGTTTGTGAAGAGATTGAAAACACACAGGTGAAGCAGGGAAGTCACTGAGGGTTACTGAAAGATACAGCAGAACAACCTGGGGACAGCAGCATCCCATGTGCCAATTCGTTCCAGAAGGAGTGAGGAGTTTAACTTGCAGCAGAAGAAAGAAAGAGTGGCTGGAGATGCTGTACAAAATTACTTCCCGTAAGAGGAAAACAGTAAAGCGAGTGGGAAATAGAGCATGGGAATATCAAAGGCAGAGGTAGGAAAAAGTAAGAAATGAAGTTTGATTGATAACATAGCAAAAACAATTGGAAAAAAAGACTTATGCATGGCCAAAGCCCAGTTCAGGCTCGTAATTTTCAGGAAAATCATATGCACATTATCTATATCTTGTGATGTAGGCGCCTTTTTTTCTAAAGGATATAAAAGGAAACTTGGATCCACCTTTTTATTTTCTGAATATTACAGTTCAAGCCCCGAACAAACATAACTTTCCACAGTCTCCAGTACAGAAAGGGGAAATATTGAGACCTCAGCTGTGCTGTTAGTTTGAGAGATTTTTCAGTCCAGCAGTACCTCCTCAAAAATAACATCAGCACAAGACAGGAACATCTCTTTCATTGTCCTGAGTTCTCAATTTGGAGACGTACTTTCCTGTTTATCAGTTTTGTGTGTTTAAGGTTGTTAAGCAACTAAGAGTCTATTTTTTGTTGTTGTGCAGAAGTACCTCTGATTCTTACTGAACCAATTCACCCCGCGATTGCTACAGCAGTGCGCGTGCTTGCTTATGCCTGTGATTTTATTCATTTGCCTCGGGTATAAATAGGCAGTACTGTTGCCAGCTCAGCGTACACAAGTTTACAGAAGTAATCCACATAATAATCCAAATACTTTCAGATTAGTGCGACAGGCACTTTCTTACTTTTCAGCATCGGTAATCCTACCTTTTCACTTCCCAAACCATTATGATTGTGGGCCAGATAAGGGTTAGCAGGAAAAGATATATTCTCTTTTAAGAGCTGTTCCCAAGTTAATCTTCTTGCAAAGCTCTCCATAATTTATTTACTGAAGACCATTTTAAAAATCAGATTGGGGGAGGGAGAGGGTGGTGTCTAACTTGCGTGCATGGAATAAATAAGCATTCTTAGTTTAGTATCTTCTGGACAAAAGTCCATATGACAAAAATAATCCCTACGACTGGGAATATGCGGAGCCCTTTCTGGCACACCCATCTACAAAGCCAAAGACTGACTGAGGATATGAGGGCAAGGAGCGGAGATATTCTTTGATCCTAAGCACCAGGATATAAGTATAATATTTGGGACAATGTGGGAAAGATGATTACAGTTGCTTCCCATGTTCTGTGATTAAATAAGGGCACCAGTCTCAAAGGCAGACAGTTTTATACCTTTCTTTAGTTCTGGGGTGTGTGTGTAAAGCAGAAAAAATATTTGCTTCCATGGTCACAAGTCTGTTGAGAGAATAAATCCATTAATGGCTAATGCCAGAGAATAATTGGGCCCACATAAGCAGCAGCTAGGTAAGCTGGTGTGTGAAAGAGCACATTCGAAGCATTGAACAGAAGTTTTGAAAATATTCAGTATTATCCTTTTCTGACTGAGAGTTTTACCACTTATTTGACTGCGAATAGAATTACATCAGTCTCAGATATTTATGTGAATCACATCTACAAGACAGAACTTGTCCCCATCTTACATGTCAACTCTGGGGATGGCTTCATGCTATGAAATTATTTTTAATACTAACATTACAAAAAATGAAATTTTTCAAATTGCTCAGAAAGCATACGATCATTTTTAAGGGCCAGGTGGGGTGTTTTATGCACTCTCTCCTGTTCTCAATACATTTCTCACCTTAAAAAACGCAAATAGCCGCGCTATTTTGATAGATAATCCGTATTTGTCATTTTAATGACAAAGATCATAAAAAAGAAAGGCAACTGTTCAGGACACACTCCCTACACTCTTCCGACACACTAACGAGAATGAGACAGCAGCTAACAGCCAGTCAAAGGTGTTGAAGTTGCAGGATAAGATCGATGTAGTCAGTCTCTGTAGAGCATATTGCAACCGGGTAGAAAATGATTCGTACTGTCTCCTGAGTCTCCTCCAAAAACACAGTAAAAAAATGTAGAGAAGGTAAATTCAAAAATATGTTACACAGCCAGAAGCTTTCGGGTGACAGATAGATCTGGAGATGGGAAAATGCTGCTACACTGAATTGCGTGGCAGGTATGATGGTATTTAACAGGGTGGTTTGATTCTTTTTGGCATTTTTTAAATTCAGACTTAAAACCTTTTAGGTGGGTTTCTTTTTTTTTCAGTATCTAGTTAACCCCACAGTTGGGAGGGGAGGTGGCATTACTAGAACATGTTTTACTGATGTTGCCTCTACATCTCCTTTCTCTTTTTTGCTGTCCCAGTTGTTTCAGAGATAAACGCAACCCAGTGAGAGCAAAATGCTGCAAATCCAAATCCAGGCTTTATTCTCAAACGCATTCTTGATATTTAAATAAGTGAGACAGACAATAATAATAGATAAGAGACAGGATGATTACAGGTGAGGAGCAGTGCAGTGTTTTGTGAAATGTCGGACAAGAATCTTATTGAACAAGTAAGACTGATTTCAACAGGGACTACGTTGGGCTATCCAGTCTTTTAAGAGAAATCAAGCAAAATAAATCAGAAAAGGAAAAACCGATCATTCCGTGTGACTTTACTGATCATTATTATTATGTTGTTTAAGATCTCGGGCTTGATGAAATGTTCTCCAAATGAAGACTGGATTTTGCTAGGACTGTCTTGGCTTACCCATGAACCATGCTGGGACATTGTCTGGGAGAATGTGAGTCGGGATAGGTCAAATCCACGGAAGTGAGCGTCCTAACAATTAAAGCAGTATAGAAAGATGAGGACCCTGGCTTAGCCCATGTCCAAACCCTGTTGAGTTTACTAGTACAGACAGAGCTGTAAAACCCAGTAATCTTAGAGCTTCACAGGTATCTGTTATGAAATTAAGAGTCTCAAAACTTTATGAACGTTGACTCTCTCTGGGTCAAGTCCCATCTCTGCAGCAAGGACTATAAATAGTCAGAGGAGTCTGGTTGCAGACAGAGTTACCCAAACTAGTTTTCTTGCTTGAGGACTATGACTTTATCCTAGGAAGAACCAGGATGAGCCCCCAGGCTTTGTGGGGTTCTGGAAGTTGCCTTTATGTCTCCCATAAAGAGGACACTCTTGTTAATTCATGGTTCTTACTTTCAGCAGTGACACTGAAATAATTTCAGTTTCCCTAAGCCACAGGGGGTTTCTCATTGATGTGAAATATTACAATGGTTTTGTTTCAGGCCAATTTAGACATTTAAATTGTATTTAAAGAACACTATAATTTCCTGACAGCTCAAAATCCTGCTCTTCAGCCAAATATAATTGGTATTATTCCATCATTTGACACTCCAAAGGTTAGAATGAAGCAGAATATGACTCATTTTCCATCTCGGCTGTATTGTCCTTTATTTGTCAGAAAAGGATTGTGAAAAATCATATTTAATCTCAGAAAAGTTTTTGGCTGGCTTGTCTCCCTGCTATAACAATGTGTGATGGGATTTGCACGCCGGGAGTCAGAGCTGGAGTCTCTTGAATGCAGAGGTTAAGCGAGGTAGACACACCAGTCCAGCCATTCGGCACAAAGGAAAGTCAAGCCAAGAAATATCTCCAGCCTGTTGTGCTAGAAAGGCTGAGACATGAGACATCTGGTCCTGTTCACACAAAGACAACCTTCTCGCAAATGAATACCCGTTGTGTAATTAGATCCAGTTCTTCGATCCTGACCACAACCTCTTCCCTCACTGTTAGCAAGACTTAGACTTAATAGTTTTTTGGGTCTGTGTAACTGTGACTTTGGACTGCCTTCAGAAATGTTTGAAATGTTCTCCTCCTTTCAGTTTTCACTTTCTTCCTTTTCTTCTAGACCAAAAGGAAAAAAACCAAACAAACAACAAAAAAAGAAGCACCGTTTGAGGAACTGGTCATTCCAGCAACCCATGGCAGAGTGAATATAGGTAAGAAGATTGTTTGAAATTTCAATGTGAATTTTGTGTGGACTGTACTGAACTGATGCTTAAACTCTTCTGTGTGATGTAAAGCTCATTTTCCTAAGACCTCAGTTCTTTAATATGCTTTTTTGATGCAATTGTGGCTGTGAGCAGCTGAGATTTACCCTGCCGAGTTCCACAGTCTCCAATAAATGTGTCGTCTTGAATGAAGATCGGCACAAACCATAGTTTTTCTAAGTCAGACTTTTTCTAAACGAAAGATTGTGTCTTCTGTCTCTTTTTAAAGATTGACACGGGGTGCCTTTAAGCAGGCCGGACTGATAAAATCACAGGAGGTCCTACACTCAGAAAGGGAGTAACTGTTTATATTTTTACATTAATTGATTTGACAAGGACATCCTCTTTCTTTCGCAATGGCTCCTGCATTAAGCTATTTCTGTCAGACTTGAGCAGGATCTCCCTTTAATGCTTGACCATGTCCACATTGATATTACTCTGTCCATCCCAAGTAATATAAAATCACCCGCTATCTGTAAAGGCAAAACTTTTTGTTATGCAACCAGTAATAGTGCAGAATAAGAGCAGGTGATGTAGGTCTTTACTGTTGAGAGGCAGGAGCTGTGTTGTTCCAGGAGATGACAGGAGTCTTTTCATTTCTCCCACTGTCTGGAGGCAGGCAGCAACTTGCTGTACCACTGGAAGAATAACATTTTTTCACTTGGTAGAGGTTCCTGGAAAGAACCACCATTCAAGCTACCTCCTGTCCCTTCTTTCTCTGCTCCTTGCTATGACTTGGCGAACGGGATGCTAAGAAGGGACCCAGGGGTGATCCCTGGTAAGGGGTGACCATGTTATTTAGGTCATGGATTTGGGCAGACAACCTCCAGTATTTACTTGCTAAGCACTAAGCAAGCTCCAGCCCGTAATATCACTCTGCCATCATCTTTGTCTAAATGTGTGTTTAGAGAAGGAGCTGTTTGATTTTTGGAGAAAGAATAAGTAAGAGAGAAAATGCCTACAGCATAATTAAAAAGTTGTTGCTCTAATTTTTCTCCTTACTTTAGAATCCTCTGTTGGCTTTAATTAAGTGCTTGAATTAAGATCGTAAGGCAAACAGTATTTGATGATTTTTTTTTTTTAAATGAAAGCAAGCTCACCCACCAGGTGGGTTTCTCCTCAGGTGCTTACTGCTCTAATATAGACAATCCACATGGGCATCTCTGCAGGCTGTGTGCTCTCTTCCTGAGTGCTTGGGGGCTCGAAAGAGGTGCTCGTCTGCTCCTCTCCCCAGCTGTCCCCAACTGTGTTTTGAGATGTTCGCAGTTCTGTGAGCATTTGAAGGATGTGTGCAGTGAGGAGGGAAAGGGATTGTTGAGGGTGGTTCACAGCTTCATAACTAGGGGCAATGAGATGAAATTGAGCAAAGGGAAAACGAGGTTGGATATCTAGACAAACTTCTTAAGTGTCTGTTGGATCATTTGTGAAAGAGTCTCCCAGAGGTAACCACAGATGCTCTGTTGGTTGAGTCATTTAAAAGTATCTGTCTAGGTCATCATATGCTCCCTATTACTGCAGCATCTAAAAAGCAATCACAGAGGCTTAGAAAATTGGGCCAAGAGGGACCTGGGGAGGTCATTTTGGCCTCAAGAGACGAATGTTTCCACTTAAAACATCCCCAGAAGACAACTATCAAACACTAATGAGCTATACAACCCCTCATGGGGAAAAGAACTATTATTTTCCCACTGTAAATATGAAAAAATCAAAAATACGGGGAAAGTAACTGTTTCAACCAAGTCACACAGAAATTATAAGCCAGAGATGGGAATTGAAGTCAAAGCCTTACAGACTAAATGCAATGCCAAAAGAACATTCTTCTTTGGTCTAGTTGGTCTGTAGGAGGAATTGGTGAACATCTATTTTCATGTAGCACTGGTTTTATTCTGTTCGTCTTATTAAGCAGGTGGACTTCCGGTTCTCCTCAATCCCCATAAAATTTCTTATTTCCCCAGCAAATTCTTAAAAAAAAAAAGAAAAAGATTCATTATTATCGGTAATTTGCCAGTTCTAACAAAAAACCTCACTTATTGCAAACATAATAAATGCGTGATTTTTTAAAAGTTTGTCACTTTAAAATTCTTGCTGGGGTTAATAGTCACCTACCCTACCTCCCCTGAGAGCTGGACACTCTTCAATAAACAAGAAGGAAAATCTTCCCAGGCAAAACTGGGAGCCTGAGAACTAATATTAACTAGCTGATCTTATCCACCTCTTGTTCCTATTATATCAGCCATGACTAGGAAGAAAAAGAAAAACACTTAACAATTTCTAAATGGAATTTTGTTCCTGTTGGGATCTCTTCCAGGTTATATTGTGCTATGATGATCTTGAGGTGTTACAAACATTTGCTGAGGATGACGTGAAAACTGTTGATGGACAATGTGGTAAAAGAGAGAAAAAACCCCGAATTATCTTTTCAATGTAAATTGCTTGCTGAGCCATGGTTTGGAAATGAAGATAAAATATTTGAATATTTAAAATTTTATTGGGATTTATCAGTAATCAGTAATCTGAACCTGGTCTATTGGATTTGCCAGCAGTCGAAGAGCCAACACCTGTTTTGTTAATGGAACTATTCAAGTTATTCTGGATTTACACCAATGACATGAGATGATGATATAAGCTACGGCTTTTGAAAATCTATATTTGAAAAGCAGTTACTTTGGATGTCTTTGGTTTTGGATAGCAACTTTGCTTTATTTGCTTTGGTGTGGGTTAGCATGTGTGATCGTGATTTTATGAAAATCAAGCACCTGTTTCACACTTGGTACTCTAAATATCGCAAGGCCAAAGCGATTCCAAATCTAGATTCCCATGCTGCCAGCTTGTAATCTGATCTATGTGGGTATAACTATGCGCGTTCTGATTACAGCAGGACAGGAACGAACAACTCGGTCTGTAGGTAGGGAGGAGGAAGGTGCAGAAGCCAGTAAGGTCAGGAGACTTGATTGCCTTTTTTTTATTCTGTTGCTTAAGAGTGTGTAAGGCTTCCCACTGAATTTGTTCAGCTTTAGTCTGTATCCTAAAAGAATTAAGCTTTTTGTGTAGGACGCATCTCACCCAAATTTACATGTCTAAAAATTAGATTTCTATCTGTGAAATACTCACCCCAGGCTCTCTTTAAAATTAATAGAAAGAAATGGGGATCTTCTGAGAGCCCATTTGATGACCTACTCTACACTCTACTCTCTTTTAGGGAGAAATTAATCCTTTCAGGAACTGCTTATTTTCCTGATTCCTAAGTAAGCGTAAGTGGTCTAGACTAGATACAGACAACTAGCTTTCAGACCCCAAGTTATGTGCAATGTGATTTGTCTGTCTTTGGGGATCCATTTATTTCTCGTTGAGTTACAGATGACAGTTCTGAAAGCACGGTCAGACATGATTTCTCAGTGAATGAGTTGAGCAGCTCTAATAAACACACAAGTATAATCCATGCCATCCTCAAAGGCACTCAGAAAATGCATGCATGTCTGGTCCTGACTTGTTAACAACCATAAAGGCAGCAGTTGGAAGCATTTAATACAGCTGTATGAACCATGCACTCTCGAACAGTTTCATCTGCTGTATTTCCTCCCAGTGGCAAATAAAAAAAAATTCCACTATAATTAGAGCATAATTCTGTTAAATTTGTGCAATAAAAGCATTATTAAAAGAAAGAAAAGATTGCCCTTTTAGGCTGCGCTGCAGTGGAATCAAGCGTAGCTTGCTAGAGTTATTTTGGTTATTATTGCATTACTTGGTTATTGTGTTACCCCTGAAATGCCGTAAAGGAAGAAAAAGGCAGGGTAGATGGAATTGCAGAGTGACTCTTGTATTCCATATTGCAATCTCATTGGCTACATATGTGCAGAGTGAGGTTTTGGAGGAGTTGTTAGCCTTGTGTGCTACTGAAGCTCAGTTCCTTGAGACCAAGTTTCCCATTTACACAACTTGCCTACAAATCCCATCAGCCTTCGTGGACAGTTACGTCTGGGCCCTTCTACCACAGGCTGCGTTGCCTCCTGATGTTTATCACATAATGTTGTGACAAGGCAAAGAGGACAGAGTGAGAATTTGAGGCCAGGCAGGAATGTCTTTGAAGTCATAGCCAATATTGTCCAAATCTAAAAAAAAATCACTTCAGCAAGATTAGTGACTTGAGTAGGAAGTTAAATTAATCTCAAATCTGCCCCAGGTTTATCCTTTGCAGAAGTATCGACGTAGACATCCTGCCTATTAAGGACAGAGGCAGAAAGCTTTGAAAAGCATTGATGCTCGTGACATTTCCTTAACTCCTGGGGAGAATAACCTTTTACCAGGCTATAGAGTACGTCTACACTGCTCTTCACACCCCTTCTTTCAAAGCAACACCTTCAGTCTGTTGTTGATACACTGAAAAACTACCTCACTTTGACTCATGTGTCAACATTAACTACAGAAGCATGAAGTGTGATAGGCAGAATCTGCTAGAAAAGATACCTGTGCTGAGCTCCAAACGTGGAGACTTAAATTGCTGGTAAAGGTTTTAATAGCTCAGTTAAAGCTTTATTATCTGAATCTGTAGTAGTCATCTTACGGAGAAGTCCACATCTGAGCTGAACTAGACGAATGTGTCACCTCTTCCCATGTTATTTATGTATGAGTGTCTGAGAGACCAGTGAAAATAGTGGGAACTTTAGGATGAAACCTTCTTCAGAAAAAATCTGTTCCTTAGTACAAAAGAGATGTTTGCTCCTTCCTTTAGACTCTGAGGGTGAGATTCATCCAGCAAACACTGAGTTAGAATTCAGTTTCAGAGTTGCGTCTGTAAAGACAGTGCCTTTATGTAGGCTGTGTACTGAAGTTCCCATTAAGTCAAGGGAGATCTTATCAATAGAGCCAACAGAGCTTGGGCAGATCTCAATCTCATCTTGGAGCAGACACCTCCATCTGATCATCTGGACAGTCAACTAGATTGTTGGCTGTGTTGACTTGGGAAAAGACTCAGTTCCCCTACACACACTGCAAGGTTTTCCATTTGGCCTCCAGTTTCTGCTCCAGACCTTATGGGTCTCCTGTAAGGCTTCTGTCACATCTGCCAGTGTTGTACAGATGTCTCAGGAATGTTGAAACGTCTCAAACGTCACTAGAAGCCTGTGTTTAATAACTAAATCTGGAGCTTTGTCTAAATCTGAAGCTGAATTTTATTATAGTAGCAGAATTCAGTTGCCTTAATAGAGGCTTCTCATGCCGTTTGAGGTACTTCAGGATATCCAGGACATCTGCACAATACTGACAGATATGACATAGGACTGATGGCAACCAGCAGCCTTCTGGAGTGGCAGCTGGAGGCCAGGGGGGAAACCTATGAGGTCTCAGATGGCACAAGATGCTTACGTATGAGTGACTGAATAGATCCATAAGTGTCTGTATTGGAACCAGTTTCCTCCAGTTCCCTTTATAGTCAACGGAGAGAAACAGGGGACTCAACTTATATCCCTAAACTTAAGTCTTCAGTGCCATCGGAGATACCCTAGGTTTTCCACCTGGCTTTCAGCTGCCAGACCAGTTGGGCATTGGTCTCCTATAGATCTTGGGACATATCTGCCAGGCTTAAGTGGCTGTCTCAGGTACCCTGGGGCATCTCAAATAGCACTAAGCTATTCGAGAGTGCTGACTATATGAATTTTCTAATGTCACTAATTATTGGCCAAACATCATTCAAATGGGCATTCAAGTCTTCATCTGTATCTGACATTACTGTATTCCTGAACGCTAACCCTGTCGTTCCTGTTATGTTACTTATATTCTGGGGTGATTCTCGCTGCAGCACGTTGCCGAAAGCAGCATTCCCTTTTGGGGCACCCACTGAGATAAAATAAATGGCAAATGAAACATTGTTTACAGTCTTGTCCTGCCCTGACAAGTCATTGCAGATTTGGGAAAGAGTTACCCCTTTTCTGATACAGTGGCCTTAAACTAGGTTAAGGTATGAACTTTCAAAAACTGGAGACCCACCTTTCCCTTCTGCAAGGAAAAACCCTTGGAATTTTTTCTTGTTTTAAAGCCAGGTGATCCTGACGTTTAATTTGAAATTTAATAATAATAATAATAGACCACAATGTTTATTTTAATTTTATATTAGCAATTCAAATTGCATGCTCTGCTTTGAAAATAGTATATGGCATTATACAGTAATTATGATGTAATAATTAAATGTTAATAACAGTCTTTTAATTCATCATGACATTTAAAGGGAAAAGAATTCTGATCGATACGGATTGCTCACTTGAAGCCTCTTGATCTAAACGCAACGGCCTTTTCTGGCGACAACCTGTCCTCTGTAACTTTTTTCCATTTTTAAAGTTGAACTTATTTTCCAGTGTCGATTTGTCCAGAATAAAGCAAGCACGTTTTGTCCAGTGTTGGGATTTTTCACCGTGCTCCTTTGTGGCTTGGCCTGTATTTCCCTCTCGGAGCCGTGTCATGGCCCCGCTTCCATCTGCAGCTCTGAAAAATTTGCTGGACTTAGTTGGCCTGAGCTGCCTTGTGATTCGGGTTCGTGTTTCGCGCAGGCAAGAAGGACCGTGATTGAGCAGAGGTCAGTTAAAGAACATATTCCCCAGGTGCAGCCCCTTCACCAGTGGTTCACAGTGATGTGTTTTATCGCGTGCTGGGTTCTCAGCTGGCAAAAATGAGCCCAGTTCTCTCCTCTCTGAGTTTACACCAGCCCTGTGCAAGAGGGGAGGGCTGCGGAGCAGATTAACTGAGCCGGACAGCTTGGTGCGCGGTTTTAAAGTGCTATTTTTCTTCTCTCTCTCTCTTTTTCTTTGCATCTGCCAGTTCACATGGTGCAGTTTTTTGCTGTGCTAGCCAGGCTGAGAAGTGTCCACAGCTATCAGTTTTCACCAAATTGCTGAAGGGTGAAATTTCACCATTTCTGCCAGAAAAAAACAGTTTTGCTTTTTTTTTTTCCTTGTCTTTTCTTTTTTTCCCCTTATCTAGGCAAATAGCATCACTTCCCTAGAGAATCAGATCCTCTGTAAGAAGAGAAGGACTTTTTCATTCCTTTACCTCGAATGGAAATCTGTCGTACCCTCTTTCTCTCTTTTCCTCCCCGATACAGCCACAATATTCAGTAAAGGAACAAGGATGTTCTGGAGCCAGGATATGTTAGTATAGGTGCATGGTTGGTGGAAAGAGATGTTACCAAAAGGTTAAAGCTCAGTCCTGAGAATCGGGACACCAGGTTTCTCTCCATGGCTCTGTCCCTGTGTCCCAGCCAACCACTTATCCTCTGTGAATGTTTATTTACCTTCCTGGATTTGTATTTAATTATAAACCATTTATAATTTGCCAAGCGTGAATTGACAAATTAACATTTAGTAGTGATTTGATAACTCAGACAAAGAATGATCTGTGCTGTAAAATGGAAAAATATTAATAAAAGTTATTAATATTAATGTCATGTGTTACAGGTATCATTTAATCTCTTATTGCAGATTTCTTTGTAGGCTTGTTGCCGAGCTATCATTTAATCTTTTTCAGTTCCCTGACAGTTGGAGTTGCTTTTTTTCTGAATCCACAGCTCTTATCCAGCAGGGAAGAGTGTTTTTTCCCTTTAAGCCCCCCTCCCACTACATTACATTTCAAACTATATTACATGGGTCACATTATGGGCTGCTGTCACATGCAGGCCACGATGTAATTCAGCATGACACATGACAAGCAAAGATGTGTTGAAATACCTGAGACTATTAGATCCAAACAACCTCCTGTTAAAGTTTTTTATTACCACATAAATATTCTCCTAGCTGACCAGTGTCTCCGAGGAATAAATACCCCATTAGAGGAAAAACAAAAGCCCAGGTATTGCCCAAGTATGGGGTTATTAAAAGCAAAAAAGGGAAAAAACCTTTTTTTTGGTACATGTTGTTCTCCTGTTAGAAGTCACAAAGCCCAGCAATAATAACAAAAAAATGCATGAGTCTATCTAATCATACTGAAAAGAGATAATAGAAGATGCTGATAGCACTGGACGTTAGAAACATATAGGAATTTTTAACAGTGCAAGGGTTGATGGAGAAAAAATGAATGAGCGTTGGAAGACGGGTAAGGCTGTTGCAAATCAAGCTCAAGGTACAAAAGAATCAAGGCAATACTTAAATAGGATTTTTCACTTTTCTGTTATTACGCTGTAGAAATAATCTGAAAGAAGATGGATTTAAGGGAGTTGGGCAGAAGGACTAGGAAAAAAGCAATGCAGGAGGTTCATGGACAAGGAATGAGGTGCTGACAGCCTTATGCTCACCAAAGGTGGGGAGAATGGCTGAGGATGTTGGAGGGCTGCAAAGGTGTCAGGCAACAAACAGGAAAAATAGGTGATGGGTAAAGTGAATCTTGGATTAAGTTTTGGAGCTGAGAAATATATTCCTAAGGAACAACCATGAGAGATACCTGGGCTGATGGGAGAACTACCTGGAAAAATTCTTTTGTAGAAAAGAAGCAGTAAGTTAGAATTGGAAAAGAAACAGAAGTGCAAGCTATTTGAACAAATAGATCTTTCTATATAAAGAGATAGGGTAGAAAAGATGCTTCTCCAGAGCTTGGGATGTGTCAATAGCTCCCCAAAAAGCTTCATCGTGTTAGAAGTACTAAATTGGCTGAAGACAAGCATGAAGTATGACATACTCTAGCTGGGTTCATTGAGCATTGATCCGCAAGTACTGTAGACTACCAGTCTGATAAAATCATATCTGCTATAGAGCAAATGGAGCTGTAGATAACAAAGATTTAAGAAATGATGGGTTCTTTCAGTCAGTGCTGCTTGTGAATTGGAAGTAAGATGACGAAGGCTGACTGCAAAAGGTCTTTGAGATGAAGTGTTCTTTCTAGTGGATGAGAATGGGTGACTGGAAATGCAAGAAAGGATGAACAGATTTGTTCAGTTCTGTCAGGAACTGAAGACAATCTCAGGTATGAAAAATCTAAGAACAATTCACAATGTTTGTAGTGTGCTGCAGTTTGCCAGTGGGAGATGACACAACAACATCATGAACGTTAACTAGTGGCTCCAGGACAAAGCCATAGGTCATTTAGAAAATGGTGCTGTTGTGTGTTCTGAAGGAAGGCTATGCCATTTTAAATTTACAGTTTCTGAAAATATTTGTATTTTTTACTACATCATTTCTACTTTCCTTTCCTTTCTCTTCTCTTCTCTTCTCTTCTCTATCTGCTGCTTTTTTTCCCCTTATGATCTCAAGGGATGGAAGAAAATAAACTAAGAATAATAGTGAGGCATGTTTATTTTGCACAGCGAGCATAGGTCCCTGACAGGATACTCTGGCCAGATGTTGGTCTTTGCTGAGGCTGTTTTGCAGTTGGAAAACCATTTTAACTGTCCCCTTGGGAATTTCTTCTGCTTGGGTAAATCTCCAGATGGTGAAGAGCAAGTTCCTGTATAAACCACTCTTTGGTGTCAAGAGCATAAGTGAAATAACACTATCTGGGACATTCCTTCAAACCACACTTTCCTTGTCATTAGAACAAGATCCTTGTTGTACAAGTATAATGGTGCAAATTAGAGTAGCTTTGGGGATACTCTAATTTATGGCATGAGTAGGTCAGGTCCTTGGTGACATGAGGCTTTTGAGACTATTCAGACATGGAGTCAGCAAAAAGCTTTTATAAAACTACCCTGTTCTTGGACCAGCCACAAATTAGACTGCAAAAGTGTTCTGAACTCTGAAGCTATCCTTGGAAGCTTTTGCTTATTGTATTAACCCAGACAAAATATGGTGATGCCGGTTTAGAAAACAATAAAAAAGCAATTATCTGTGCCTTTCATTCTTCACAAGGGGTTCTCTTTTTTGTGTGTGTGTGTGTGTGTGCGTGTGTGTGCTGCTGTGTCTGTCTAAGAAAGTCAAGTGATGTCGAATGTTCATTGGGGCAAAAAAAAGTCTTCCTTTGCAAGGCTTCAAAAACATCATCTGACTGTTGACCATATGGGGAATGTGGATGCTGATGGGAAAGTTCTAAAATCACTTAAAATTTCATTGAACTAAACTAAGGGATAACTAAAAGAATAAAACTAAACCAGTTAGGTAGGATCCGACTCTAACACTCTTTGTAAAAAACCCAAAGCACTTTGATTGTACAAAAGGTTTTGATTTGATACAAGAACCATTTGGTAAAACACTGTTGTGAAACACTGGAATAATTTACATTATAATTTATATTACCTAGGGCTAGTGCATCCTATAGACAGAGTAGGAGATTTGGCAGCTGTCCGCGTCAACAGGGGTAGAAAGGAAGCATTTTTTGAATTATTTGATCTTCATATATGAGCTTCTGATTAATTTGTTTGTTTAGCAATCAAAGATCGTATTCAGATTTCCTGAATGGCACGTTCATGTTCTTCTTAGCAGGTACAGCAACATGGTTTGGGCCACAGGCTGCAAAATAGCTAGAGTAGCCCCGTTATACATGAGGTCAGAGTATAACAGTCCCTTCTAGCTTAGAAAACCCATGCAGCTATGAAACACTACATATTTCACTGCATTCAGCAATAACGTCCTAGAATGTCTAACAGGGAATAGAAAAATCTGTTCCGATGAAATAAGTCTCATCAACATTCACAGTTTAGGCCAGAAGGGTCCATTAGATCACCCAGACTAAGGTTTGGTATTTCACAGACTATTGCGTTCAACCCTTTCTCACTCTATTATAACTTCTGTTTGCCTAAACATTTTGCCAAAGCCCTTTTTCCTGCTTCAGGATCATTCTAGGTCCTTTTCACAGTCAGTGCTTGCCGGGATATGGACACCACTCTGTAGATATGACCTCATTCCTTGTTCACATGTTTCCTTGCAACAGTTTTAAGACTGATCTTTTTTTTGAACTTGGTTTATTAAGATATTCAGTTTACTCTGTCTGGTTGCTTGGTCTTACTATTTTGTGCCTTCTTATGTTGATTTTAACATATTTTAACAGAATTAATTTTATATTTATTTTCAGACCATGTAGCTGTTGAGTAGACCATTTGTTTCTCCATGAAATGAATCTGAAATATCTTTTATTCAGTGCTTGTCCCTTTGTGAAGCCTGTTTTTTTAATATTTATTGTCCATTTTTTGTTCCATTGAATGCTTGCTTTCTTGTTATGGAATTTTCTTAAAGTGGGGGTTTTTTTGGTGTATGCTAGAGTATGTGGCAGTAATTTTAAATGCCTTCAGATATATTAGGTTACCTACACGGTCTATCAAATGGGCTTGTAACCTCATCACTGAATCACACAGTCAATCACTGATGCGAATTTCTAAGAATCTTGGCATAACAAAGAAATTCTAGAAAAGGAAAATATGCTGGTGTCGTATCAGTATATTAAAAAACAGAGATAAATGAACTGACAAGAAGGATAGACTGATTACTTTGAAGTTGACCCTAGAAAAAATACTAGAAAAGTTGCCATAAGACTAATCTAATAACGACTTTTAAAATTACAGGGTATAGAGCACTCAGTGTATATGTTCTTTGAGGATGCAAATTGTTCACGCGTTATTAGATAAACAGAAATGTAAGGAGACCTGACCCTACACTGTACGGTTTAAACAGTTTTGCAGTTTCCATTACTAAATGGTCTCATGCTATTTGGAGGATTTAGTTTGTTCCTAATTATTCCTAAAAATTAAGTTCATTGTCATTAATCCTCCTAACCATGGGATTTTCTTTGATGTCTTTAGCTTCCCTTATCAATTTTCTACACTTTATAATGTTTAATTTATATTGCTGTGTGTGTTAAGGTCTCTTTCTTTCCCGTTGTCACATGTTGCATTCTTATTTCTAATTAGTGCATTTCCTTTGCCTTTGAACAAAGTTTTACTTTTACTCAGAGTTGGACTCATAGATTCACAAACTTCTCTTAAAAAAATCCCAGTGTTCATTCTCATTTTGCTGGGTTTTTTTCCTACCTATTAAATCTCATTCTAATTTCCCAGTTTTGGGAAATGAATTATTTTCGAGTGTCAGCTGTATTTATTATTGGCTCATCCTGTCCTCTGTCTGTATGGAGTGCAATCTGATAATAACAGTTGGTCCCTAGGCTACCACCAACTGCCAGCCCGTAATTAATTCATCTTTATATTTTTCTTAAATTTGAAGAGAAGTTTACTGCTGGCTGCATATGTCTCCCAAATTGAAGTCCCCCATTAAAAAGATATTTTCTTCTGGTTTTTTTCATTATGGATAGTTGCTCAGGGAGTAACTCAGACTGTTTGATTCACTGATCTGTGACATCTCCTGCTTTCTCAAATACCTCAGCCAGACAGCAGATAAGACAGCAGATATATATATGCAGACATAACACATTTGCTTGATCAATAGTCGGTTGAGATCCCAAATTTCTAAACTTTCAGTAGCATCAAAACAAACTGTTCTAAATGGAACAGAACCAATGAAACCCATACTCTATATGGCTGTATGACCGAGATCATGGTCCCACCTCCCACTTGGCCCCATGGTAATATCTCCGGTTCCTCCTCAGGACACTGTTCTCCCACACACCAATCCCAGCTTTGCCCCAGGCCCTGACCCTTGTTATTCTTCAGCTCGTCTAGGTGCTCAATCAGTATTTGCTGAATTTGCTGACTTGTGGCCAGCAGGTCGAGGGAAGTGATACTGTCCCTCTACCCCGCTCTCGGGAGACCCCACCTGGAATATTGTATCCAGCTCTGGAGCCCCCAGCATAAGAAGGACATGGACCTGTTGGAGAGGGTCCAGAGGAGGGCCACGAAGATGATCAGAGAGTTGGAGCACCTCTGCTCTGAGGACAGGCTGAGAGAGTTGGGGTTGTTCAGCCTGGAGATGAGAAGGTTCCTGGCAGACCTTATAGCAGCCTTCCAGTGTCTGAAAGGGGCCTAGAAGGAAGCTGGAGAGGGACTTTTTACAGGGCATGTAGTGACAGGATGAGAGGTGATGGCTTCAAACTAGAGGAGGGTAGGTTCAGATTAGATCTCAGGAAGAAATTTTTCCCTCTGAAGGTGGTGAGGCACTGGCCCAGGTTGCCCAGAGAAGCTGCGGCTGCCCCATCCCTGGAGGTGTTCGAGGCCAGAGTGGATGAGGTTTTGAGCAACCAGGTCTTGTAGGAGGTTTGCCTGGCCATGGCAGGGGAGTTGGAACTGGGTGATCTTTAAGGTCCCTTCCAACCTAAACCATTTTATGATTCTATGATTCTATGAATTTGTCTTCATTTGTGGATATTTTAAGTGGCTGGCTTCACAGCCATGTGGAGACAAACTTTCTCTTCTTTTTCTCCTCTGCCTCTTTGTTAAATTAGATTTGTTAGCTAAGGATTTCATAAGCTACTGGTGAAGATGAGGACTAACGGGCAGATGAGACATATGGGACTTGTGTGAACCTCATCTCCTCATGCTCTTATAAGTAGGAATGTCTTCAGTAAGAAAGCCACCATTATATACTCATATACATTCTCTTGTTCATTAACTCCTTCCTAAACAAGTTATAACCAGAGACTTTAATACTGTATTCGTGACAACTACCCTCCCAAATTTCAGTTATATTGCAGTGCTGCAACTGAGTGACATCTGTGGGCACCTTACCTACATTCCTTGTACAGATATTTAAAAAAAAAAAAAAGAAAAAGACTGGCTTTTTGTTTTGTCACACACTTTGTCTAAACTCTTGAGTTTGTTAACAGTGGAATAAAGTTCCATGTATCTTAAGTCTGTCTTTTTCGCATCTTTTCCCTGCTGATTTTACTCTTGGTTTAACTACCCCTTGACGGCTCCAGAAAGCCTTCTGGATAAAAGTTAGCTCTATTCTTGAGATCAGCTATCATGCTCTTAAAGCTTTATCCCCTTTTTTAATATATAAATGTAATTCTGTAGTGATAAAGCCCAGGTTTCCATAAAAGCCAGATCTCAAACCCAACCTGTTGTTCACCTTCTGCACTTTCTGCCTTCAGCCTGAGGCATGAGGGATCCTAAAGTGAAGTCTGGACAGCTACCGATGCGAATCAATCCCAGCCTTTGAAAAAATAAGCTAGGGAAAGATTCTGAGTAACCCTGGGGCCATAAACCTTTCCTTTGTGAAATATAGGTGAAATCCCACAACCTCGATGACATTGGGCGAGTTTTCCTATGAGTTTCTGGCGCTGCTCTCAGACAGAAGCTGAAGTAACATGGAGAGAGGGAAAAGCTGTTAAAAATAAAAAAGGCAAAAGAGGCTCAGATTTCAAGTTCATATCACAGCACCTGCATTAGGAAGAACTCTGGAATAACTGTAAGTTGGATCAAACTCGGCATTAGCTCCCTGCTCTTTCGCAGATGTATAGTCCAAATAATTTTGTTCTTTGCTTCCCTGTGGAAGAAACGTTCTTTGGAAGTTCAGCAATTGTTTACATATGTTTTCTCTTTCAAACTCATCTCTTGACTAATCTAAGTTCACTGGAGGTGGCCTGAGCAGTGAATTAGCCTGTAAATCATGTATTTACCTCACACTGAGATGTAGTCATATGGTTTTGATAGCTGGTAGTTTGTATAAATGCAATGAGTCCCTTCCTTCCATCTATTTTTCCCCTTTATTTGCAATCACCAAATCATGGAGGTAGGGAGAAAATCTGGTGGAGCGGCTTGACTTGCTTTACTGTAGATGTTGTCCAAAGTCTCCGTTAATGCATTTTGAAGGAAGGATAAGTAGTGATGTGTATATACGTTATTGTAAAAGGGTCTCTTACGTGTCATCGGCGTTCAGCCACACCACTGTCAGATTTTGGCCTTTGATCTTGAAGTTCTCAGGGCAAGCAAGTATGGGAGATCTCCAGAAAATTTAGGATGCTTCACTAAGTGGATGCTCAATATGTCTCTGGGTGGAATACCTGTCGAAATCAGTACCCAATAAATTTTCCTGCACAACTCAGTGATCTCTGCGATGCTGGAAAAAATCCCTTCCTTTTGAAGAGGAAGCAAAATCCCAAAGCCCTAGCTATTTGTGCTGACATGGCAGACAGTGTGTGTTCTTATCAATTTGGGGGATGTCTGTTTTGCTATTCTGTTTTATGACTTAAACACCGGGTACTTATGAGACCTTTACTCAAGCCTGCAATACCTCAGACTCATGAAGCAGTTGCCAGCAGACCAGAGAATTTCTCCAGTCCTCTTTTTTCCCTGTTTTCTTGGTTTCTGTGTAGGTGGGGTTTGGAAGCTAAACACCATGCTGTGTATGCACAGCACACTGGGGCTCTGATTTCTTTCACCTCTGAGCATGGCCATGATAAACAATAAATAATAAATAATAACATTGGCCTATTCGACACCTCAGTTTTGGCCTGCTGTGCCTACTTGGTGCAATCGAACTCCCCAGCTGGCAGCTCTCCTTTCTTCTAAAAAAAACTCTGGAGTCAGGAGATGTTTTGTATGGGGTGACTACTCCGGGCATGAACGATGTCTTTCCAAGCAGTGGAAGATGTCGTGCAATGTGGGACTTCCGGATGGTTTAAGTGTGCGGACATAATCCACATCTTCTCAGGGCAGCTTTAAATAGGACAAAAAGTGCCTCAAATTCAGGGCTATCATTACGCTCAGAAACATCTCAAAACTGGGAAGAGCATAACGGCGGTAGCAGAAGGGGAAAAGGAAACCACAGGGACAAGCCTGGGGAGTTCCCAATGTCTTTCACCCTGCTTATAAAAGATCTGCACTAAATCCTATTCACTGTTGTTTCGCTCTTTTACTGGGAGGCAGAGACTGCAGGCAGACTGTAATTTATTACTTCATTGTATTTGCCTTGTCTTTTCTCAAGATCCATGGAAAAGTCTGAGATGATTCCTACCTTCTCTGTTTGGAAAGCCTGTGACCCTGAATTCTGCACAAGAGATTTTCAGTAGTGATAATTCATTACAAATTTCTCCTTTAAATCCCTCAGGAATAAATAAATGGAGCTCCTACATATGTTTTTCCTCTTCTCTGCTTCTTTTTTTTTTCTTTCCCTTTCTTTCCTTTCCGTAGAGCTGTTCCCATCTCTCAGCCTCGCGCTTCCCGAATTTTGCTGGTTTAATTCAGTCATTTTAATATCGTGAGCGCTAGAGAGAATAGAGGCAGGAATCAGGTTTGTGCTGTTAGATTGATAAACAGATGCTAAGCCGATGTGACACAGATGCTACTGCTGAGCCAGGAAAAGCAGGTCAAGGTTATTAGGAGAAAGTGCAGTACTGTCTCATAGCTGTGAGCAAAAAGGCCCCGCATGGAGCCAGCTTTTTCTCTCTATCTCTCTCTCTTTCTCACTCTTGATTGTCTGGTGGTGGTGCATGTTTCGGGAACTTTCTTTTTTTTTTTTTTTTTTCGAATAAA
>VFFE01007200.1:199910-245267 GCA_008921705.1 Burhinus oedicnemus | reverse complement strand
TTGTTTTCGTTTTTTTTTTTTTTTTTTTTTTTTTTTTAATTAATTGCTGTAAAAGCAGGACTCATCAAAGATTTTGCACATCTTTTTTTAATTCTATTTACAACACAGCGCGTAAGACAAACACATGACGTGAGCGGCTGCTTCCTCTGGTTTTTAGAGGCGCTGAATTTCTGTTGTAGAACATAATAATACCGGCGTAGTAATTCTCTAATACCATCCTGATACATTTGAAGGCTGTGTGGCAATATTGGGTGAAATCCTTGGGCTTTTGCTAGGAAGGATCTCAGGCTAAAAATAGAACAATGCGTTCGAACTGTAAAAATAGGTTTTGTTTGCAATAGGAATGACATTTCATGTAGATATGGCTTCAGAAAAATCATTTGCACCATGAAGGGGAAAAGTAGAATTAGTCCAAAAACTGTAAAAATGGACTGTGTTTCATTCCTGTACACCTATCTGTTCTTCAGGTAAGATACTAAATATTAGGTTGGATGTGAAAAGTCACCATCAGTTGCCGTATGTTTCTGGACCATATTATGAGTGGATGATTAAATGGGTGAGAAACTGGCTAGATCAGGCTGAAAATGCAGTGCTGAACAGTCCGTGCTCTACCTGGACATCTATCCCAGGATCTTTAGCTATGACCTCAAGAAGACACAACATATCGTCATCAAGTCTGCGGATGACACCAAACTGAGGCGAACAGATATGCTAGAGGGCAGGGCTGCCATAGAGGGGTCTAGACAAGCCAGAGAAACAGCCCCACAGGAATCTCATGTCATCCAGCAAGGGCAAATCTTCAAGTCTTCTACATGGTATGAATGAACTTCCTGCGTCCATGCAGGCTGTGGTCTGGCTGGCTGGGGAGCAGCTCCACTGAGAAGGACCTGTTGGTCCTAGCAGGCCAGGCTTTTTACAGAGATGCATGGATGGGAGGATGAGAAATGGAGGTCGTAAATTGCCCTGAATGCTGCCTTGGATAATGGGCGTCTCTCCCAGCTGCTGACACGGTGTTCCCATGTAGCGAGTAGGAATTACTGGTTGAAGTAATTGTTAACCTAGGCAGTTTTCTTTTTTTTTTACTTTAAATCCTTGTTTTGTTTTATATGCTATATATATATATATGTATGTTATAAGTTTTATAGGGTATATGTGTATATAGGAAATAAAAGTAGATGTAAAGTGTAAGTATGATATCTGTCTAATTACCCTGCATGTGTCCACATCCATGTTATTGAATTTAATGCAATGTTTATATTATCAGCCCTGTTGGAACAAAAAATTCCTGGAATGATATGTGTCTCAGTGTCCATTTTTCTGGAAACATTATGTGGTTACATTTGGCAAGAAAAGCAGCTACACAACAGAATGAGCAGGGGTCATTATAGACATCTGTATCATTTCAGCAGCAAATTTGTCCCAGACATTATTCATAAATTCAAAAGCTTTAACCTGGGAGAGTCCATTAGATAATTCAGTTTCTTGTCCTGCATACTACAGGCCATTGCATTTCGTCCACTCTTCCCTGTGTCAAGACCAGTAATTTGTGTTTGGCTAAAGTAGTTCACATTGAGAGACAATTGGACCTAATCTGAAGACATCAAAAACTGGAGACTCCATCAGTCGTCCTGGTTGTTTATTTCAGTGCTCAAAAGTCACGACCGCTTTTTGATTTCAATTTGTCTGTCTTTAACTTACAGTTAGTCTTGTTATGTCTTTCTCTGCTGGCTCGGTTGTCTCACACTTTGATTCATTTTCTCTGGGCTTCAAAATACATAAAAGCGTGTGTGTTGGGTTTTTTTTTTTCTTTATCTCTAAGGTCCTTTTCAGTCTTGATATTTTTTCCAACTCTTGTACACCAGAAAAGCACGTGATTCTTCAGTATGGAGAATCTGTACTTAAATCTCTCTCCTGGAGAGCCGGACTGATACTGAGAAGGAATTAAGCTGAAGGCATGAGCTGGCAAGAACTTCAAGAAATTAAACAAACACAAACTCAAAAGTCTGTGCCCAGGACAGAGAGATTTCATGAAATTTCATAGGCTGGGGATTTAACAGCTACATAATAATTCTGTGGTAAAGGGTGCCTGATGGGCGACAAGCTAGAGGTGAGTAAGCAACGCAGCCTTGCAGTGATGGAGGCCAACTTCATACTGGGTACATTAACAAAAATGTAGCAGCAGATTGAATGAAGTGATTATTCCCCTCTGTCTGGCTTACGGGAAGCCCTACATTGTGAAACTGGAGTGCGTCCAGTGGAGGTCTTTAAGGCAGTTGGAGACTAAAACATGTTTTGTGGAAGGCTGAAGGGACTAGGTCTGTTCCACCTTGAGAAGAGAAGGGCAAGGAGCAACCTAATTGCTGTCCTGTCTACAGCTGCCTAATGGGATTTTGCAGGGATGACAGAGCCAGACTCTCATCTGAGATGCACAAAGACAAGACAAAAGACTAAACTTAAAATAAGTGAAATTATAATCAGATATTAAAAAAAAAAAAAAGAAAAAAAGAGAATTATCAGACACTGGAGCTTAGGTTCATCCTTAGAGATACTCCAAACCAAACTGGACGAGACCTTGAGCAACCTGATGTAATGTTGTAGTTCACACTGCTTTGAGTAAGAGGTTGAACTATTGTCCTCCAGAGATCCTTTCCAAACTAAATTGTTCAATTATTTGGTTGTTTTCATGTTTTTAACTTTCTTTTTCTATATAGTTGTTTGAAAAAAAGTAGAATAGAACTTAAGACCTGACTGTTACTCTGCCCCCTCTTAAATGGGGGAGTCACCCCACATTTTTATGAACTACATCTGAAAAAGTAAATGAACATGGTTAACATGCCTACAGCTGTGCGACTTTTCCAGGGATTTTTTCCTTAGTAGAATTGGCTGGAAAATGGAAAAAGAATGAAGCTGATAATTTAGACTACTACTAAAAAACAGGATGAAGATCAACTTATTTTGACTGAGAAACATTGTTGTAGTGCCTCACGGGATTTTGGATGTCTTTGCGGTCTGTATGACCTGTGGTACCCAGGGTCTTCTCTCAAAACAAGGGGCAGTGGTTATGTCCTGGGGTCTTACGTCTTAGAGCACCATGAGAGATTCAATATGACTGGGAAATCCGAATCATGCTGGAGGAAGATAGAAAAACCAGAAGTTGCAACCCCCAGCAGGGCCCCACAGGCATTTTCTGAGTCAAATTATCGTGGGAGGGGTTTTTTGCTACAGCATTTTTTTTTTCTGAAAAGACATACAACTTTTTACACAGTTATATTTTTTTAATAAGGATTTTCAGTCAGCCCATCTTTTAAGAGTCAGACCTGTTCAGTTTGTTAAAGGTGAGTTTATTACACCCAATCCATCTGCTGAGTCCTTTTTGGGATGTCTGACCCACAGACTTGTTCACTAGTAATCTAAACATAGTAAATATTTACCACCAAGATCTTGCGCATTTTTACTGACAGTCAAGACCATCATCAGACTAAAATCAGTAGGATTTGCAGGGACCTGTTGGTTCAGAGACATATGCCTGCAGTAAGGCTGTAAAATTCCCAGTTCTTACATTAGCCAACAGGTTTTACAATATTAAAGTGGCTAGATTTGAATTCAGAAGTGGAACACTTTTTGGAAAAGCAGAGCACAAAAGCATAATAAACGCAAACTTCCACATCTTCTTCTGTCCATCGCCTACTACAGATTTCCAATAATTTTCTTTCGAAAAGTGAGGCTTGCAGTTTTTCCAACCTGCTTTTTCAAGTCTCCTCTATTATATTGTTGCTGCTCTAATGTGATAGTTAACTGTTTTGAGTTAATTGTTAATCAAGCCCAGAATATTCTCTTCTAAACCGAGTCCTTTAATGAAGGCAGAAGAGAGAGAGAGAGGCAGAGAGAGAAAGAGAAAAAAGGAGAAAGAGAAAAAGAGAGAAAGGAGAATTCCAGAAAGAAAGAAGAAAAAAAGGAGAATCAACTTGTTAATTACCTTTATTATGAAAAAAATCTAGAGAGGATTTTGATTTTAATGACTGGAATAGGCTCACAGAGACCCCTCTAATTACAAAATATGACTTTTCAGCCACTTCTTTCTTTCACCTATTAAAAGAGAAGTGTACCATGGATCCACAACATAAACCTGCCCCCTCCGTGTGGATTTGAGGCTTTAACTCTTGCACCAGCATGTTTCCAAGGACACTCACTGGTTTCTCAGCTGAGCCATTTAACCAACAAATTATCAAACCAGTTAGATGAAAACACAATAATAGTTAATCAGCTTTTACAAGCTCACACATCGAACTCCAACTGTAAAAACACTTCATTAGTAGCTTCTCATTTGTGTGGCTTTTCTCCACATCTCCTGTGTTCCACTTCGAATATTTCTACGAGATACAAGCCAGTCAATAAATGCTTGAACTCCTCCGTTTCTTTACTGAGGGACCCCTCTAGAGCCTATTAACACCCGTTTTATGGAAAACAGAGCAGGTAGCTACCTCCACCATGTGTTGGCACTCTCTAAAAGGCTGTTAATGCTTTGTGTTTCAGGGCATAACAAACTAAGGCATTCCAAGGGAAAAAAAAAATGAAGCCCAGTGGATAAAAAGTAAATATGCTGAGATAACTGTCCCACGGAATAGGGCTGAAGATGAACCTGGAACACATGGGCTAGAAAAGGAGACTTGTTTTGCCAGTACACCCAGAAAAAAACATGCTTTCTAGCATCGTGGTGTTTGTTGGTGTAGCTTATAACTTCTACGCAAAAAGAGGTATTGTACCAAAAAAAAATGTTTCCTGCCTCCGTAAGTACATCTATACTAGAACTTCTACCAGATTTCTCAGAGGCAAGGAAGTATGTGTAGTCTAATTTTAAGGGAATATATCCTGCCCATCAGTATGTATGCCTCCTCTTCTTCCTCCCTCAATTAATTTTCAAACACGTTGGCCAATTTTAACCACAGTTGACCGAGAGAACAGATGTCTGAAAGACATGATGTTCTGACAAGTTTTGTAGAAGCTGGCAGCTGGGGAAAGGAGAGGTAACCAACAGTGCCCTCACCACGGGAAAGAGAGTTTAAATCACTTCTTTGCTTATTCTGAGGAGAAAGCAGCCTGCTGGCCGCTCAGCACAAGCAACAGCTTGCCCAAACACATGGGAGTAGGAGAAAGTAGGAGATCATGTACAAGAGGGTGAGTGAATGGGAAGAACAAAGGAGCACAGAGACAGAAACTGATGTTCTGGAAATCAGGCTTAATTCTTGGGCCTAGAAGGTGTTTTACTTGTAAACAACTGTTATTTTGATAGCAAAACATTTCGATATAAAGACTAGGACTGAGTTGCCGCATTTGAAGTGCCTTGCAAGGAATAATTGGAGCTACTGGAGTTAAGTAAGATCAGGTCTGCAGCTTGGAGAAGTAAAATATAAGCTTCCCAGGGTGAAATGCATGTGCCTTAAGTTAAATGTCTGCAAGCTAACTGCTTAAACCTGAATCTGCCACCCTATGGCTCCATTTATAGTCAGTGAAGAGCAACAAGCTCCTCTTAAGGTGACTCATGTGTCCTGAGATAAACAGAATGAATCTGCCTCAGCAGGTTTCCCTCCATTGGCTCTGACGGGAGCCTAAGGTAGCTAACTTATGTGAAGTGTCTAACTTCTACCTGTCTAAAGGTAAGAGATGCAAATCCTACCCCTGATGACATAAATGGGTTTTGGATCAATCCTTAAGTCAGCTTGTGGTGCAACAAAACTGAGTTCAAACAGGCTGGGGGAAAATGGTTCCAGTTTACTGCATAGGAGAAAGGAACTGGTAATAGCTTTCCTCAGAACCACATATTGTGTAATTTTTTACTTATTCAAGGAAATAGAAACTTGTCAAGAACTTGAATGGCAACAGAATTACACTTCTGTCTGACTGGGTTTTGGGTCTGCCTTTAATATTTATGCCTTTGTGATCCGTGTTGAGAAAGAAATGACTCTCTCCTTTCTCCCTTCAAAGTATTCACTTGAATTCCAAAGATAATTTTAGCCTAAGTGCAGTCGCCTGCCCATTGCACCTTTTTTCACAAGAACCCGACTCCTTGGGTATTTATTGGGACAAACAGCAAAACTGAGTTTCAACCTGCAGTGGTCTAATACTCAGGGCTGGTAATTTCGAAATGGTCTATCTCATTGCAAAATCTGCCCTTTGGGAGCTGTTGGATATGTACATAAATTACTCAGACAGGAAATAGAAACAACACTGCACCATATATAACGAGCTGCAATCACATAGCATTCGAATTATACTTTTGCTGGTGATACTTTCAGTTTATGTTATGGATGCCAGCCAAATGTTGTTAACAGAGTGCTTTTCAGATGTCGGTAGGTAAGTGATTTGCTAACATAGGAGAGGCTAGGAGGTTAAAAAAAATAAAATTAAAATAAATGGTATCCTTCCTGGGTTTTACAGGAGCAAGGAAACCTGTTTTTCATTACATATTATGTATCTTAGACCATTCACAGCAGGGAGTCCAAACTGAAAGAGTTTTTATTCTTTCAATTCTTTGTAGTAGTTGTTTGGAACATCAACCCAATGTGAACTGGCAAACCAACTAATTCCCTCCTGATAGGCTGTGATGGAGTATTAACCAAGCAGAAGTTAAAAGTTTAACCTAAGCTATTTGCTTAAGTGTGCTCTTTATCAGGAGAAAGAGATGGGTATCATCTCGCTGCCACGGACAGTTCTTTTAGGATGGGGTAAACAGCTTTCTGGAGGTACAGATCTCAATCAAGTTCAAGCTCAAGAACTGATCTGACCCATTGCTGCTCAGGTTATTTAAATGTTAACATACTCGCTGGAGAGGTTTTGAGCCAAGTCTAGAGAAGAGAAGGCTCAGGGGAGATCTTATCAATGTATCTAACTGCTTGAAGGGAGGGTGCAAAGAAGTGGGAGCCAGACTCTTTTCAGTGGTGCCCAGTGCCAGGACCAGAGGCCATGGGCACACACTGAAGCACAGGAGGTTCCCTCTGAACATCAGGAAACACTTTTTTACTGTGAGGGTGACTAAGCCCTGGAACAGGTTGGCCAGAGAAATGGTGGATGCCCCATCACTGGAAGTGTTCAAGGTCAGGTTGGACAGGGCTTTGAGTAACCTCTATAATTCAATCTATCAAAGACAGTTTTTCAGTAAAAAGCCTATTCAAAACTAAACCAAACAACCTGGTCTGTGAAAGGCAAAATCTGAACCAGGTCATCAGAGGAGCAACTGAGGGAACTGGGGTTGTTTATCAGGCTGAGGGGAGACCTTCTTGCTCCCTACAACTAACTGAAGGGCGGTCATAGAGAGGTGGGGGTCAGTCTCTTCTCCCAAGTAACAAGCAATAGGACAAGAGGAAATGGCCTCAAGTTGCACGAGGGGAGGTTTAGATTGGATATTAGGAAAAATTTCTTCACTGAAAGGGTTGTCAAGCATTAGAAGAGGCTGCCCAGGGAAGTGGTGCAGTTGCCATCCCTGGAGGTATTTAAAAGACATGTAGTTGTGGTGCTGAGGGACATGGTTTAGTGGTGGACTTGGCAGTACTAGGTCAATGGTTGGACTCAATGATCTTAAAGGTCTTTTCCAACATAAATGATTCTATGATTCTATGATTAAAAAGGGTGACCATTAATTAGATAGACATTTTCTGCAAAATGCAGCTAAGTAGCTTTCCCCTACAAGCCCTATACATTCCAGTCCAGTGCAGCTTTCTGGTTGGGTATGGTGCTGACTGTTCACATTCCTTCCTTCTTTGGTGAAGCCTTCGTAGAAGATGGAAAAACTACTCTTATTGCAGACAAGCTGGAGACAGATGACTTTGAATTTGGAAATGGCTTGTCTGAAATAGCTGTGCCCAGACAAGAGCCATCCAGGCATAGCAAGGGGGGATTCTCTGAAGAGAGGAAAAAGATAGATAAGTGTACTTCTTAATGATTAAGTCAAAAAGACTTTAGAATTTGTATTATAGACTATGCAAAACAAATTATTTAATTCATCTGTTTGCTTGTTTACATTTTCTCTGTTTTTAATAGGCATTGATTTGATTAAGATTACAGTCATAAGAACATTCTAAAGAAACATCCCTAAAAAGAAGCAAGCCTACAAAAACAAGGGGTAAAATATTTCTGTCACTTCCTCTCATTGTTTTACTACGTGAGAACTCTCTGAAGAGTTATTCGGAGAGGTTCAGAAGTTCTCATGGGCTAGTTTTGGGAAATACAGGAATGATATAAGATGCTACCAATCTGGTTCTCCATCCTGCTCGCCCATCAGATGTAATCACCTTTCTAGCAGAGCTGGTAGAGTTCGTGTCCATCTGTCTCCACTGCTTCAGTTTGCAGTCTGGTGTATTAGGTAACTTGCTAATGAAGAAAGGTGTCAACGGTATCTGACTGAACTTCAGTGGATAAGTAGAGTCATAACTTCTGTTCTGCTGATTCTGACAGCAGAACTAGTAACCTCTGGTAATGAGATGGTAATAAAAAACTGGGAGATGGCAACAACTCATTACAGCTGTTTGCTCAATTAACATGACTAGAGCCCTCAACATATGAATTTAAATCCCTGTGTGGACTGGAATGGCTATAATTCAATTTGGCTTAATTTACTTTGAAAGTTAATTCAGCTAAATTGAATTAAGCCTCTTTAATTTTGAACAAGGTTGTCCACACAAGAGTTTAAAGTAGTTTAATTAATCCACTTAAAAAAGCTAATTCAGATTAATTTTGGTGAGCGTTGTTATGTGGATAGGCCTGTAGGTTCACCTAAGTAACATCAATTAAGGTGTTTGCTTCCAAGAAACATATTCCTTCTAAGCAAAAGTGGGTGAACACAGCTTGGATAAGTTGCAAGATGGAGCAGAAATGGAGAGGTAGTGGTGTAAGGAGTAACAATTTCTTGCTGAGAGGATTTGACACCATGCTACTTTGGATTGGATCAGCTGGCTGGGAGCAGCAAGAAGAAAAAACTACTTCAGTGCAAGAGTCATCGTTATCAGTTCTTCCACAAGAGGTAATCAGCGCTCAGGGCAGAAAGACCTGAAACACATCACGGAGATACTCTGCTTTCCAGGAATTTTTAGTGGCCATACATTTGATCTGTGAACCCAACTCAGGAATTTAAAAACACCCCTGGCTGCAGCATAGTTCCCGAAATGAGGGTACAAATAAACATATCCTATAAAACCCCCTTCCTCAGACCTTCCCCCCCAGTACTGCATGTTTTACAGCACGGTTTTGGGCACCAACTCAATCCAACTGTAACAGGTGGAGGTGTGCATCCCTGTACTGTTACATTATCAACCTTGGCTTTACACCAGGAGCTCGGAAGTACGGCTGTGGATTAGCAAGAAGAATTTCTGCTCTTCTCCATCACTTGTCTTCCTTCCTCATTACGTTTCTTAGTGGAGCTGCAACCACACGTCCCTGCAGGGAGAGAAAGGCACACATACAAGATGTTTTTCATTGAGAACTTTAAAGGTCCCTTTAGGCTTCACAGGTGGAGTTTTTTTCACATTTCCTCCCCTGCGGGTGTGTGAACATTGGGCCAAACTCAGAAGTGTGACGTGGGAAGCTGGGACGGCAGATAGGTCAGTCAATGCATGGAAAACGGTGTAAAGGATTCCATTGGGTGGAATTCAGTGTTAACCTCAGCACTGGAGGGTCTGGAATTGAAGCCACCCGTCTGAGAGAGCGTGATGCCTTTTCCCAGCCAGCTCAGCACGCAAGCTTCACGAGAGTGCCTTTCACCTGCTTAACGCTTCCACAAATGAGTAATTTAACCACTGTATGCGTCATCTCCAATTTCTTGTCCTTTCTTTTCTGTGTCTCTGTACGTGGAGTCTGCTTACAGACATACGCACATTCACACGCACATTTACTCAATGCAAAATTACATTTCTGCGTCTTTTGCCTCTCTTACGGTCAAACCCCAGTGATCCTGCGCATGCAAATAAGTTGCATTTCTGGTTTAGCTGTAATCTTTGCTGGATAGCTGAGGTCTTTTTGATGTTCTTTAAGCGGTGGAATTGAAAGAACATTTCACTGCTAACTGGAAGAGCTACTAGTTTATTAAATCCTTGATTTGAAATCTTGCTGTCAAAGAAAACACAGCCAGCTGATGCTGTGAAAGGATTGCATTGTCAATTCTTGCTGAGCCTTAAAACTGGCATGAAGCATAAAGTAAAGTGACATTAAATGAACTGACAATCTGAGGTTTCGAGTGTAAACCTCCAGGAAATAATAACTTGGCTTTTCAATGTAAAAAAAGATAGCTTATGGTTAAAAATAAAATAAAGTGAAATAAAAAAAATAATAAATTGTTATAAAGCAAAACCCAGAATAGCTTTTTAGAGGATCTTTTTCTTCCCCTTCCCCCTCTTTTCAATTTAATGTTAGCAAAACAGAGGTGACAGAAAAGATTTATGAGAAACATTTTTAAAGGTGGGTTCACTGTGTGTGTAGAGCAGACAGTGTCTGAAGGGCCTGTAGCATTTGCACTTTATAGAAAATGACAAAAAGTGACTATTGCTACAACAACCAGCACGGCAGAGGTTGAAATTGATTACACGAAGGGAAATATGTAAGAGTGGTACATGATAGGCAGCTGCTGGGTTTTGAGGTCCAGCTCTGAAAAGTTCAGAGGTGAATTAGAAACTTGAATGATTTTATTGTGGGTTAAATATAATGAATTTGAGCTGGAACAGGTAATTTTGTGAGTTACACACATGCTGGAGAGTAAGGTGAGAAAAAGCGACCACCAAACAGAAGCAAAATGGAAATCTTGCAGTTGAACAAGCTGAATGGTCATTACAGGGATCCAGACTATGGATTATCCTTTTTACAGGGACCAAACAGAGGAACTGTGGATCTGAATGGATCTGAAGAGACCAGCAAGCCCCAGTGGCTTAAATAGGGATGGGAGAAATTAAACATGCTTGTTCTGGACTTAGCTCTGTTGCTGACCTGACTGTGGATCTTGTTCAAATAAAACACTCCTGAGAAGACCATGAACATGGAATACTTAGAACTTAGTGGGTACACCTGAAAAACCTGACCCCTTAGAGTCTCCAGCACTGACTACACAGAAACGTGCACTGGTTTTGATAAACATGTTTATCAAAACTGATACAATCTGGTGCATGTACTTATAAAGGAACTCAATTATTTCGCTTGAAGCATAGATTATTTTGATTTTGCTTTCCAAGGTGTACATGGGACATCAGCCCAAAGGAGTAGCAATAGTGATTACCTTGCTGTGCAGCAAAACATGAAAAAGTAATTCATTAATGGCAATTGAGTGCTGGGCCCAACACTGTGGTCATGTCACCACATGAGAGGCAGGCTGGGAGTGTGAGGGTCTCAAAGATTTCTCATGCAATGTCTCGAGTTTTCTTTCATGGCTCATCATAGACTTAACCAGAGGGAGGTGGAGAAGAGGACCTTGGTCACTGTGAACTCCTTGGCCACCTTACTTTGAAGGAGTTTCCCTTTGCAGACAAACCTGTAATCCTCAATAAACTCAGCTTGAGCCAAAAGAACTGTTGGTGTGTTAGCTTAAACTCATACCTGAAATAAAACTGCTGCAACTCTTCAAATATACACAGTTCTTCTTTTCAGGAGATTTAGTAACGTTCTCAATCATCTCCAGCCTGGGACTTCATCTCTAATCCTATGTATTCAGCTTACGTGGCAAGGTTCTGGTGGCAGGACTGGGGTGTGGGAGTGCTGCAGGGGTGGCTTCTGTGAGAAGACACCAGGAGCTGGCGCCATGTTGGACAGAGCCAGTTCTAGCTGGCTCCAGGATGGACCCACCACTGTCCAAACCTGAGTAAATCAGTGACACTGGTAGTGTCTCTGTGATAACGTATTTAAAGATAAAAAAATATTGTGCAACAGCTGTGGGACAGGAGTGTGAAAATGTGAAAGAAATGGCTCTGTAGACATCAAGGGCAGTGAATAAGGAGGGGAAGGAGGTGCTCCAGCTGCTGGAGCAGAGATATCCACATTGCAGCCTGTGATGAAGACCATGGTGAGGCAGGTTGTCCCCCTGCAGCCCATGGAGGACCACGGTGGAGCAGATATCTACACTGCAGCCCATGGAGGACTCCGTGCTGCAGCAGATGGATGTGCCCCGAAAGAAGCTGTAACCCATGAAGAACCCACACCAGGGCAGACTCCTGGCAGGACCTGTGGCCTGTGGAGAGGAGCACACACAAGAGCAGATTTTCTGTCAGAAGCTGCAGCTCATGGGAGACCCACGCTGGAGCAGTCTCTTTCTGAAGGACTGCACCCCATGGAAAAGGACCCATACTGGAGTGGTTCTTGAAGAACTGTAGTCCATGGGAAGGACCCATACTGGACAGGTTTGTGAAAGACTGTATCCCATGGGAGGGGCCTCACGCTGGAGTAGGAGTAGAATGTGAGGAAGAAGGAGCACCGGAGAAAACATCATGAACTGATCACAACCTCCATTCCTCATCCCCCTGTGTAGAAAGGTAGAAAAGGTAGAAAGAAGGTAGAAAAGTTGGCACTGAAGTTAATCCTGGGAAGAAGGGAGGGGTGGGGGAAAGGCTTATTTAGTCTTGTTAGTTCTACTGTATCATTAATTAGCAATAAATTAAATTAATCTTCCCCAAGTCGAGTCTGTTTTGCCTGTGAAGGCGATTGACGAGTGTTCTCCGTGTCTTTATTTTGATGCACACATTTTTCTACCATATTGTCTCCCTCTGTTCTGTTGATGTAGAAGGAGTGATAGAACGCCTTGGTGGGCACCTGGAAGCTGGCCAAGGTCAATCCACCACATCCTGGCTCTGCTATTTATTTACTGAGTATCCTTGGGCATCTCATGTTTCCTTATCTCCCCTTTTCCCATGCTTGATTAAGTTCCACTTTTGTAAAGTGGAGAGAAGGCACTGGCTATTTCAGTAAGAAGTTTTCAGATGAAATGCCAAAAAATATTGCATAGGAGCTAGATGCTGTTATTATTTTGAACAAGATGTAAGTTTGTCTCTTCTTATTTTTTTTTTTTTTTTGCAATAGCTTTTCCTAAATATGATTTCTAGTCCTTTTCAATTTAAGGTCAGATTGTCAGGAAATATAACAAAGGTGCCAGTTACCTCCTCCAGAAAACACATCTCCTGCCTACTAGCATTTTTAGTTTGTAATGAAGGTCCTTTTGTTCTTGAAAATGTCCTTCAAGATTGTCAAGTTCTTTTAGAACACAGAAACATATGCCTGAAACAGGCTGCAGTGCTGTCTCAGAGACAGCAGGACAGGCCGGGCTTAGGCATTCAGAACATTCAACTCAGTTTCAGCTTTGTAAAATTCACTTTTCATACATTTTTCATCCAGAGCCAACTCATTCCCTACAATATCCAAGGGTAAAAGAACAGTTCCCTGTGGATATGGCAAAAGGTTGTCTGAGAGCTGTAATCAAGAGAGAAGAAAGTATCACTGGCTTCATGGTGAGCTGGAGAAACCTTTGGCAGTTAGGAAGGTATCTGAGTGGCTGAAGATCCCTAATAGCATTTTGTTGCTTTCAAAATTCCACAGTGACCCCGAATAAGAACTATCTCTTCTTCTACTGTGTTCTGCAGAGTAAGACCTGGAGATAGGTTTGCAGTGAATTGTACTGGCCAAAGTGTACATAAAGGAATAAAGAGGACATAGACTTAAGTATTTATCATTATTATTCTTCCAGCACTGATGACTCAGCCAGCCTGGTACTTCACTGCATAAACCTTGCACAAATGCACAAACTGGTATTAAACTGTTCCTAGATGTCTAAGAACCTGATCCAATCTGTCAAACCTGGCATTATAGTTACTGGAGAAAGTTATCTCTAGAGAGTGACTCAATGGCACATCTGAAAATTCTGTTTCAGGGTGAAACGCATAATTTTCTGGAGGTATCTTGAAGGCTGAAAAGCTCATACGTTGGCACTGAAGTTTAAACGTGAATATGACTATGTGGTGGCTATCTGTAAATGCACTGAGGTCGTAACTGCGAAGCATGGGATTTAATCTGCAATTAAGACATGGAAATTTAGTAGAGGGATTCAGTTGACCAATCACAGGTACCAAGTGCCCTCTAAAATGTATGTCTGTCTTCAGCGGCAGCTGGAGACCAGAAAGGATTCACTAGGGCATTTTAAGTTGTACTAAATAAGTGTCTAGTGTACGTAATGGAGCATTCCATTGTCTACATCCAGGGTTCTAGCTGAGCACCAGGTATTTGAGCCCCCAATATAGTCAATGGAGATTTACTGAAAGTTTTAATTATCAAAGCATCCAGAGTCATTTTAGGTGTTGAAAACCTTCAGTTGCTTGGCTCCTGTATCTCCAAATGAGTATCTCTAAAAAAACACTTCCAAAAGAGCGTGTGTCTTTCACAGGATAGTGTAATATCTGCCTGATATCCCGGATTCCTCAGAGCATCTCAGGTGGCACTTGATGCCAAAGTCTGGACAGCTGAATCTTCCCAGTCAGTAAAGTCAGTTGATCCTGGACAGAAATTCAGCTGCTGAGCACCTAGGTGCTTCATCCAGTTACCCACACATGTAAAGGTGGAAGTTCTGCAATGCCTTAGAGTATCCTAAACTGCCTTCAGCTCAGTCCAGCATGGGTCTCCGATATACCCATCTGTTGGCCCGCTGTAAGTATTTCAGATAGCAGAAGACATTTCAGCTGGCACTGGATGATTGAAGGTTGGACAAGTGAATCAAGCCCCAAATACCACACGTAATGGTGAGGGACAGGGCATGAACTATTGGTTTATGCCAGTCCAAGAGCAAATGAATACCAGCTACCCTCAGTATAGATCGATAATGAGAAGAAAGTTCCTAATCATTTGGGAAGAACAGATTCTGGAACTCCTGGGAGGAAAAGTATGAGAAAAAATCTCCCTGTTTTTCTGATGGGACTCGACAAGTTGACGAAAGGGACATGACATGGATCTGCTAGGCCTGACTCTTCCTTATGCGTCTGTACTCCTAAGAAGTGCTAGAGGCAAGCGGGTAAATCAGAAATTTGGGATTTCTTGCACTGCGAAGGGTGTCTTCTGTTTCTAATGCAGCATAAAGTGCTTTTAGCACCTCTCGGGACTGAGAATCAGGGTTTCACTTTGGCTTTGGGACACCCCACGGAGAGTTACCCAGGCAGAGAGGTGACTTGTTAAAGGTCTTGCAAATGGCCCGTGGCAAAACCGTAAGTTACATGGTAATCCCTTGTGTCCCAGTCACAGTATAATTCTTGTTTGAATGAGTTCCGTCTAAGTTTAACCAGGCTTGAGTTACACTATTAAAGACACCCAACTTAGTCTTCAGTTGCGCTTTCCATTTATCAGGCAGGTCAAAGCCTGCACATTATTGTTTGACCATGTCACTGAGAGCGTTCAAGCCGAGAAATCCAATGTGAACTTGAGTTCCCTGTATAATTGGATTTTGAGTTGTCCATTCTTTTGTCTGTGTGTCTCAGAAGTGCTCATGTGAAACCTTTTCTTAGAATAGACTGACCTGGAAATTTTGCGGGAATATGTATCTTTTTTCAAAAATTACTCTATATTTGGATTTTACCTTAGATGAAAATATAGACTTCATTTCATTATATCTTGCTCATTTCATTTCTTGTAATAATTCTGTCTCTGAACTGCAATTGAGATGTACCTGAGCTCTCAAGCATCTTAAATAGACTTTGATTTTTTACATTAGGTATAGATATAGATTAAACTACGTGAAGAATAAAAGAAGTGATATCTGGCAAGATAAGTGGGATTAGGCCAATTTACACTAGATGAAAACCTTCTGTCTCTCCTTAATTGCCCTTTTCTCCCTAGTTATATATAGAAGCTTTCCGTAAAGACAGTGATCAGTGTTAAAGTACAGTTAAAAAAAAAAAAAAGAAAAAAAAAAGAAAAATCTGGCTGTAGTTAGCTGTGCCTGAACTTGTGTTTGAATCTTTATGTCACAGATAAAAGAAAACAGTAGTTAGGGTGTGTTTCTAAAAGTCAGCTCGCAGGGAGGAAAGCTACATTTAACATATTGTCCTTATTTAATTTAGCTAACTTTCCCACCCTGACTTCAAAACGAGCTCGCTTGATGGATGGAGAGGGAGAATAATATATTGCTTACCTACTGCTCTGAAACAGAAGCACTGATAAACTTGGCAGTTGTTCTGAAAGGAATTGTGATTAATACTTCGGGCTAGAGGATAAAGCAATGGATAATTTCACCGAAATTCAACAGCTGAAGGAAAATTATAGTTAGCCAGAGACAAACGCAGTCTCATTAATATTTCTGTTTGTGTAACATAATGTGGTCCAGTGAGTCGATACACAAAGGCATACATGTGCATAGAAAAGCAAGCATTATTTATGGAGCTGATATATATATATTTTACCCTCCTTCGGTGTTCAGAAAGTTGTCTTCAAAATCTTGCACTTTTTCCACAAATCCGCTGATAGCTAACAATCATTTATCTGCAACAACAGAAGAGCTTTTGTTTTGATTTAAGTGGTTTAATTTGTAGTATGTATTTAAAATCTGTTTTCTTCCCTACTTCAGGTATGTTTCTCAGTTTACAGCGTTTCTGGTTTCTAAATGGACAATTGTTTTTCGAAAGTCGTATTGCTGGTGTGAATGGTCATGTCTCTGAAGTTAAATTAGACAGTTTATCTGATGTTCATATTTAGGATTCCACTGTAATATATCTACTCAGCAGAATACAGAGTCACGGCAATGAAAAGAGTCAAAAAGGTGATCTTCAGGGTTAAACTAACTCATTTATCACACATAATCACAAAATAATTTTGGTTGGAAGTGGTCTCTGCAGGTCATCTATCCCAACCTGCTCAAAGCAAGGCTTATTAAATAAGTTTGCTCCCATCATCATCTGGAGAATAAAATGTACCTTTGTACATACCCAGAATTGACATGATTTCACCACAACTGAGCATTTGATGGATATGAATTAGCGATCCAAACACCTAACTTAAATACATGTCTAGAGTACTGCAAAACAATTATGAGTCTAGCCTAAACTAATCACAGAAGCACAGAACCACAGAATGACCAGGGTTGGAAGGGACCTCTGGAGATCATCTAGTCCAACCCCCCTGCCAGAGCAGGGTCATCCAGAGCAGGTTGCACAGGATGGCGTCCAGGCAGGTTTGGAATGTCTCCAGAGTTGGAAACTCCACCACCTCTCTGGGCAGCCTCTTCCAGTGCTCTGCCACCAATCACCTTATCCATCTCTGTTGTTGATAGGTTAAGATAGGCACCAGCAGAGGAGGGTTTATCTCAAGTGAAACATCTAAAATACCATCAGAATTGGAAAAGTCCAGCCGAAGAACGTCACGACCGAGACTCCTGACAGCCTTGTGTCTCAAAGGAAGAAAGCCTCTGCAATAGTAGTTTTGAGCCAGACTGATGCTCCTGAGAAGCACAGAGCTCTACCTGCATGGAGCATCCCTGAGCCTTTTGGAAATGGGTCTTTCAGCAGAGACATACGACAGAAATATCCTACTGAGCAAATAAGGCTTTAGCTGCATTTTCACCAACAGAAATTTATACTTTGCATACGGTCTTTCCTTTATTCAGAAAACAGATGGAGAATGATATGATGTTAAAAAAAATGAGTTTATGCCCTAACATAACATTTACAGATACTAAGTACTTGTCTTTACATGTACGTATCTTAAATCTTACTTAAGACAAATTTATATCTTTATTTAAAGATGAATGATCAAAAAAAAAAAGGTAACTCGCATGAACCATGTTTGCTATTAGCTGCTGTACTAATTTATTATTTTGTTTATAATATAGCATTATTATATTTATTTACAGTGTATTTATGGAAATATGTATTTATCATTTATTGATAAATGTATTTACAAATATATATATTTTTAGTTACTATATTAATAATCCACTATGATCTGGAAAACCAAATTCATAAAAGTACAGCTGCTGGCTGCTACTAGCTGCTAGTACAGACTTTAAAGTCTGTACCTCAAAGTCTGCAATCTAACCACTGTCAAAACAAACAAAACTCTGTAGTTACCTTTCCCAAGACGTTTGAAATGAAATGGCAACTTTAAAATTATTTTCACTAAATGTTGTGAAAAACCTCATCAGAATAATTTATGGGGAAAACAAAATTAAGTAATTTAACTACTGATGAGAATTCTCCTTACTCTTGGAGTGCAATTAGCTCAAACGTCACATCAGAATTATTTAGGAAAATTTTGCAGTATATTAGATATTGTGTAGCAATATCTTCCTCAATATTTTTACTATTTTACTAAATAAAGGTGGGATTTCACTTGCAGACTAAGCCACATCATCAAATATTCAATTGCTCCATTATGTTTCCTAAATGTAGGTGTCAAATGCTATCTGAGATGCCCTCAGGTATGCTACTGTCCTCCAAATGGGTAAAAACCCATCTGTCTCTCACAGGTCTTGTGCCATGTTGCTATTGCTGTGTGGAAGATGTGCATGCCCTAGGGTATCTTAAATTGCACTGGGTACCAAAGGTTAGGCAGCTGAATCCAGTTGCCCACTTCAGTATGAGTTAAACTGCGGTAGGTCTCCACGGAGTACCACTCCGTTGAGTAGACCCCAGACTAATTCAGTTTCTCATGAGTGGGTGGGGACAGATGTACTGTTAGATACGTCTATCCAAACATTGGGGGCCTACAAGTTAAGGTAGATCCAAAAGGTATATCTGTCAGCTCCCCGGGTCCCAGAATTCCTGGCACAGAAAAACAAGAATGGAAATAGAGTTTCCTCAGAGTTCTGCTCTGGATTTTGCGAAAGCCCGTTAAATCTGAGATGTTTCAAACTGAATATCAGAGCTCGATGATGTGTCATTTTTGACACATTGTTTTGTTAGGGTTTTTCAACAATTCGCTATTAATTATTAATTCAAATATTGCTTTGTTTGACCAGTTCTTCTACAATGTTTTCATTACAGAGAAACTGAAAACTGATATAAGCTCATATTCTCCCATGTTGATTCATTGATTTTTTAACAAAGATATCTATAGGCATTCCTTTCTTTTTCCCCTCTCCCCTTTATGTGCAGGACTTAGAATACACTTAAAAACACATTGATTTAGATCTAATGTGTTTTTTGCTAGTTTCACATCCAGACCAGGACATTTACAGCAATTTTTTTTTGAGTATTATAACACGTTACTGAAATACCCACACGCTCCTCCATATAATCTTTCCAAGTTGGATGATCTTAAAGTCCTACTGTTTATTATCCTATTGATTTTATTTTCAAATCAACTCCAGCAGAACATAAGAATCTGCTTTGAAAGATCAGCAGTCTGTTGGCATGCTCTGCCTTGTGCTCTGTGTCTGGCCATGGACAGAAATTCCAAGAAAAAGTGGAAAAGCCAGATGATTATACAAATATTATAACATAACATCTCTCTGCTGTCTTTTAATAAGCCCAGCATCTTTGAAGACAAACATAATGTCATATGTTTCCACACTAAGGAACAACAGTGTAGACTCGATTCCTTCTTTATATTTTTAAAATTGTTGTTTTGTTGATCTTTTCGGTTTACTCAAGAAGGGTAATGAAATCTGAAGGTTATAGACAGGCACTTGTATGAAAATCAGATAGTCTTACAGTTCACTTTGAAATATGCAAACAACATCTTGCCCAATATCAAAGGCTATAGAAAAGGCAGCACATTTTTCTAATATCTCTTTAGGGAAACTTTGCCCTACACTTCTATTAGGTGCTATCATTCAGAGGCATAATTTCAGCTAACATTGTTATGCTGATTATAGTCAGGTTTATGTTTCGATCTCAGCTGACCCTAGGGAATTAATTTCTGATTCAATTAAATGACTAGGTGACATTCAGTCTGAATTTTTTCCCGAAGTTAAACTCTGAGAAAGCATAGTTCATTTCAGATTGCTACCGTCTACCTCCTGAAGAGCGTCGCAATACCTTGATGAGAACTTTACAAAGCTGGACATCTAGGATTCTAACCTTGAGATTGTCATTGCCCTGAACTGTTCTTTGGGAGCTTATGAGGTGACATCCCCAAAAACTCATCCTCTTATTTACCAGATGTGTGACCAGTATTATTTCCCAAGGAGGATTAGTCTTGTAAGTTTACCTTGATTGTATCTGAGCTGTTTAAAATTAATTAGTTCTAAGATAAACCAATCCGCCTGTTTGCAAAAGTTATTACAGAAAAGTACAGCAAATATTACCATATGATTCTAAGGCCTCCATTCAGTGTGTTTTTCTTTTTGCTCATAGCACAGGCATCACGTCTCACCAATACTCAGGGTCTCCAGAAAGGAATCAAAACTGTGAAATCAAAATTCTGTGCCATCACAATCTCACTGGAATAGAGTTACAGCTCTGACAGACAACCTCCTAAAGTGAAGAACTACTTTTCAGAGGGACTTAACCACAATTTCTTCTTCAGAAGTCTATAGAAGGTGAATATAAGGTATTCAGCATCAGCAGAGCATGGAGGATCCTTAATTGTCATTAATGAACCTAAGCTCATGACAACAACTCCGGAAAACACTATCTGTATTGCTTAGGAATATAAGATTCCCCAAGCACCCAAGATTTCACCTAAAAATGTCTTATGAGACTGAGTGCTTTGCCACTGCGTATATGGATCTTTGCCTAAGACTTTTGACACAGCTTGGGACCTGCTGCCTTGTCTAAAGGTAAAGAACCAGCGAAATCTAAGGACTTCTCCTATCAGTCCTTCACAGACTACATTGTTTGCATTATTTTGAATTGAAGTAGCAGGTGGTATATTGTGTAAAATCTGAGCATGTCTCAAGAAATTAAAGACATGTTCCTTGTCCTGCTTCATAGAATCACAGAATGGTTTATTTTGGAAGGGACCTTAAAGATCATTGAGTTCCAACCCCCCTGCCATGGGCAGGGACATCTCCCACCAGACCTGTTTGCTCAAAGCCTCATCCACCCTGGCCTTGAACACCTCCAGGGATGGGGCATCCACAACTTCTCTGGGCAACCTGTGGCAGTGTCTCACCACCCTCAGAGTGAAAAATTTCTTCCTGAGATCTAATCTAAATCTCCCCTCTTCCAGCTTGAAGCCATTACCCCTTGTCCTATCACTATATGCCCTTGTAAAAAGACCGTCTCCAGATTTCTTGTAGGTGCCCTTCAGATACTGGAAAGTTCCTATGAGGTCTTGCCAGAGCCTTCTCTTCTCCAGGCTGAACATCCCCAACTCTCTCAGCCTGTCCTCATAGCAGAGGTTCTCTAATCCTCTGATCATCTTCATGGGCCTCCTCTGGACTCACTCCAACAGGTCCGTGTCCTTCTTCTGTTGGGGGCTTCAGAGGTGGACGCAGTACTCCAGGTGGGGTCTCATGAGAACAGAGTAGAGAGGCAGAATCCCCTCCCTGGCCCTGCTGCCCACGCTGCTGGAGATGTAGCCCAGGATGTGAGGGGCTTTCTGGGCTGCCAGTGCACATTGCTGGCTCATGTTGAGCTTCTCATCAACCAACATCCCCAAGTCCTTCTCCTCAGGGCTGCTCTCAACCCATCTTCCTCCCAGGATGTATTTGTGCATGGGATTGCCCCAACTCACGTGCAGGACCTTGCACTTGGCCTTGTTGAACCTGATGACATTCGCATGGGCCCACTTCTCAAGCCTGTCCAGGTCCCTCTGGATGGCACCTCTTCCCTCCAGTGTACCGACTGCTCCACACAGGCTGGTGTTGACGGCAAATTTGCTGAGGGTGCACTCAATCCCACCATCCTTGTCACCAACAAAGATGTTAAACAGCACCAGTCCCAGTACTGACCCCTGGGGAATGCCAGTGGTCACTGCTTGCCACTTGTACATTGCTATTGACCGCAACACTTTGAGTGCAAACGTCCAGCCAGTTCCTTATCCACCGAGTGGTTCATTGGTCAAATCCATGTCTCTCCAATTTAGAGACAAGGATGTTGTGTGGGACAGTGTCAAACCTTCACCCATAAGGTTTTGAGCATGCATCCTTGGAGCATGTGTAACACAACTTAGAGAGCAGGAGGAGGACCTCCACCTGTTATAGGAGTATGAAAGTATATAAAAAACATAAAAGGAACTGCAGAAGAAGGGAGCATGAGTCTTCTGAAGGATAATTAGGCCTAATGGATATGTGGGTACATTTTGTATCATGGAATCATGGAATCATGGAATTTTCAGAGTTGGAAGGGACCTCTAGAGATCATCTAGTCCAACTCCCCTGCTGACGCAGGAATGCCCAGAGCACATTACTCAGCACTGCATCCAGACGGGTCTTGAAAATCTCCAGAGAAGGGGACTCCACCACCTCCCTGGGCAGCCTGGTCCAGTGCTCTGGCACCCTCACCGTAAAGAAGTTTTTTCTTCTGTTTGAATGGAACTTCCGATGTTCCAAGTTGTGCCCGTTGCTCCTCGTCCTGTCACTGGGAACCACTGAAAAGAGTCTGGCTCCATCCTCCTTCAACCCACCCTTGAGGTACTTCTAAGCAAGAAGAAGGTCTCCCCTCAGCCTTCTCTTCTCCAGGCTCAAGAGTCCCAGCTCTCTCAGCCTTTCCTCAGAAGGGAGGTGCTCCAATCCCCCAGTCATCTTTGTTGCCCTGTTATCCTGCCTATGATACATGGCAGCTGGAGAGTAGGCAAGACACTGGGGGCATCTGAAATGACACTGTATCCATGTGTGGGCAATTAAGTCTACACTAAAATTACTTACATCTGCATTTGTCATTCTCACCTCTCTCTATAGTCAACACAGAGAAAAAAGGCGCTTCCAGGTGACTATTAGACTAACTAGAACTGTATGTTTGGCCAGATGAATCCAACTGAAAATGTTACAGGAGAAAAAGCTAGAATAGAGTAAAAACTCTTCTACGCTCAAATGTTAGGGTTAATCTCTTTTATTCCTCACCTTCTGGACTCAAGGGCTATGAATTCTTGGATGCTCAACAGTTGGCTTTGACAGAAATGCCAGGAAGCAATCCCATCTTTTTACTGTGTGGTTAGAACACTCCTCCTGAAGAGGGGAAATGCAGGTTCAAGCTCCACATCTGGATGTCCCAAATGCCCCTTTCCTCAGACAAATACGTTCGTCAACACATGAAGAGGAACTCTCAGGCTCTGAATCCTACTTTCTCAGTGGGATTTAACCCTAATTTTAAAATATGGGTCTTGGGCACAGAAATTCATGCCATCCCTTCTGTTTTTCCTCTCTCCTCCAGTATCTCCTCTTTCTTTTGTCTGCATTAGGTATGCACACCAGCTGTTAGTCACCCCAGTTTCAGTGCCGATTTCTCTCTATTCCAGGTATAGGTGTTGGAGCATCAGAAAAATGAAATCTCTCTACTGAATATTTAATGCCACAGAAAATTTAGACTTTCTTTAGCTACCTAAGTTGGAGTTATGTCGTCCTTAAGTTCAGATTCCAACCATCGGCTTCATCAGTTTCCTTTTTTGACGGCCCGTGCTCACTTCTGCAGAACAAGTAGCACATTCTTAGTCTAGGTATGTAACTACCCACAGCAACTTCAAAGATAAGTTAAGCACATGTTAATCCATGATTATCAGCCACAAATTTTCAAAAATCAGTGCAGATGCCAAAATGTCATGACAGCCCTAAAAAATGAGTTTTCTATTTATTTAAAACTGAGTTAATTTTTCTAGTTTTTCCTTGTTGTGGTTTTTTTTTTTTTTGATGCCCTAGGGATGTTTCAGGGTTTTTACATTTTTTTTTGTTTCTTTTTTACCCAGCAGCCTTAAAACTTTAAAAATAATGTTGCAGAAATAAATCAATGTTGACTTTTTTAGGTAAGGTATTGATTCTGGGAGGTGAAGCTTTGAGAAAATCGGGACTAGCAGAAGATAAAACGGTGAATGAAGGTCGTACTGTGGAAGGCCGTGATTTAAGTATTTCTGCTGATTTTCGTCAGTTTTGTATGAAGTCATTGTTATCCCTGTATTTCATTCCTTTTTTAAAAATGGGGACAATAGCTCTTCCTTACTTCAAATGACTTTTGTGAGATTAAGTTAATTAATGTCTGTGAGGTCATGTCTTTTAATGGAACATGGGAGGTTTTCAACAGAACATGTGAATTACTTAAAGCATTAAGAGTAGGATGGAAGTGTAAAATACTCGTTATCATTCAAGCTCTATGTCAGAAGTTGTTTGATTATTGCTTGTGTTATTCTGAGTGCTGGGTTACTTTACTCTCACCTTTCCCCTGCAATTCACGGGGGTTTATGAGTTTTTTCAAGATATTAGGTATTAATCAGCCTGAGGAAGGATCTCGCAATCTGATCGTGTTCTTTTCTACCTGAACGCCATATAGTTGTCTAAATTCACCTCGTCCAAGGGCAAGGAGTTACCTTCCTTCTTGCTAACTCTAAATTCCTGCCAAAGAATTAAAAAGAAGGGATAAATCCAGCTCGGTCATTCCTATTTTTATTGAACATTGCCAAGCTTGAAAAAATAATTTAAAAGTACGTTGTTTTCAGCTGAGAAAGGTATTTAATCACATGCTGAGATTTAAACATATACTCAGCTACTATTTATATTTATGAAATTCAGGTGCATGTTTTGCTGAAAAGGCTTTTATTTAAGCATGAGCTTAAATACAAACTTATGTGCAAGACCTCGGCTCAGGGCAGAGACTAAACAAATGCCTGAATAAACACATGCTTGAATTTAGGCATATGCTTTAATTTTAAAATGGAAATACCGTTAAGAATAAACACATTTTAAACACAACATACCTTGGTAAAAGAGGGCCTTGGAACCTACTTCTACTTGACAACCGAAAGAGTTTTTCCTTTTGTTTACAATGGCACAAATCTGACAGTTTTTGCAGGCAGCCTGTGTTATAACGGTGTGAAATAAAGACATGTAGTGAAAATTTTGACGGATCCTAGAAGGTGATCCTCTAATCAGTCAAGGGGGAAGGTGTTTTATTACCGGCCATGGAGCAACTATAGCTAAAATAATTATGAATAGTGATATTGTTAGTGGTAGTGACGGTAATAATAATAATAATAATAATAATAATAAAAAGAAAAGAAATCCCACCAAACGGCAATGCAGCTTTCAGTTCATGCCATCCATTTTTATTTCATGTGCGCTATGGAAAATTCACTGATTTCCAGTCCATTAAAACACATTTCAGAGCCGTGTTGTTTGAAGTTACTTTCCTTCAGAAACAGCTCTTTTCAATTAACTCTGAAACCTCTTTCAACAGCCTTTCATAAATAGGCCAACATCAATGGCATGCTCTGAGTCAGTATGTATCTCTAATGGAAATGCACAATGGGCCACGCTCCATGCCTCCAGGGAGAACATCTTCCATTTCAGACAGATTCAATGAGAAGTTTTGCCAGCTATTCTGGGTCTCTCACTTTTTTGTCTCAGGTTTAGCTCATAGCTGATCAATGGCTGTGCTTTTTAATTACACTGTACGGTCTGTAATGATTTGTCACTCATTGAACCTGGGTGTTCTTTTTAGTCAGCGCGGGGTAAAAGCAAGGAAGGAAAAAGAAAGTAACATTAACCCTCTAAAAGACAAGCGGTTGGGATTAGCTCGCATAACACGTTCCACTACTTTGCTTGGCAGCTGTTTGCAAGGAAAAGGGGGGAAGCAAACCTTCGAAGTCAAGACTAAGGGAATTTGTCAAAAACCATGACTTGCACTGAACATTTTCCAGTTAGGCAAAATGAATTGAGGATCTAATTTATGTTTTGAAATAGCATTTTATATTAATATTCCAACAACAACAACGACGACGACAACAACAACAACAATAATAATAATAATAATAAATCAAAAATAGTTATTTGCCATGCGTGTGGCTCACACTGACTAGATTTTCTGGAAACTCAGAGTAAACTCCTCCTCTTCCCCAGCCAGCAGACCAAGCAGGGTGTACTAACAAAGGCACAGTCACATCGGTAAATACCTAAACATCTTTTATGTTGATTCCGTCCACGCTTTTGGGCAGAGCGTGGGCAACGCTAGTACCTGTGTCTGTATTATTTCGCACATCTGGAAATGTGCTAAACTTCATCTGCATTATGCAGTGGAGAACAATACAGAAATTCCCAAGTTAAAGCCGATTTGAGCTGGGAAGTCCTCGCAATACATCCCGCTTTCCTCCAGCTTGTCACACGTCCCTAACCCTTCAGAAGAGGTATGCATTTAACCGTTTTGAAAATATACCCCTAGGGCTTCAGGTTCTTATGTCTGTCTCTAAATGTGATCTTTTTTCTCTTAAAAACGGCCTTTCAACAGCCTTTTGGGACTTTAATGTGAAAAATGATGTGCTTAATTCTTAGCCATACGAACACAGGTAAGACTGGGAACCAGCAGTAGGTTTCTAAGTAGCAGAGGAATGAAATTCTAGAGCAACATCGCCCCAGTAAGAGTAAAAGAGGCAGAAAATCTTACATTTAAGTGCATGACCTGTTTGTAAAAGGTGTTAGACGATGTGATACGCTGCCAGAGCAGGAGCTTAGAGCTGTTGATCTGGGAGCAGGATCCCTTTCAGACCTGTGCTCCTGTGACATTCAGACCCTTTTTAATAAATGCCCGAATACAGATACAGAAATCCCAGTTTCAACTCTCATTTGGGAAATTCTTCCTCTTCGAAAACCCATTATCTGACAATATAGCGTGGATATCTTTCTGCTGTAATCTTTGCAAATGTACTGTGTCTCACACATTCAAAACAAAGTAATACCAGCTGAGCGATTTCACCGCTCTGTATCTTTAATTTTTATTCTAACACTTCCCTTGCCTTTTCATTTCTAAACTCTCACAGATAACGACTGTCAAACATTAAGCCCAGTGCGATCCCAGTTTCTGATCGCACATCTAACCTTACCTTGTGATGGTAATGACGAACCTAACGGTGGATAGATCAGTGTTTCAGATTTCATCTTGCACACAGACCAACCAGTGGAAACTGGACAACCTTAAATTTTACCAATTCAGAAAGCCTCCAGGTTAAGATCACAAAATACCTCTTTTAGAAACGTTTGCTTAACCAGAGAAGACACGGCAGAGAAGGAAGAACTGTAATCAATGACTTGTAAAACTTCGGTTGCAATTTCATTTTAAGGTATAGACTTTTAATTGGGATATAGATATTAACAGCTATAGAAGAAAATTATAAGGAAATGAAAGAAGCATAAAAGAAGGTACAATTTAAAGCAACATTTTACTTCAGAATTTTCTGAAGGAAAACATTTTAATTTTTAAAAATCATTTTTGTTAGTAATACTTCTAACTGAAAGAAAGTTTTCTATCTCATAATTCAGTTTTCACAGGAGTTCCCAATGTTCGTTAACTCATTTAGTCACCGTTTTCTCCCAGATCAGACAACTGTATTTACCTGAACGGAAGACGAGATTTTTCTGTGTAGGGTGAACTCCTGAATTATGATCCATTTTACTTGTTTTGGGGCTTTTTTTTGGTCTGTTTTTCCTGGTCCGAGGGGTTTTGCATCCCCTTCTTTCCCAACTTCCCGCTCCCTTTCCACGCCCATCACACATAGGGCCTGTAGATAATGTCACACTTCTAGGAAATGTAGGAAATTAATTTTCACCAATTCAGGCTTTTCATTTCCCGGTGAAATGCTCTAGTTTGCAAACAGCTTGCCCACAACATTGGGGATATAGATCTGCTATTACCTGGTCTGTAAATCTCAAATATCCTTATATGTCAAACTCAGTTAAAGAGGAATGGTGTCCAGAGTAGATTCCCTGTACAGGCTCTAGACAAGTCTTTGAACATCCGCAAAAAATGACTGGTGAAAGTTGAGGGACCTGTGTTTTACGGCAGAGCTTGTGGATTGCTAACCTGGACTTGGCCACATAAATCTAACCTGTGTTGTACTTCTACCCTTTGAGGGATCTGGATCTAAATAATTTCAATGAACTTTCAGATGTAACATAAATAACACTCCAGCACTCACTATAATTCAGCTGTAGCCATTATGAATCAAATATATCCCTCCGGGCAACGCATTTACCCCAGAGACGTAGTTGGCCTACAGTTGCCAAAACTGTGTTAGTCGGAATACATCAGGCTTACATGGGGGAGTGTATACATAAGTAGTTTTGCATGCAAAAGGCTAAAAAAGTAGAGAAAAAAAATATTGTGCTCAAACCCCAATAATCTGGACCCATCATGCCACATTTTTTTAGAACCCACATACTCTTTGGTCTTGTAAGTTTTCAGTTGATTTTTTTTTTCATTTTTTTTATTTTTTTCTGTCCTGGTTTATGATCAAATTGTAAAGTGAAATAACAATGTCTTTCATCAAGATCCCAAACCATCAAAGCCCATCAAAAATCACTCAGAACAATGTACCTAACGGAGAACACATTTAAGCTCATACTTAATCCTAAAGGCATGCTTAAATTTTACTAATTTCTATGGAATTTAATCACAGACTTAAATGAAAATCAAGCACATTATTAAGTGCTTTTATGAGTAATTTTCATGAGATGCATCATTAAAATTAAGTATAAATTTTAACCTCTAAAGATGGGAAAAAATCAAATGTCTAATTTTATGTAAGTAGTTCCAATGATATACATGGGTTTCTGTGGTATTTCAGCCAAGCTGAATGTGAACGTTTGCTGAATTGGGGTCCAACCTCTTTTTCAGTTTAGGGGCTAAAGAGGAGAGGGAATATCTTCTCATAGTGGAACTTCGAGAAATTCCAGATTCCCATCGTGTTAGTACTCACAGAAACGCAAATGATGTGTTCCATGGGAAGTTCTTTTAACTTTTAACTACAGTTCTCATAATTTTTAATGCACAAATACACACTTGTTCAGGCAGCTCCCTCATTTTAATTTGATGCTTTTCTCATCTATTAACACTCACAACCTAAAGCTGTCAGGATCATCTCCGACTTTGGAACCGGTTGCTGTGTAAGTGAACGGGGATATTCACCTTGGAGGCTCAGTGTTAAAGCTAAGAGGTTTTATTCATTGCTCTGTAGAAATTCATATCCTCAGACACAATCATTAAACATTCTGAGCAGCCCTGAAAAAATCAGTGGGCCATTTACAGTGTATTCAATTAATTTCATTTTTACTACTACTACTATTATTACTACTGCTACTGCTGTTACTAGTACTCGTGCTGTTACTGCTACTGATAATAATGACTATATATAAAAATATAATATAAAATACAAAAAAATGGAAATATAGAAAAAAAAAAGAAAATATAAAAAATTGAACTTTTAGATCTAACTTCTAATCCAGAACTGCATTGGGGTCAGCATCTAACGAAACAGAGAATGAGTGAAAGTAAGACATACAAAGACCAGCCTAAAGAGACATAGCAAGGCAGAGGGAAGGCATTCCTTAAATCAGTAGAATAACTAACACTGATTAATAAGCTTAGAGATTTAAAGAACAGCCCTGTAAAAAGTCAAGCAAAAACCTTCATCAGAACATCCTATGTATTTTAGGGTGTTGAGTTTGAGTCAACACTTTCTTATCGGATCTGAATGAAAAACTGCATTATATGCCTGGTATGCCTTTCTAAATACTGTACAAAGAGAGCATTAGACACAAAAAATGTCCTTGAAGTAGAACTGTCAGTTCCACTGTGTAAGCTGTGCTTTTTATGAGACCATCCAGGGTTTGGCCAGCAATGAGATTTTTTCATTGCGAAGGAGCTCACATTTAGTTAGCAACATGTCTGCATTTCCCCATATGGTTCCTTCCAAGGTGTTGTGTCATATACAATGATGTCACATTTTAGAGGAAGAAGGAAAAAAGGCCTCAAGCTGTTTTCTTCTTTTTTTTAAAGCTTCACCGGTTATGTGGTAGCTTTAAGCAGCCTGCTCATCTCTAGCGTGCAGTTGGTTATCTGCTCTCCTTAATTTGAGCTTGCATGTATTCACACAGCTCTAAAAGAAAAAGAACAACATTTCTTACCAGAGATCCAGTGTTTATCTATCCAAATTTTCAGTCCAATGTAATTCCACCGGCTTCTGAAGTGTGAGATTTTAAAGGGTGCAGTGTAATAGTTTACATCTTTATCCAAGCTGCTATATTCACATGCCTCATAAACCTGTGGTGCTTAAGGCTTTCGGCAGCATTGCTTTGATTTAATTTCTGGTTTTATAATTATTGTTTTATTCTCAGGCATATTATTCTTGGAAGGCCAGCTTTGTAACGTAATGGGAATGTCCAGGAACATCCTTTGTTCTCTCAGTGATACTACATACACACGAATGTATGAGCTGCACACGTGGCTTACACGGGTCGTTCCGTGAGTCTAGATTTTTTTTTTTTTTAATATATAAAAGACTTTATTTTATTCTTGATCATTTTACATCCACCTCTATAGTAACAAAATACCTCTTAAGTTTTCACTGTATTTTTTGCCCCAAGTTCATTTATAGTGACCAGCACCGATGGACAGTGCTTGAGGGCCTCGTCAGTTAAAGGAAGTAGTTTCCTTACTTCTTATTGATACCTGCAGCTAAGACCATGATTCTGTCACCTGTGTGTCCAATACCATCTGAGGTGTGTTATCACACTCAAGACATCTAGAAAAGGCTAGCAGATATGAATCAGGACTGACAAGAGGCAGGTATGTTTCTGTGGCCAAGTAGGATCCTCCAAAGCACCTAAAAGGATACTAGATACTTATCCTTCAGCAAGTGAAGCCCATCCTGCGGGCATGTTTTAGTTGCCTAGACAAAGATGTCTAGTCCCTTTTGAGACGTCCATGGGTGTTACACCTGGCCAGTGACTGTTAGCTCAGAAGGATAGTACAAACCTGTGTATATCTGCCAGCCCAGTGGAGGTGTCTCAGATTCCCTAGGGCATCTGGAGCTATTCAGTTGACCAAATGTAGGTTTCTACTTAAAGCTGAGCTAACCTCTCCATTAGACTCCATTAACTGCATTCTCTGGGATGTGATTCATTTGCCTAAATATGGGCATCTAGTATGACTTGGGATGCCCGAGTTCTGAAGTTCTCCAGTAGCTGCTGTCAGTGCCAGATCCTGTGAGACATGAAGTACCACAGAGTACCTAAAATGGTACTAGAGATTCCTGAACTCAGGCACTTGACTCAAGTCTTAATTTCTGTTGACTACAGCGGAAGCTCAGACAGCAGCACAGATTTACAGGGACATTACGTTGATATTAAATTATCTGAGCCTGGAACTTGGCAAGTTTGTAGCAGGGCAAATTTTCCAGTTTCCCAAGTACTGATCCTGAGTTTCTGATCACAGAATCCTCTCTTCTCAGTTTGCACAACGTGATTGTATATTTTAAAGCAAAGCATTTGAAGGAGTTTGATGATGATGAAAGCATCTCTTATTCAATGCTTGATAGCATCCTAAAAACATTTGTTTTGAGGGATGGCAAAGTATTCAACCCATTTTGAAATCAAGTTCACTTAAGTTCTGTCATATTGAGCATAGACTGATCCATGTCATATGTTAAATATCCCAAGTTTCTTCTGGAAAATTTATAGGTTACTTTTGCTCAGAAGCAATACTAGAAATAAATGCATTGCTGTGAACACAGGAAAAAAAGGACTGTGTGGTGGTTACAGCAAAAGAACTAGTGGTCAAGCCAACTTTGTGATCTTCAGGCCCTCATCCTGTTGTGTACTCTCAGGAAAGTAATTTAAAACCCCGTGATGTCTTTTGCCATGATTCATTCTGCATAAACCACATCTTCATGCAATTTAGTAGAGCTATGAAGAAGAATGGACTGGATTCATATTTCCAAGTGTAGAGGTCTGTACTGCAGACCTACATAAGGTTTAACTCTCTTTAGTCCCCTGATAAATAAAAGGAGAGAAAAAGATAGTGTCTGGGTTCAATACAGCTAATGCTTAAATTCTAATCAGGTAACTGTGCTCTAAATGTGACTTTTTTTTCTCCTTGAATATCGAAAATTCTACATAGCTAGCTGATATGGAAATATTTTCACTGCAGAGATATACAATATAGACAGTTGAACACTGTTCCCATCCTCCATGGTGAGTATCTGTTGCAGGTTTTTCTGCACTGGATTACCAATACACATTTTTCATAATTAATTTATTACAATGACAAGAGCTTGTTAGCTTAAAGAACTGAATTTGTTGTCTAGACAGATGTCATCCTCCAGGTGCACAAACTCTTCTACATGGATGGGTGCATGAATTCCTGTGGAATACAAACTACACAGGCTATTTAAGCGAAACTAAATCACTTGATGTATTGGTACCCAAAGTACTTTGAGTTGTCAAACAGGAAGGTACAACATGGCTACACATGATCAATAGGAGTATCCTACATAATCTTGTGAAGCTGGAATTACGGATACAGTCCATGGAATCAAAGCAAAATGGTCTATTTTATGTTTGTGGAGAAGAAACTGATATCCAGAATGATGGTTTTTATTTTGGTAAGCAAAATGTGTTAGTTCAAGAGCAATCGCATCTTATTGAGATGTTGTGTAATAAATCCAAATGATACAACAATCTGCATGAGATATACTTTGTTTGAGAAACCCTGATGGTAGGAGAGTGGAAGTGAGATGGTCTTCAAATGATGATTCTAGGACAAGAATAGATTTTTATGACAAACTAACTGAAGCAATTGGCCCTGTGGAGCAACACTTTGAGTACCAACAATAGCTTTCTGTTTTTCAGAGTTCTTTGGGTTCCAGACACTTTTATGACCTCAGCCAGTGCAGGATCTAAAAATTAGGCTAAAAGGATACTCAAGGCTATATACTCTCTCACACACTGTAGACCAACTATTACCCTAAAGCAACAATGTCAACAGTGATTGGCTGAAAAATGGACCTGTGACACTAATTTTTCAGCCAATTCAGGACTAGACTACATTGATCAAAATTTCAGACAAAAAAGAGATACTATGTTTTTTCAGTTAATAGCTATTGGACTTACAAGAATATTAATATACAAATGAAAAATGGCAGCTTACTTCACGCCTAATTTTCCTTTCCCTTGCCCATCTCCTCCATCCTGAGATTTTAGTTTTGAATGAGTCAAAGTGCCACCCACAGTGATCTCCATTCTGTAAATGGAGAATTGTCTGAAATGTTGATATCCTGACAGGGTACTGGAAAACAGGAATTGTTTCCTGTTTTCTGCCCATTTCCAAACATAACAATCAAAAGTTCCATACAATTCTGCAGGTCCTGTTCTAAAGCCTGGACCTTCATAGTCTGCACATGTACAATCACGTAACGCTCCTGATAGGTACTCCCATGAGGGAAAGATTATTTGCAGAGTCCCCAGGAAAAGTCCTTTACAAATTTAGGACCTCAGATACCTGCAGTATGAATTGTACAATGAATAGCCTTGAACTTCATCGTCTTCTCAGATGACTGGTAAATATCTAAATATTTAAAATAACTTCCTCAAAAAAAGCAGGAATGTGCTGAAAATTTCTTTGCTGATGTGCACTGCATTAACAACCCATTTCACATACAGCCTTACACACTGACTTGACATTTTAAGTCATCTGAACGTTGAACATTTGAACTAAGCGAGTCCTCTGTGTTCCCTGCAGAGTCAGGGGGAGAAAGATAAAGATGAGACAATGATTGTGACAGCAGAAAGAGAAGGATCTTCCCATGGAGGGGAAGATCCCATTGCTATTGTCCCACTCTCCCATTGACAACTGAAAGAGCCCAAATGACTCCATTAGAACAGACACCTGAAGTTTAGATGGGTATATATGGCTGAGGTTGTTTCTATGCAGAATATTTCAGCTATCAGTTATTAGAAGGATCTTGCACAAAAAAGCTCAGTAGTTGTACTTAATTCTGATAGTGATTACAACGGTATTTAGAGACAACATAACACTTTTCCTTAAAGCTGTAGTGACTACTGAAACTACAGATCCTTCTTTGCCCAATGTGGATTCTGTCTTTCCAAACCAGGAGATGTAAGATATCAGAAGCTGCTGCGCTGTGTCAGAGACACAGCAGTATCAGGGATCTGTTTAGGAAGTATCAGAGAATGGCATATATATAAAAGAGTCATCACAAAAATCTGTTCTCGACCTACATCTTCTGTCTTCTTAGGAGTCAACCTGCCAACATTTATGACCACATTAAGCTCCACACCTTCACGCTCAGCGAGGTGGGCTGCGTCACAGTCAGCACATGTGTCTGCAGGATTGGGTTAACGGCATCTGTTATATTACCACAGATTAGGAATATCAAGGAGACAGGCATTGGATTACAGTGGAAAAGATGGACTCTGATGGAAGTGAGAGCATAGAAAAAGAAAAAAAATAAACCCCGGGATGAGATTCATCTGGCCAAAGGTAAATATTTTGGTAGGTCAGACAATTGTACCTTAAAACTGCCTGTTTCTCGCTGTTGTCCACTAACGGATCCCAGGGTAACCAAATCAGGTGGGATCGTATCTCTTGTAAGTATCTTAAGTTCAGTAAGATAAGCCTTACCCTGAAGGTCTTTTCAGCTTTGTCAAAATTATGTCACAAGTGACTGCATTTTCCAAAATGGTCTAGAGATTTTGGAAGTCTCCGCTGCTGAAAGCCCAACTCAGACCATGGACTGCCAAACGAGGCCACTTACTCTGTTGCTTTTCCAAGAAAAATCAAATGCAGCTTAGTAATTTCCGGCTGATATTTGTTTAATCTATTTTTAAAAATCTGAAACACCGAAGACTGCAACCTTTCCAGGTTCTACTAGAAGATTTTCTTTAACGTCTAGCCACAACTGAGTTCTGGTGCTTAATCTCGTGTTCACAATATGGAGCAGAAAATATAAGTATTTTTTTGACATAAATACAGTAAGTTTCTAGTAGCCACAGTCAAAGGAAAAAAGCAGCAGCATTTTGTGGCAGACCTATATTAACCATACTTTTCTGGAGAAAAAAATAAGGTTTATTTTTCAGCATCTTATTAATAGAACTAAATGTTACAGAATGAATCTTTAAACTCAGAATCAAACTGGCTGTGGGGACTTATATGGAAGACCTAGTGTCTTTTCCTGATTTATGGACTCATTTGCAAAATCTATAAGAGATGTTGACTCCTTACATTTATTGACTGTTTTCTTTTTGTTTTCTCTTTGTATATGGAGTTGATACTCCTGAATCTGGACTGCTGCAAAGGTAAGTGCCACCCTTGTATATGTGGCACTATCTCTTATCTGAAGATCTTTACTAAGAGTTGGAGACTCATCTTCCAGCAAAGGTTATGAAGTCAATTCCACCCTCAACTGTTGTCCTGGGAAATTCCAGTAACCAACAGCTCCTGGAATGTCCTCTTCAGACCAGTGTGGGTTAGATGGATAAACGGATTAGATTTAACATCATTGATGGGTAGCAGAGATGCATGAAATAAGCAAATGGAACAGACAAACCAGTCAGCTCCTTCTTGCATGTGTCTGATGGTCTAGACACCTAGCTACCCAGAGCTGCAAGTCCTCATCTCCCCATACAGCCAATGTCCCGAGGCAGCCCCGATGCCCGAGTTAGACATACCTCCCCGTGCGAATACATAATTTTCTCAACTGGGTCATATGAATAATAACAGCGACCGGTCTTTTTTTTTTTGCAATTTTACGTTGCTTTCAATCTGACGTTATTTCAGCGTTAAATGGCTGAGTTCACTGGCATCCACCGAGCTTTGTAACTCCTTAACAGCAGAAGTGGAAATCAAACCATATGTCGGGGCTGTGCTTCAGAAGGTTTAAGAGTCTGCCATTTGGCTTGGAGATTTTCGGTTCCTCTTGGTTCAGACTCAAGCTGCAGTTCCTATAAATCCTGCGAATAAAAGAAAATTCCCTTCTCGTTTCAATCCCATAAAATGAATTGCCTTCTCTTTTTGTAAAATTTTCTTCCATGAATGAGGTAAGGTTTGAGTATATTTTTATTCTTTCCATGAGAAAGAATGGGCATCCTCCACTTCTTTTAGCTTGTCCTGAATTATTCATGACAAAGAAAGAAAACCTGTTAAAACAGAAAAGAGCAGCCTCTAAAGAATAAGAAAGTTGTCAACACTTAGGCCTTCACAAGCTTGGAGAAAGAGCTGATGCCTCACACTTTCATGGAAATTAAGATGTTAATGAAGAAACAGGGTAGAGAGTGAGAAAGAGAAACAAAGAATGTGGTTTCTGAGCCTTTATTTTGTAAATATTTGGACTTGTGCAAATTTGTTAATTGAGGCAATTGATTTTTGCCTGAAAATGGTAGCAATGTCTAATTCATTAAAGCCTAAAATAACATCCTTTGGGCTAAACGGGGTCATTTCATTTGTAACCTTTTAGTGATGTATTAACAATTTGGAAGCGTTTCGGTGCATATCTTAAAAAGTGCCACATTAACAGGACCGGGCCTGGAGAAAGAAAGAAAGAAAAAAAAAAGAAGTTACAAACACTCACACACGCAAGCAAGCGCACACACACACACACACGCGCACACACTATACATGGCCTCCAGCCCCTGTCCATCCTCTTCTGCAGCATTTTCAGGTCTGTGTTTAATATTGCCAAGCCTACTTGAGTGATAAATGCAACTGTATAAAAATTACTTATTACAAGCTGTCATGTTGCCTCACTCACATTGCAAGGCTAGAGGCACTGTACATAAAGCTAGAATCTCCACCTTGACAGCATCGGCAGTGCCGGCTTTAAAATAAAATGCTTTCAGTCATGAATACAAAACATAATTTACCTTTTCATAATACTTCAGTTTGGAAACACTTTGGAAAGCTCATGTTACCATCAAACCTTTACCTGAGCCGTGCCAGCAACCAGTTAATTCCGAGTTGTCAATTTACTTCAGCGCTGCTTTCCATCACTTAGCCTTTGAAGAAACATTAAGCTGTTCAAATTGCCATCCCCGTAATTTTTTTTTTTAAGTTATATTTATCCTCAATTCTTTGGCGGGGAGTAGCTGACACAATAGGATTATTCCAAGCATTAAATTACAATTTGGGAGAGTGCCTGCTTGCTACGTTTCTTTTTCAGAAGCCCCCTGACTTGCCGTGCGTTCATAGCGTCAAAAAAAATTCCCGACTCCCATCCCCTGGTTTTTCCCCCTCCCTTTTCCATAAAGCCCAGTTACACAATTCCCCTTGAACTGCTCCTCCCTTCCAACGGCTGGCCGAGATCAGAGGTTTAATTCCTTGCCGCGGTAGCCCAGCCGCCCCTTTTCTCCTGCATTAGTACTGTACCGATGCTTAAACATAAAAGCTCACTGTAAGTTGTGGATGTCAGCGAGATTGAAATTGAAAGTGAAGGTTCCGGGGAGACTGGCCGGGTAACAACTGATGCGTTGTGACTGTTTTTATAGTTGGGCATGATGCATACAGTATGTGAAGTTCCCATCTGTACTGGTGTCTGCCCACCAGCCACCCTGCCACATTCGCAAAAGTGGCTCCAGCACCCAGCGCAATAGGAGCAGAGCTGCAGATGCCTCCCTTTAGCCCAAATTTCTTTTGACAATGTTCACATCCAGTTAAGGCCCAAAGTGCCTGTACTTGTCAGGAGGGATAAGGAGTGAGGGAAGCAGTCCCTTTTCGAAAGCGAAAACAGAATTGCCAAAGGAAATATTTTCTCTTCTTCTCCCCCCGCCTCCTTTCCTTCTTCAGCTGCCCCCGCCATTGCAAATCCCTATCCTCCCCCTTCCCTCCTCCGCAGATGCGATGGCCAAAAAAGAAAAGCAAAAAAAAGAGAGAGAAAAAATAAAAAATAGATTGGCATCTCTGATACAGGGCTACAATTGTCTTTTTTCTGTATCAATTGATGGAGAAAGGGAATGCAATTGGGAGAGGGGCAGGGAGGGAAGATTTTGGATTTGACAGTGCTGACTACAACAGCCCACAGAAGACGCATCGTGCCCACGAGCTCTGGAATTCAGCTACAGGGGGATTTGCTGTCCCCAGTGGGTTGCTTAGCTAGGTGACAGGAATGGGTGCATATTTCCTATGCTATTTGAAGCTATTTCGATTCCACCCATACAGATATCATTTGGCTAGAAATAAAATCCATTTCCCTTCATATTCTTATCCTTTTTGCCCCCCTTTTTTTTGATTTTAATCTATTAACAAAACATTTAGAGAATAAAGGCAAGGATAGACTTGTGTTCACGACAGAGTCAGAACTTCAAGGCTTTCTGGTTGTAACATCTGACAACAGGTCTATGATCTTCCACTTGCTCTGGTCACAGGTCTGTGCCTCAGTTTCCATACCTGTAAACCAGCAGAGTAATGCACAGCTGTGTCAGTAGAGGGCTCTGAAAATGGGCTCCTCATCCTCTATTGGGAGGTATTCCGGTGACTAATCATAGAATGGTTTAGGTTGGAAGGGACCTTAAAGATCATCCAGTTCCAATCCCCCTGCTGTGGGCAAGGACACCTCCCACTAGACCAGGTTGCTCAAAGACCCGTCCAGCCTGGCCTTGAACACCTCCAGGGTGTTCCACAACTTACCTGGGCAACCTGGGCCAGTGTCCCACCACCCTCAGGGTGAAAAATTTCTCCCTGAGATCTATTCTAAATCTCCCTTCTTCCAGTTTGAAGCCATCACCCCTTGACCTGTCACTACATGCCCTTGTAAAAAGTCCCTCTCCAGCTTTCTTGTAGGCCCCTTTCAGATACTGGAAAGCTCCTATGAGGTCTTGCCAGAGCCTTCTCTTCTCCAGGCTGAACAACCCCAACTCTCTCAGCCTGTCCTCATAGCAGAGGTGCTCTAACACTCTGATCATCTTCATGACCTTCCTCTGGGCCCACTCTAACAGGTCCATGTCCTTCTTCTGTTGGGGGCTCCAGAGCTGGACACAGTACTCCAGGTGACATCTCCTGAGAGTGGAGTGGAGGGGCAGAATCCCCTCCCTTGATCTGCTGGTCATGCTGCTGGGGATGCAGCTTTCTGGGCTGCTAGTGCACATTGCTGGCTCCTGTTGATGCATTAGATAGCAGAGCGGGTTTCAGTAGATAAGTCATTCTAATACATAGAAATGAAAAAATGTTTCTACTCAAGCAAATGTTAACAGCTATGACATTGTCGCTGTACTCATCCTACAAAGTTCTCTCATCCTTAACCCAGTGCTCTCACCTGTGGACACCTAATGTGAAAGGAACTCCACCCACTAATTCCAGATGACTTGCAGAGATCCTATCCAACCTAAATTTTTCCAGAAACACAATATTCAAGAGGATTCTTACTTCTGTAAAGCACTTGATCCTGAGGAAGGTTGTTAGGAGGATGTTTCCTTTTCCCATTGGAGTGAAGATGATTTGAGAGAGCTAGGCTCTTAGTCTAGTGTCTAAGTAGATGACCTTACTATTTAAAAAGAGTCTTCCCTAAATTGCAAACACAAATCTGTCTGATGTACTGTCCAGCTATCTCCTCTTATCATTTAAAAGCAATTCAATAGGAATTAAGTAATTAGTAAATAGTCCCCTTCTAGAATTATCCATATACGTTTAAGAATACATATAAATTTGGATTGTTTTCCATAGTCTTTTGTTTCATTTTGAGGAGATATGGGAATTCAGTGGAATTCAGGCATGCAAATGCTTTAAATATTTTCACACTACAGAAAGAATGTTCTCAGTTCTGGCAAGCATAATCAGCAACCTGGCTGAATTGAGATTAAAATGGATTAAAAGAGCAACAAAGCCAAGGGCACTCTGGTTTCGATTTTGGATTACTATATCACATTCAAAAAACCCTTGTGTAGGAATCTTGGGCTGAATTCCCGTTGGTTGGCTGAGAGTGATGATGACTTCCATGTTATTTTAGCCCTTGTTCAGGGTAGCTGCAGTGTAGCCTCTGGAATCTCTGGCACGTGGGACATCAAAGGACATGTTTATGGGCACTGGGTGTTCTGAAAAAGCACTTAAAGCTCTGATGTCCAAGCAAAGTAGGCTTGGCTAGGCTGTCTTTCACGGTTAGTTCCTGAGAACTCAGTTGTCTTTTCCTGGTTCTTTGGTAAGAATTGCAGTGTTGCACGGGGCAGCTGAGGGATTGCATCCAGGCAGTTGACGTAATGTAACAACATGACTGTAAACCTGGAAAATAACCAGAGGGAACAAAAAAAGGGAGGAGTTCCCCCCAACCACCCCAAACAACCCAAAACCATCTTAAGATCTGGAAGACAGTTATGAAGAAACTGGCTTCCCAAGGAGTCCTGGAGCCCTGGACTTTGCTCCTGGAATAGCTGAACGTGCTTTTCCTGCATATTCTCCTCTCCACCTCACATTTGATCTGACCCATCTAGCCATTTCATAGTCCCAAAGAGGAAACAGAAAAGTTCATGGAGGGCAGAAAACAGCAACCTGCAGCAGTATCCAGGCTTCACGCCTTGCTGAATCTGTATTTAGTCTCAGCATCTGCAGGGATGTTCAGCCCAGACTTTTATTCCACTTTGCAGAGCAGCCATCTGATGGAGTAAGCACCGCTAATTTATGACCATGGGATTCAAAGTGAAATGAGAGTACAGAATGGACTATGTAGGAACTGGTATTACAAAACCAACCAACCAAACAAACAAAAAAGAAAAAAAGAAAAAAAAAAGGAAGGAAAAAAAGAAACAGATTTATAGGATCAGAACAACTAAAATCTTACCTTTGGTCTTAATAATTAACAAACAAGAGTTGAGCCATCTATTTCCAAGGGTTAATGCACCCAAATGCCATTTTAAAATTTTTTTGAGGCGGTACAAAACCAGTACAGGCAAAGCCATACCACCCTCGTAAAACCAGCATCATATGTGTTTCCTTCGTTGGGACAACATTCATTACAATGCTGAGACACTTTGGAATTTCATCATGTGGAGATGGTGACATGGTCGGCTGAAATTATTTTTAGCTCCTCTAAAGCAGCTCAGTCACTGGCATTTGGATGGGCTTTAATTAACAGCTTTCCGTCTTTCTCTGCAGTTCGCTGACAGGAAGGATTGATGGTCAATGGATCTGGAAATGACCATTGACAGTTCTCTGAGGTCTTATATACAACCTTAATTACCAAAAAGATAAATACTGAAGATCACTCCACTGCTTCTTACACATAAATAGAGTTTCAAAAAGGTAGATGATCTTGGGTTGAAGGTATAGAATTAAGGCTCCAGTGGCTCTTCCTTAGAGAGTCTGTGCAACCTCGTGAAGTAATTTAGGTCCAGCTATCTTCAGGTTAGAGGTTTACTCCAAAATCATTTACTGAGCTTCCTTCTGTGTGCCGTGGAGAGGGGCAGGAACCATGGGATGGTAATAGAGGTAATAGAGGATGGGAGGATCTGTTCTCTAGAGATACCTGTCTCTGTCCACTTTAGGAGATCCTGGATAAAGAACTCAGGGTGTACTTCTGCAGTCATTTTAGATCATCCTTGGAGAGATCACACACAGAAAAGGGTATTTGTCCTGATCAGATTTTTGATGTGATTGCTGAGCACTAGTGCAAGCTGGAACTCCCCTTTAGGAGTCAACTAAAATTCCAGAGAGATTAAAGTAACGGCAGAATCTAGGTAGTTTTTTCCTACACCATCAACTTTTAGGTGGCTCATGACAGGTGTGACGAATCCCACCTGTAGACTTAGTCTGTGCTGGGCAGTGAAGTCTTGCCTTAAAGATCTCCAGATGAGCTCACCAAGGATTGGGAAGCAGTACCATAATGCATTAAACATCTTGGTTCAGTCCAGGAAACAATGTGGCTAAAGTAATACTTATCTCAAGCTAAGGTGTACTCAGGGCTCACTGTGTTTGATGTCTTCTTGTCAGTGTGGTTTTATCCCTATTTTTCCTGACTTTTCTTGTGCTGGCAGGTGAAACAGGGCTAGAGTACTTTCCCTGGCTCTGACGCCACTTGCCATGATCCAGCCATCCGTACCTAAACCCTCTTGCCCTCTAAAAGGGAGAGGCTGCACCCAAACTCCCTGTTAGAGTGTTATGAGCCAGCTCCTGGAAAATGGCATGGTTTTCTTTGGGATAATGCTAGATGTTTTGGGCTACAAACAAGTCAGTGGCCATCCTTACCGATGTAAAAGAAAAAAAAAAAATTAATAAGCTCCAAACCTGAATGACTGGACATCAAGCCAGCGTCACTCAACTAGATACAAAGGTTTCCAGACCCGTTAGCAGAAATCAGCAGTGAAGTTTCACGCTAGAACTATGCAAAAACCCTGGTTACAGCACACGACCAAGTGGTGTTTTGTTTCTTTAAGTTTTACTGGGAAATTTTAGGAGGAAATTAGAAGCTGATAACTACCAGAGAATTTTAGGAGGAAGGAAAATGAAAGCTGCGTTTGCACAGGCTTGTGCAGTTGGAAATAGCTGAGTTTCACATGCTTCTGGCTCTTACATTGGATTCCAGCTATTGCAGTTTACTACTTTGTCTTTTGGATTAAGAATAGATGTAGGAACTTTTCCACTGACTGCACAAAAAGAAAATATAAACCCTTCTTGTGACACAGTCCCATTCTTTACCCCTTTTTAACTTCTTCCAGTGACACACCATTGCTTTGGTGTGCTTGTTTAGGGAGAAAGAGTCCCTTGCTTTCTTGGTAGGCAGAGCTGGGATTGTGTGTGACACATGAGCAGAAGAGGCCAGAAAAAAATGAAACGTGTGAAATTGCCTTCCAGTTCCGACCTGGAGGGACTGTCCGTAGAGCGAAGTCCACATGCACAATGTTCATTCATCTTCCATGTTTGCTGTATGAAGACTGTCATCAGGAGTTGCAGCCTGTACCAGCTGAGTGATGTGCCATTTATCTGTTTGGAATTGAGTCTAACAAGTCATTTTACATAGTCTAGGTCATCACATAAACATCTGGTGAAAACAAAGTTCAGCCTGGGTCAAATTAAGCTAACAACCTAAAGTAAAGCACTTGCTATCTCATTGAAGTCAAACAAGACCATTATAAGTCCCTTTGGTGCTCTCTCTGCTTTTAGAACTATATTCTGTTCTTATTCTGAGTGAATTTAGGCACATTCTGGCCCTTTTATATGAATCTATTAATCAGACCTGTCATACTGTATCATCTTTTGGATCAAGGCTGGAAGTGTGAGCTGTTCTATTGACTGCACAAAAGGACATGTTCATCCTTCTTGTATCACAATCTTTTCTTCCTCTTTCTTAAGTTTTTGACATAAAAAACTTGCAAGTGATATCTCTTGCTTAGTCCTGGCTTTGAGTCAGGTTGCTTCTTCAACCAGCTGTGCTGGATGACAGTAGGTAGCAGCTGTTTCAAATGAAGCTCTCGCTGTTTCTTCTCTGGCAATGAAGGCATAGAGTATAAAATTGAAGAGTTTTTGAACTCAGTCTATCCTCTTTCTCTTTTCTCTTCTCATAAAAGTGAATAAGAAATGCAAGAGTTTCTTGTGCACAATCATTCATTTTTATAGTATTTCTGTCCTGTACCACCACACAGCACTGCTGCGCACTGTAGATGAAGTAGGATAGCCCAGTCTACAGGTAACTGTGTTGTTAACTGGTTTGAAAAACAATCTCATTATAGTCTGGCAATTCTTTATTTTTTCATTCTTGGTACTTCATATTTGTTTTTCCAAACATCAAAGTAATGAAGGGGAAGATAATTTACAAGAGTGTAGGTTGGGGTTTTTTTGCCTTTTTTTTTTTTCCAGAAAAAAACTTCACAGATGCTGAAACTATTAATCAAATTGTTTAAAACCCATTGTTGTAAAACATACCCTTGCCTTGCCACCAGATGAGGTGCATTTCTGCATTTCGGAGCAGCAAAACTGAAGAAAGACTTGACACAAACTTGTGTTATTTTCCTATTTCCAGAATTGAGTTTTGGGGATCCGAAAGAATTATTCTACTGTTACTAGATCTTAACTTGGTCCTGAGCAGCGGATAAGTGTCAGTCACTGGTAGAATCTCAGTAGCCTCATTGCTGTATACTTTGGTATGACAACATGATTGAAGGCAGGGATGACACACAAAAAATGTTTTTTTTATTATTTTTAATGCACTTTTAATGCACTTTCATTTCTTAAAGCTTGTGAAACTCATATAAGATTAGTAATTTCTGAGTTGGAAACAGAAGTTCCTCTAGCTGAACCCCAACTGGTTATCTCTGACCATGACTAGGGGTGAACATCTTATGGACAGCATAACAGTGGGGTCAGCACACAGCGAGCACAATATGCTGTCCCAGCTTCCAATGAGTTTTGGCTCTGGGCTGAGCCAGGTTTGTAACTTTATGTTTAATAGCTATCCGTGAATTTCTCTTCCAGGAACTTCTTCAGTCAACCCCTGTAGGCTTTTAGGATCTAAAGCACTCTGCAACAAAACCAAAATATTCACTACTCAGTTATATTCTGTATGAAGAATCACGTCTGGTAGTAAAGCTGTGCTGGTGAATTATGCTGTAGGTGGTTGGCAGCACTTCTGTGTATACGTAGACAAATACGCTTCTTCACCCACCATCTCTTGATTTTTAGAGAATTATCACTTCTTCCATATGGATGATCAGTGCCAGCCACCTCCCTTCCTCTCTCCCTTCTAGTTGCAGTGCAAGGCCACAGTGAAACAGGAGGTGGGTGGATAGATTGTGCTGTGGATACCTGCCTGGACAATCCTGCTTCGTGCATGAATTTCTACTTTATCCTGTTTTCTCTCAAGAAACATGGATTCACACGTAAGACTCCTCTTCACAAAAAGCAAAGAACAGTAAGACTTCCTTTCTGTCAGGTGTCCATCTCCAAACCTATGTGATGCAATGAAGGTCTTTCTTTTGACTTCAGGTCTTGAATAGGCAGTATGTGCCAAATCCTAAAAGGGATTTGGGGTTGACATGCTCAGGATCAGTGGACCTTAAAATCAGTCTCCCCAGAATTCACCTTGCAGATTGAAGTGCCTACATTGCTTGCACAACAACAGGTAATTCTGCTTAACTTCAGAAAACTTGGGAAAAGTTAAGTGCCTTCAGTAGGCACCCAGTTAGTGGTGAAACATCTGAGCCAGCTCATTGAAAAAGTTGAGGGAAGTGGTTGGTATGAAACACTCTCTGTCTTGGTTTGGGGAAATTCAGAGAAATAAGTACCCAAGGCAAAAAATTTTCTTTCGGGCATAAGTCTCTAAATCAAACCTTTGGGCATGGATAGTGAGAGCAGTGTTTCCACACCTGCCAGAAGAGGAGCTGCCAACACTCATCTTTTACATAATGGTCCCGTGGTTACAGCATTGTCCTGGGAAGCTCAGAACTCCAGTTGCAGGGCAGTTTTAGCCTGAGAAAGGTTTAAACCTGCTCTTCCCATACCCCTGCAGCATGTTTTAACCAGATATATCTAAACCATGCAGGATGGAGAGAAGAAACCTCTACCCTTTCTGTCAAAG
>VFFE01007200.1:129245-196602 GCA_008921705.1 Burhinus oedicnemus | reverse complement strand
GGTGAAACATCTGAGCCAGCTCATTGAAAAAGTTGAGGGAAGTGGTTGGTATGAAACACTCTCTGTCTTGGTTTGGGGAAATTCAGAGAAATAAGTACCCAAGGCAAAAAATTTTCTTTCGGGCATAAGTCTCTAAATCAAACCTTTGGGCATGGATAGTGAGAGCAGTGTTTCCACACCTGCCAGAAGAGGAGCTGCCAACACTCATCTTTTACATAATGGTCCCGTGGTTACAGCATTGTCCTGGGAAGCTCAGAACTCCAGTTGCAGGGCAGTTTTAGCCTGAGAAAGGTTTAAACCTGCTCTTCCCATACCCCTGCAGCATGTTTTAACCAGATATATCTAAACCATGCAGGATGGAGAGAAGAAACCTCTACCCTTTCTGTCAAAGACAGCCCATGGGCAACCGCTTACAGAGCCACAAGGAAAGCAGAGCTGAAGAAATGCTTGTTGTGGTTTATTGGGTAGCCAGGAAAGGGGGATAATGGATTCTGGGCTCTACTTTTCCAAACTGCTTGATACAACCAGTATTCAGCTAAATGGCTAAGATAATCCAAGCTGCTCTTTATTAAGTTGGACCCCTCCTGAAGAAAAAGGTGTACCTGCAGTAAGGTGTTCTGGCTGCTCAGCTAGCTGTTACCTCATGACTAAATACCTGCTACGGGACAATCTGGGAGCTGATATTTAGCCAACAGAATCACAGAATCACCGAGGTTGGAAGGGACCTCTGGAGATCATCTAGTCCAACCTCCCTGCCACAGCAGGGTCACCCAGAGCAGGTTGCATAGGGTGGTGTCCAGGTGGGTTTGGAATGTCTCCAGAGTCGGAGACTCCACCACCTCTCTGGGCAGCCTCTTCCAGTGCTCTGCCACCCTCAAAGGAAAGAAGTTCCTCCTCATGTTTAGATGGAACTTCCTGTGTTCAAGTTTGTGCCCGTTACCTCTTGTCCTATCATTGGGCACCACTGCAAAAAGACTGGTCCCATCCTCCCGGCACCCTCCCTGTAAGTATTTATAAGCACCAACCATAACATGTGGCAAAGTGGTTAAAAAATGGTTCAAATCTACAGTAAATCTACCTTTAGAATTGCTAGTATTAGATCAAATCTATTACGGTCACATGATGCAAGTAGACAGGTAGATTTCAGATTACAATTAAGGCATGTGCTTTTCGGTGTCTATAGTGTCTATAGTGTAAGTAAGCGGGCACATGACATTAATGTCTGTGCTTACGTTCTGGTCAACGGCGATCTGGTCAATACAACCCATAGAGCACAGAAAGCAATTCTGCTCATTCTCCAGTAGATACTTATCTCAGGTCGGCTGAACCACTCTCTGGTCTTTCCTGACTGCACTGATTACATCTCCAAGCTTGCTTACTTTTTTTATTTTTTTGTGTGTGAATATGCTGCCAAAATACCCACCTGATTAATAGCTTTTTCTTGCTGATCACCCAAGTTATGAAAAGACTGAATCAGCATGCTGCAGAGAAGGTACAGTACTTGCCAGGATTTCCTGGATCAGCACAAAGGGAGAAATGCATTTTCCAATAGACCTATGGTGACGTACCACCACTGGGAAAACCAAACACACAGAAAACTGAAGTCACCGGGTTAGCATCCCATTTGTCAGCAGAATTCTTTCCTCCTCTAGGAGAATGAAGAAGGCTGGTGCACTCCTTAGAGCATCAAAGTGAACCTAAAATGGCACATAGACATTGTCCGTAGACTTTTCATGCAGGTATGAATCCTCACTCTTTGCACTAGAGAAGCTAAAGGTGAACAGAAACAATCAAATGTCTATAGACACGCACTCCACACACATACACACACGTATTAGATATAAATTGCTTGTATCTTATTTTTAAATAATAATAATAAAATAAAATAAAAATAAAAAATAACAGACTTTGGACCCCATTTTGAATAATTTGTGTAAAATGAAATGTTGATTAATGATTATCTAAATGAGCAGCATCCGTTCTAAAAGCATGGAATCTTTAGAAGAATAGGCAATCAGGGACTTAAAGCTTTCATAAAAGAACATGTATGAGAAAGGAAGAAGGTGTATCTGCACAGGTGGCAAAGTCTAGCGTTTCTTGGAGTGCTTCAATTCAGTGGCTTTTCTAATGTTCTTTTAATGTTTGTGTTCAAGCATGGATGGGCACTTATGCACGTGCATGCGGAATAGAACAGAAAAGGCATAAATCAGTTTCTTTTCCCTTGCAGGTCACAAAAACCTCCGTAAACACACACTACTGTTGTAAAGGCTCACAATTTGCGTTCCAGAAATATTGCGGGACATATTTCCAGCAACAGTCTTCCACAGATATTCAGAGGGATAACTCTAAACTGTAGCCATGAAAAATGTCATGTGCTCATTTCCAAAGTTATTAGTAATTTTTGTGGTTTATATATAAGAAAAAATTTGTGGTATGTGGGCATAAAAGCATTACCTTTCCCAGTTCTCTTCCTGAAGTAAACTTCCAGTACAGTGGATGATAAAACTGTGCCTTATGTTTATTTTTCATTTTTGTTCCTATTGAAGTATTGTTCACGAAGGCTAGACAGCACAGTTGGGAAAAAAAAAAAGAAAGAGGAGTCCCTCACTGTGAACTTTTTCTTTTTGTTTGGTAAAAAAATATAAATTGCATCTGAAAGAAAAAAGTAGGACAAATATCAGTTTTGGCAGAAATTGAACCGAATCAGTAGCCTTAAAAGGTTGAACATGGAAATTATTTCATTACAAATGGGATGGAATAAGGAGTGGAATGTCCTGGTTTGAGATAAACCAGAACCAATATTCTGTTCAGTAATTTTACTTTGCAGCTAAGCCTCTTCTGACTGAACTCTCTGAAACTCTCTGAAATTAACAGCATATTGTTCGTTCTCAGAATGGTAAGACCTGATCGTTTCTAATTTATGCCAAGGGATGGGATGCAGAGAGGCTCTTGCTTATCCTTATGGCTCTAACACCCAAGGGCAGCCAACTTTGGTATTTGCCCCGTTGGAGGGTGGGAAGCAGAAAAGCGTAGAGGGGTCACACTTGCGGGGAGGAGCGGACAGGACAGGTGACCCAAACCTGACCAACAGGGTATTCCATCCCATCTGCCTCATGCTCAGGATAAAAGCTGAGGGATCAAAGGGTCAGCCCTCTTTCTTCGATGACCGGCGTCCGAAGAGGACTCTGTCTGTTCGTCCGCCTTTGAACCTGATCCCTGCATTCCTGAATCCAGATCCGGAATCCAATTCCCATCTGTTGCTGGGTCCAGTCTGGGACTTTACCAGTGTCTGCTGGTGATATAATCATCATCCCCGGACCTTGATGGAGTTTTGTATATATTGTATATATTTAATTATTTCCTTTTTATTATTTTATTATTAATTTTTCATTAAAGTAGTTTAGTTCCTTCTGAACTCATAAGTCTCTTTCCCTTTTTCCCTCCTCTCCTTGGAGAAAGAGGTGGGGGAGAGCATCTGTTGTTCATCTCAGTGGCCAGTTTGGCCCAAACCACAACCAAAGGGGTGATGTGATTATCACAACCACCTTATTACATTAAGTATGGGCTCTGTAATGAAGTCATTGATCTAACATTGATGAATATGTTTAAAAATAACAGGAATGTAAAAACATTTCAGACTCACTTTTGTTTTCATATAATCTACAACCATATTCAGAATTGTGTCTTCCCAGGGTCTACCGTAACTGAACACAACAAATGCAGTAATGGAATGGAGTAGAATAGAAAATATATTTCAAAATAAAGTGTAGCAGGCCAGGTTTACAAATTCATCTACTGTTTTTTGTATGATCTTTTACATGTAGTTGCCAACTGTTAAGGGAATTTTGGTTGAAATCTGCTGAAAAAATATACTTGCATTCTGTTTGATTAAGCTGTAACTAGACAATTTAAGATCAATCTAAAAAGAATATTTATTTCAAAGTGATAGAGCACTGCTATTACAGAGATTGTTACAAGATTCCAGTTGCAACAAACTGAATTTTTTTAACCTTTTTAGTTTTGTAATAGAAAAATAAAATTGGCATTAACTGCTATTATTATTATTATTATTAATAATAATAATAATCATGATGACAGCTTATGATTTGTAGTGGCTGGTATCAAAGAATTGTGTCATGAATTAACCTGATGACAAAAATCTAAAGTTGCATACTTAAACCAACTGAAATTTCACAGAATCACAGAATCACAGAATGGTTGAGGTTGGAAGGGACCTCTGGAGGTCATCTAGTCCAACCGCCCTGCTCAAGCAGGGCCACGTAGAGCCAGTTGTCCATAACTGTGTGTAGACATTTTTTTATTATCTCCAAGGAGGGAGACTCTACAAACTCCAGGATTCTTTTGCCTTCATTCTCCAATATTTTTCTGTAGAGGGATTCCCACCCCCAAAACAGCTTTAAGTCACCTTTTCAGTTATTTTGTCATCTGTTTATGTGTAGAATATTTCTTTGAGGCAGACAAGCCACTCCTGCTTAGTCTGAAGAGGGGTGGGAAAATGTTGTTGAAATAAGCACCATGGGACGACCAAGGTAGCCTTGGTGGAATTTATGTGTGTATAAGGATGTGCTTGCCAAAATGTGAATTGCTGCCTCCTTTTGCAATGCTGAGCACCCAGTGCATGAGCCAGCTTTGGTGCTGCTGTTGTACCTACTGGATTGGGTTGTGAGCAGATGCAAGCTCTACGAACCGGGTAGCAGCACACCTCTTCGGCAGTGCTGAAGCTTACAGCATCACAGCAAAGCAGAAGGGATGGATTTCCTTTCAGTTATGTCATATGCTCAGGGGGATTTAGCAGCAGCAGAGAAATAGAGCTGCTCTATTCTTAGTGCTAGCAGGACAGGTGACACAGCCACTAAAATGCTGTCATTTCTGTCACTAGCTGGCACCGCAGGCAACAGACACAGCAGAAGCCAAGAATTAAATGGGCAGGGGAAAGGATCTTCCTTTCTGCAAAAGCCCTGCAGCCCTCCCCTTCCACGGGCCACAGCTGGGAGCATGGTGGGAAGGGGGCTCGCAGGGCAGCTGCCCTCCTGGCCCCTGGATTTGCCTCTGGGGAGGGAAACTCCCTCTGTGTGTTGGCAGGGGGCCTGGGCAGAGAGTGGGATTGGCAGCTTGTCTGGTAGGGCCAGGCAGAAAGGACACCTGCCTGCGAGGCAGCCCAGGTCCTGCCGCTGCCTGTCCTCCCTACTGGGAATTAGTTCCAGTTCATATTCCACCTGGCTTTGGCTATTTCATGAGCCATCCCCTGTTATATTTCCCCTTTTGTATAGAATCATAGAATCATTTAGGTTGGAATAGGCTCTTAAGATCATTGAGTCCAACCGTTAACCTAGCACTACCAAGACCACCACTTTAGTGTCCCACGTGTCCCATGTCCCTAAGAACCACATCTACCTGTCCTTTAAATACCTCCAGGGATGGCGACTCCACCACTTCCCTGGGCAGCCTGTTCCAGTGCTTGATAACCCTTTCGGTGAAGAAATTTTTCCTAATATCCAATCTAAACCTCCCCTGGTGCAACTTGAGGCCATTTCCTCTTGTCCTATTGCTTGTTACTTGGGAGAAGAGACCAACACCCACCTGGCTACAACCTCCTTTCAGGGAGTTGTAGAGAGCGAGAAGGTCTCCCCTCAGCCTCCTTTTCTCCAGGCTAAACAACCCCAGTTCCCTCAGCTGCTCCTCATCAGACTTGCTCTCTAGACCCTTCATCAGCTTCATTGCTCTTCTTTGGACATGAAATGAATATGCATATGAAGCAACAAGAGGCATCATTGAAGCATTATGAAGTTCTGAATTGTTTCTTAAAAGGAAATGTAGGGACAAACATCAGTAGTTTGATGAAAGGAAGATAGTTGTGTTCAGATCCTCTCTCTGAAATCACAGGATACTTTCACAGCCCATCTTGCCTCCGTGAAGGTCTTCCTGTTTATTTTTCTTGCTCTTTCAAATTCACTTTTAAAGGTGTGAACCTTCACATCTGACTTTTGTCTCTCCAGTGTAGCTTGCCCCACCTAAGTTAATCAACTAGACTCCGTTTGCGGTCAAAGAGAAGAAACATGTTTGAGAGTCTAGTTCCACCCATCCTAAAATATAACTTAAAGCAAGTCAGATCAGCTACATCTTAAAAGTCCCTGGTTTTACTTTGTGGCAACTAGGGTTAAATTCAGTTGCCTACAGGTGGCCAAGTAGTACCAGGGACACAAGTTGAGCTCAGGTTGCCTGTACAAAAGCACGTTGATCCTGTGTCACACCTGACAGCTTCATTTCTTGGATAGTCATTTTGACAGCAATAGACATCCAAGCATCAGAAAAGAGGTGAAACCCTTTGTAGACCCCAATGAGTTACTTATCTAGCTAAATGTGGGGATCTAAATACCTTTCCAGATATCTTTTTCCTTTGATTGTATTGACTGGGGTATGGGTCAGTGACCAAAGTATAAGTGCATGATGCCATTTGAGAAGCCCTTGGCTATCCTGCCTGGACTCCAGCTCTAAGTCCCATGTCATATCTGCCAGCAGATTTCTTGGATACCACGGACAGTCGCAAATGACACTAGACACATGTATTTTAGTAACTGAATCAACATATTAGATGCAGGCACCTGGATGTTAATCCAATCCATAAAGTTAGCTGAGAAGAATGTCCTCCTATTTTCCTTCATGCAGACTTAGCACAATGAAATTTCTAATTAAGATGTCCTGGAGGTGGTCTAACTTGGGACGTAGTAGATGGTAATGATGATGCATGCGAAACTCATAAATTAAAATACATTGATTTAAGATCCTGGACTACCGTAACTTGTTTGAGAATTGAACTTATAATTGTTGCTAAATCCTGTTTTACTTTTCTTTCCTTTTTTTTTTTTTTTTAATATTTCTGCATTGTGATATTAGGTTAAGTCTTCAAACTTTTTTCAAAACCTACAAAAGTTAAACAAAAAGTATGTGTTTCCTGAAAGAGATGGAGTTGCCTGATCTTTTCAGTAAATGTCTCAAGGTCCACCAAAAAACCTGAGTGTTGAGAAAGCCAGCCGTGAAGAATGAGTTACATATAACTAGGCACTTGTGAACGAAATATGATGACTTTGAGTGTTTTTCAGAGCTTTCTATCAAATGCTAAACCTCAAATGGACCCCTTTCCAGATAAAAACACTGAAAGCCCACCCCACAATCCCGTTTGTAAAGTAAAACTTCTGGAGTTTAAAGGAGGAATGTACTTTTTTTCTAGTAGCTCTAGAACTCTGGGTTTTTGCAAGAAACTCTATTACCTGGTACAATTCATTTTAGATTTCCCTTTAGGTGTCAGATTTTCCAGTGAGCCAGAAATTTTCCGAAGAAGGTGTACATCATTGCTAAAATACAAAAGGTCAGGTCTGCCCCGATCTTTCAGCATTGCACGACCAAGCTTTTGAATGCTGATCTGCCTTTTAATTGCGCAAGGCCCCGAAACACCAATTTTTTGCACAGTCAGAAATCAGTAAAAACTTATATTAAAAAAAGCGCGAACGAACCTCAACCAGCATGAAAAACTCCTTTTTAAAAGAAAATTGCAATGAATGTATAGAGTTGAGGGGTAGGAAGGAAAGAGAAGAAACAGAATGAATAGTGTTATCCAGTGTCTGAAGAAAAGCTGCTATCTGGAGTCAAAACCAAGGTGCTTCTCCAACCTCCTCTAGTCACAAGACATAACTCCAAAGGAAGATTCAAAATTGTAGGAGCTTCGAGTCAAATCTGGGAGGGCTTCACCAATTGTATCAGGAGCCAAATAGAACAACATTTTGATTCGGGCACCTCAGGGTCATCTAACTTACACACTTCAGACGTTTTTGGATTTGGATATCTAGGTAGATTCAGCTCACATGAGCTTACACTCCGTAGTGTAAATCTCTATATTCATGTTCACCCTCTAGGCACCCTTTATGATCAGTGGACAGAAAGAGTAACTTCTGGAGAATGGTTTAACCAGTTTGACAACCTCATCTTTAGTTGAAATAAACTGTAAAATCAATTCATCCATATCTATTTCTAAGCAACCTCTGCCTCAGCCCAGACTGAGAGTCTTTAAATACTGGGCTACTGACCATAAAAATACCCCTTATGGGTAAATAAGAAATTGTAGCCACAAGAAAGACTCTGCCAAGTGTTGTCTGTTCTCATGAAATCTTTAAGATCTTCAGCTTAATCTAGGAAAAAATGAGGAATTAGACAGTGGAGGGAGATGGAAAAGATGTAAGGAGTTTCCAGATTCCAAAATCATATTGTTTTTCCAAGAAATTATTTTCTTCAGCCAGGTGATACAAATCTGTAGCCACAGCCTCAGTCTGTTTATCTTGGATGCAGTATGGCTTTGCTATAACTGCTCTCCCCTGTCCAGTTTTTCAGCTGATACCCAAAATTGTCTGATTAGAGAGCAATTCAGCCAGTATAACTGCAGAATAGTTCTCTCTCCTTTCTCCTTTTTCTCTTTCTCTCATCTGAGTTTTAAGTTTGTATGTGCTGTATTTTTATACCAGTGTTTTCATGCGGGTGGTTTTTGTTCACCGGCTTAGACCCAAATTATCGGATGGACATAACGGTGGTCAAAACATGGCAGAATACCCTGTGTAGGAGATCCAGCTCATCCTGGTCAATCTGATTCCTAAGGAAAGAAGTCTGAGATGACCGTTGTCAGCTTCTACCCGTTGACATTGTGGGAAAAGCTATCACTGTTTGCTGCCTTGAGAAGAAACTGGGTGACTGTAGTAAACTGATATGTTGTCCTGGAAATTAAGCCGCCCTTCATTTTCCTGAAATGGAGAAAACCAGAGTTTCCTGGTTCCAGGCAATGGAAAAAACAGCTGGTTTGGCATTGCTTCTGTAATATTGGCAAGCCTGTTCTACAGACTGTTTGCACCTACCATCAATAAAAGGCTAAGTGAAACTGCAAGCCATCTGTCTCTGGTGCGACTCTGAACCCTGCAGAACATCCCTTTGGTGATGGTAACCATTAGTCAGCCCTTTAGTTTTTGGGGGAGATGCTCCATCTGGGAGCAAGGTGCAAGTTTTCTCCAGAGGCACTTGTAGATTGCACAGAACAGGAGTTGTGAACACAAACTGTCACAGATATTTTAAAACCTTGGAGGGAGGAGACAATCCTCAAAATACCTCCTTAACCAGTTTCCTTGAGTCCCGAAACACATGCCACTCTGCCTTCTGTTCACAAGTGACACCTGCATTCAATAAATCAGAAAGTTCTCAATACAAATTTGTCCATCATTTTCTGTTACAACTGTCTTCTGGGAAACTGTCAGGCTTAAAGCAATTGTTTAGACTCCCATGGAAGAATTGTAACGAGAAACAAACTCAGTAACAGTGGATTTGTGTGTTCCATTTCTGTAAATCCATTAGCAACAAAAGGAGGGCTAAGGAGACTCTCCATCCTTTGTTGGATGCAGGGGGAAACATAGTGACAAAGGATGAGAAAAAGGCTGAGGTACTTAATGCCTCCTTTGCCTCAGCCTTTGAGATTAAGGCCAGTTGTTCTCCAGGTACCCAGCCCCCTGAGCTGGAAGATGGGGAAGAGAAGCAGAATGAAGCTCCCATAATCCAAGTGGAAATGGTTGGTGACCTGCTACACCACTTAGATACATACAAGTCTCTGGGGCCAGAAGAAGAGGAGCTCGGAGAAGAGGAGGCTGAGGGGAGACCTTCTTGCTTTCTACAGCTCCCTGAAAGGAGGTTGTAGCCAGGTGGGGGTTGGTCCCAAGTAACAAGCGATAGGACAAGAAGAAATGGCCTCAAGTTGCACCAAGGGAGGTTTAGATTGGATATTAGGAAAAATTTCTTCACCGAAAGGTTTGTCAAGCACTGGAACAAGCTGCCCAGGGAAGTGGTGGGATCAACATCCCTGGAGGTATTTAAAGGACAGGTAGATGTGGTTCTTAGGGACATGGTTTAGTGGTGGACTTGGCAGTGCTAGGTTAAAGGTTGGACTCGATGATTTTAAAGGTCTTTTCCAACCTAAACAATTCTATCATTCTATGTAAACAAACTCTAGTTATCTTTAATGAGTGAAAGGTTACAAATAACTGCCCAATAAGGGCCCTCACATTTTAACAACAGTTCATTTTCCAGGATTGTCTGGGCTGTGAATGTTTTCATACAAGCATGCAGTGATGCCATGATGAGAATTTGGCTTTGGAGAAGCCAGGACACTAACATATTTTTAACAACTATGCAAAGGAGATCACGAGACTACTGAGTAGCTGCTGCTTGGGATTTTGGTTTGTTGTTGTTGTTATTGCTTTTCCTTCCTGTTTTTTTTTTTTTTTAAATGAGATTTCTGCAATCATGTCAACATTTTCCACAGACCAAACATCAGAGATTTCTTCTTTGAAGCCCTGGCACCAGTTGGTGGTGGAAACTTGGATCTTTCCCCCTCCCTCTGTGGCACAAACCTGCAGATGCCAAATCTGGCATTTGCATCTATGACAAATGTGCTGCCTTGCCAGCTTGTTTCACTGAAATTGGCTCCTGCTGGGAGGATCTGCTCACAAACTTGTTATGCTGGCACCTGACCATTTTTGGGTACTATCTTTAACACGGCACATCTGTTGTAGGCACGCATAGTCTTTAGCTGGCTCAAAGCACCACGTGACCAACTGTCCTATTTTATGGAAGTTATCCAGCCTTGACACACTCTTGGGTGCACAGTTCAGCAATTCCACAGTCTTGGTTACACTTGACAACCCAGGCTGACATTAGCAATCTTGTCTCACTTCCCCCTCCTTTCACGAGGAGTAATCACAGTTGCCTTCCTCATCCGTATGGCTAAAACACAAGGCTAAGTCATATGGTTGTCGAGTTTGAGACATATTGGGTCTGTTTGACAACTCCTTTTTTCAAGGCTCTCTAAATAGTGCAGAAAATTCCACTGCAATTAATTTTGAAAATGTTAAGTGTTTATTAACTGTGAAAGCTCTGAAAGGGAAGCAAAAATAAATGATTGTCAGGATTCCCTTTATTTAAGCTACTATAATTTCCTTGAAAACGGAAACAAGATCAGTGGCTGTAGAAAGGCTGGGAGATCCTTTAATTTCACCCTTGATTGTATCTGATTTGTATTATGGGAATTTGGGAAGCCTGGCCAATTTATATTCATTATTCTTTGGCAAGGGGTCTTGATGGCAAGGATTATTGATGTTAAAATTACTACTGCTTCTTCAGCAAGACTCGGAGTGTTCAGCTCTAGAGAGGAGAGCAATAAGATGCTCATATATTTCAGTCAGATCGAGGCCAAGAGAAAAGATGAGGGAGACCACTGCTGCTGCAGAAACTTCTGACCCTGTGGCAGAAGACGAAGACGACAGCTATTTAAACCATCCCCTATGTCTATGCTCCACCCAAATCAGAGCTCCATCCACATCTTGCCATAAAATTATGTACTGAGAATTTCAGTACTTTTTAATTATGTAAAGTCTGAAAAGGAAGAGAAAACCCAAGGCTGTCAGGCATCTATTAATTTAAGCGAAACTCTTCCAATAATAATAGTAATAATAAAAAAGAACAAAAGAACTCACTTCAACGATGTTTGAAAATTACATGCTGTTGTTTTAAAAAGGAGAGGCATTGAAAGTAGCATAATACATTTTCTATATATATGCATATAAAGTCACATAAGTGTTTATACACATACACACAGATGATATCTGTGCCCACACTTCATTTACTGTGCGTCTACACATTTATATGTCAGGTCACATATGCGTATGGGTATAAACAAGGGCTGTTTAGATGGTAATACAAAAGGATAAATGAAAAACTGTATCATTGCTCATTTACGTATCACCATTCCCTTCTACCCTGCCTTATAAGTCTTTCCTCTTCTCTGCCTCCATGGATTTATTCCAGTTCTCCAAATGCTTGTATTACTTCTTAGTATTTATTACTTATTAAGAAAAAAATCTAGCCATATGAAAGCCTATTCTCCCTTCTGTATGTGGATTTTCTCCCCTGCACAAGCCCTTGGAAAGTAAAATTGAGTCCTGAAACAGTCCTAAACATGCCAAAATCTTTACAATCAATTATCCTGCAGTCCTGCAGGGCAAGAGAGAGTCACACTTTTTTTTCCAGAGGTCCTTTGCACTTGTTTCTAATCCATGAAGAATGCAGTATATTGAATTTAAAAGTTGGGCTGGTATTCTGTTACAAAAGTCTGTCCTTGACCCATACGTGAGAATTCAGTTTTGTTTCTTCTGTGCTCTGCACTCAATAAACAAAAGTAACCATGACACTTTTCCAGTGCAAGGTCATTAAAGGAAACACATTACAAAAATTAATCCTGATTAACTTAAGTTAAAAAAAATAAATATCTTTTCTCTATTTCTTTGCTTACTTTTCCCATTTATGTGGCATATTGCTAATATCTTGATGTTAGGAGAAATGTGAAGGAAGGTGAAGTACTGGATTATATTGCCTGAGAAATAGGTGGTGGAATATCCACCACTGGAGTCTTTTGAGAACAGGGTAGGTAAGTAGCTGTCAAAAGGGCTTAGATATGGTTGATTTTACATCTTGATCTCCTATGAAGGAGTAAAGCAGAGGACCTCGTCTAATTCTCTTCAGCTCCACCTCCTACAGTTCCATGTATGTAAAATGGTGGTGGAGATACAAACATTCCATTCAATTTCCACTGCAATGTCTTGCTTTGTCAGGGCTTTGTCTCTCCTGGATTATCTAATACAGTCTGAAAAAAAACATGAAGAAAAACCTCGTGATGGTAAGCTCTCTCTCTATCTGTATCAAAAAAGTGATTGCATATAATGCGCCTCTGTGTCTTAGTAAATGGTGTGCAACAGACATTATTTATACTTACATTCTTATCTTAAAAGAAAATCAGATCAACTACATTACGTGCGAGAACAAACAGAAAAATTCTGAAACTATTGTGTAGGTGAAGTCACGTAATTTTATGGAAAGCGTATTGAAATCAGAAGTAGTTCAGATTTAACTTGGTGAACTCTGAAGTGACTTCCTACTTTGCAAGATGTTAAAGACCTGTTGTTTTCTGATCATAGTTTGGGTCAACAGACCTGTATTCATCCCACCCAACTTGAAGTACTTACTGAAGATCTCTGCGACAGCAGAGGCTGCTTCTATAGTCAGTACAGAGAAAGAGATAAGTGTATTCACGGGATAACTTAGATCTTAGGTAGGTTGGCTGATTCTCCTGAGACACCTCTCTCTTCCTTTCTTCCCTGACTAGATAACAGTCTTAGAGTAGCTCAGGTACCTTAAATCATACTGGATAAGTCTGGGCCTTGATTCCTATAGGAGGAGTGAAAATCAGATCTACAGGGGACTGTCTTGATGACATTGTGAAAAGTGATTTTACCTCTGTGTTCATCTACACTTTAGGCAGGAAGGACCTTGCAAGATGGACCTTGCAAGAAGGACTACCTCCAGCTGAGTGACTGTCCAGCTGTGATTGTAATGTAGAAGGAAAAGGGATATGGACAGCCTTGTCTGAGGAATAAGGCCTCAGAGCGTGTCTTTATTTAATGTACTTTATCATGGCATTCCCCACCTTTCATAGTCAGATGGCAGACTCTCCCAAACCTCACATGAAATATTTTCGTGCGCAAGCTGTGACACAGCATGGAAAGATCAAAGGCTGCTGTCTGACTGCTCATCTCTGCTACTGCTGAAAAAAATTTCCAGGTGCAAAAAATATCTTTAACCCTTTCTTCATCCTGTTTGTTAAAGGGGAAAGATGTCTCTTGTTCTTACATTACTTTAACCTAGAGATTCAGTAGGTTGTGTGTGAGAAAGGTTTAGGGGAAGGGGGTTGGAAGTTAATATATTTCTTTTGCTTTAAAAGAAAAATGCTAGGGGAAGCGGTAAGAAACAAGAGAGTAAACAGGTCAACGAGCACCAAGCTTGTCAAATCCGAACAAGAATTATAAGTCTACTTCCATATTATATCTATTTCTCTGTGCGTGCCTATCTTCTGATCTCTTTATTATCTGTGCATATTACTAGCACAAAAATTCCCCAGTGCAGCATCCCTGTTCTGCTGAGAAACACAGTGGACCATCATTCCTAGAAGTCATAGAAAATTGTGCTGGGAAAGTCTTTGAAAGATCAACTGTACCATCCCCTGATCTAAGACAAGATCAGTGGCACCTAAAGAATTTGTCCAGTTTTCCTACCAAGCATGGTGGATCTGGTGGCTCACATTAATGTCCATGTCAAGAATCCCACAGGCTCTAGTGGCCTGCAGTTCTTCTTCTGGATGTCTCAGAAGGTAATTATTATGCCTTGAATGGGATATGTTAACAGCAAAGTCTTTGTTTTGAAAAATTTACAACCACTTTATCCCTGAGCGGAATCAGAACCAGAGCTATAACTTTGCCATGCAGAGGCATCTCGTTCCAACATTTCAGTCACTATGACTTGATATCCCACCTGGAGTACTGCACCCAGTTCTGGGGTCCCCAGTACAAGAAAAACATGGACCTGTTAGAGCGGGTCCAGAGGAGGGTCACAAAAACAGTCACAGGGCTGGAACATCTCTGCTATGAAGAAAGCCTGAGAGATTCTTCAGTCTGGAGAAGGAAAGGCTCCAGTGAGACCTTATTGTGGCCTTTCAGTACTTAAAGGGGCCTTATAAGAGAGATTGAGAGAAACTTTTTGTCAGTGCCTGGAATGGCAGGACAAGATTTGAAACAGAAAGATGGTAGATTGGATTGGACATAAGGAAGAAATTTTTTACAGAGGGTGGTGAGACACTGAAACAGGTTGTCCCATCATTGGAAGTGTTCGAAGTCAGGTTGGATGGGGCTTTGAGCAACCTGATCCAGTTGAAGACATCCCTGCTCATGGCAGGGAGGTTGGACCAGCTGATCTTTAAAGGTCCTTTCCAATCTAAACCGTTCTATGATTCTATGGTTCTATGATATTTTATTCTAAAATGATCCAATTAAATAATCCAATCCAAATAATTTATAACACTAGAATTGCATTATCCAATCTGAATAGTCTGTAGTACTAGAACTGCAAAAAGTCTTGCAGGATTTAAGAGAAAGACCATCAAGAAATTCTGAGTTTGGCATGCTGGACTTCACAAGAAGGAGGACTGAGCCCGTCTTGGAGATAATGTGCTTCAGTGGCAATATGTGGCTATGAAGTCCAGGACAGAGAACTAGTGTGATACAAAAAACCTAAATTCCTTGTCATCTTTACAACTATCTTCTTGTATAACCCCATAACAACTCATTTTTCCCTTTCTATCTGTATTTCTTTTCCCACCCTTTGCTTTGCATCCCTGTTTACATAATACACCCTTTCAGGCAGTTCTGTGACTTCAGATTTTCCTAGAACAAGTTGCGTTCTCATCTGTGGCATATAGATGTTGATATGCAGGCATGGATTTATTACGAGGAATGAAGAGATATCTTATGCTATCTTTTCTGCATACCATAGTGTTGGGTGCGTGTGTCAAACAAGCACGTTGGGGGAGGAATGCGGTGGAACTGGAGAGAAGCAGTAGCATTGCAAAACATCTGTTGGCCAATGTCAGCCAAAATTTGACAGATGGGGTACAGATTGCAAGGATGTTACAGCCTTTGAGTTTTATAAAATGAAGTGGCCAGGCAGAGGAAAGATATATCACTACTACCTGCCCTATAGAGCAGGCTCAATGTAGTCTCAGTCATTAACAATACCAGATAATCAATGGAAGGAAAAGAAGCTCTGAATTTTGCAACCAGTCACAAGCCTGAATCAGAGCTTGCACCTTGGACATGAGAAGACCCAGCTAGAACCACAAACCCATTGCTAGCCTGGCTTCAGTTGTCCCGCTGCATGCAGAATAACTGATTTTGTTGCATTTTTCTTCTCCTTGATTTATTCTATTTCTTCTTTTTTCAGAACATTTCAATAGAATTAGTAGTGTTCGTTTGTCTTACAGAAGTAAATAGACCAAAAAGTCCAAATGGTCCAAAAAGACCAAAACCAGTTGAAATGGACCAGAGAAATTAATACTGTTAGTGTACCATTGTAAGAATGGTGAAAAGGTGAAATTATTTGCCCAGTGTCACATAGGAAAGCAGCAGCAGCAAAAATATTTCTGAGCTCAAAACCAAGGTAAGGCAGATGAAATTCTCCTTTCTTTCAAATGATAGAGCAGTAAAAAGCACTTACTTTGGACAATAGGTCAGGCTTTGAATTTGGGACAGATAAGTATTTCCAAATTCAGGAGAGAAAGGATAAAATCAGCTCCTTGATAATAAGCACAAAGAAAACAGATCTTGGGTTAGTGTCTAAAAACAGAAACCAGGAACCCTTCATTTCCAGAGCACTACCAATTGTAACTGCGATGTCTCTGTGTCTGAAGGACAGTAGCCCCTCTTTCTAGCTGATTAAATAGATTTGCTTCTTTATCCTCCATTTGTGGATCTGGTTCCGCACTCGCAGAAAGACTGCATGAGCCAACTGGTGGGAATTTTTCATTTGTGCTAAAACAGCACTTTTCTTTCTCTTTAACACTAATAACTCAGGCCCTGTGTCTCTCATTTCATAACCCAAAGGTATGGAAGCCCTACTTGCATTATGCTCCGTCAGCTGTGTCACAAAAATACTGATTTAAAGCTCTATTTTTCCCTTTTCTGCATGTTTCCAACAATGTCTGGATAAGAACTGTCTACAGGTGCCCTCCTATGTCTAAATTTTCCTTTTCTCAAGAAAATATGTGCTCCTTCAAAAGCAGATAGGCTCAAGAAAAAAAGAGAGACAAAAAAAAAAAAAAGAATTGTTTGGTTCACTACACGCTAATTCTTATCTAACAGGTAGAGGACAAATTATACCTTTCTCATATAACAGTAATGCTTTGCCAACCATGGACCTCCCTGACATGTAGGGTTTCTGTTCCCAAACATGCTTTTGCTTTCTCTTGATGGAGATCCTCTTAGAAATGGGATTAAGGGCAAGGACATTCAGTAGTTAATTTGTTTCTTGAATCATCTGCCAATGCTACACACACAAAAAACCTTCCTGCTCGACATTTGCAGAGAGAAATATTCCCATCAGCTACCAACTTGATCACCACCCCTTCCAAGTACACCAACATGGGTCATCTGTCTCAAGATCCCATGGATCACTCCTTTCTTTTTACAATTCATAGCTTTCCTATGGTAATAATCACAGTGATTTAATATCTATAAAGAATATCAGAAAAACACTTTAATAACATATCTATTAGTATCTGGAAACAACACAAAGGAGTTTGTACCACATATATTGCTCGCTGTTTGTCTGGCTGTAAAAGGTGCTGCTGGTTGGTAGCCATAGCTTGAGAACTAACACGGAGATAAACAAAGTCAGTGCTGATTGCCTCTGGGCTTTCTAAGTAAGAAGCATCTGTGATTCACGGTGGAGAACAAGAGAGTACAGGAAACAGACATGGAGAATTTCCTGAGAAAGCAAAGAGAGCAGTGCTATTAAAACTCTCCGTTAATGTCAGATTGTTGAACATGTCTGCTGAAAACCGGCAGATGCACCATCACTGAAAAACTTCTCACTGCCTTGGTCAAGACCATTAAGGGCACATGACAAGACACACTCTTCCACTGACCTATGGGCATAAAAAAGCTGCCCTACCCCAGAAGTGTCTTCTATCTCTGCGTTCAGACATCTTGGACTAGAGTGGCCAATAGCCTAAATATTTCTGTTTTCTTACTGAGATAGTTAATTCTCTAAGTCACATTTGCCACGAACAGAAATCCTTTGTGCATTTCACTGACTTTACTCAGATTAACCCTATCTACCACTTGCCCCCTGAAGTCAATATAATATGACATCTCCTGAAAATATATAGTAATTATAGAGTCTTTGATTTGACACTTTTGAGGAAAAAAATGTAAATAAAAATAGTTTCTCTTACTACCATAGGTGCCTTTGAAACATAAATTAGAATTTCTTGTCCTAATTTGCCGTTGACAAGTCTTAGAGGCAGAGTTAAGACAAAATTCTTGAGCCAGCAAACTTGCTTCTACAAGTACAAAGGAATTTAAAGAGTGGCCTCGGGAAGAAATGGATGTAGCTGTCAGTCACATGAAAGAATTTAGAAACAGAATGCAATGCTTTGTCAAATGGTGGGATTCAAATGTAACGGCATGTCGTTGACCCTGGTGCTCAGCAACACATATTTCAAATCCCTGAAGATTAATAGGGAAGATGGTTACAGCTCTCACAACAGCTGCTGGAAAGTGTTCCTATCTCACGTTTTAATTACATGTATTTATACAGTAAAAAAGTCCTAAATGCAATATAGCCTGTAGTATGCAACAATTTTGAACATTTATGAGATTCAGGCAATTAAGAGTCTAAACTTTCAAATGTTTCCAGATGGCACACTGATTAACAATTGTGTGAATTTGTTTAAATGCGCTGCTCTGTAAAATATTTCTTAATAGTATATGAATGCATTGCAATGAATCTAGGCACAACTTTTCTTTAAGCACAACTCGCCTCATTGCCTGAAGAAGCGGAAATCTCATTAGCTGATTATATAGACCAAAAGCAGTAGCAGAGCAGTGGTAAGAGATGAAAAAGACGAAAAAGCAGCCAAGCTATTTCTTAACTAATGAATGTTTCTCCTTTCTTTTTAGACGCCGGTCCCACGGTATTCATGCAAGCCACTTCCAGCATCAGTCTCACTGCTCTTGCAAGTGAACCTACCAGTAAGGACATTTCCTTGGGGCTAACAGCATTATGAATGTTGACATCAGTTGCATACAGTGAACTAGAAGTGAGGATCTACAGTATAGTTTTGTTTCTTAAGAAAGCACCTAACCTTTAGTGCTTTCGGTGGGGTTAAACCACTTAAATTCCTTAAATAATCTGTCCACAGCTTCTTTGGATATTTCCAAGCCCTCCCCATTTGTGTGACTTTTACTGCTGAGAATTTGAATCAATGCAATCGCCCGCCCTCCACCAAAATATTTATTTTTCAGGTGAAATTTATTCTAGCAGAGAGAGACCTATTGATGACGACGGTAATCATCAGCTATGCACCTCGAGCTTTCAGAGAATTTTGCAGGAGTTTATGGTCTAGTTAGCTCATATATTTGAACCTGATACTAGGGTTTGAAAGAAAAGGAACTGCTTGAAAATGCAATATCAGAAGCCTTGTAAATCTTCTACTCTAAAACCTAAAAATGGAAAAACCCGGAGCTATCTATAATCTTTAAAAATCTGGCTTCTGCCACATTCAGGAGAAACTCTTCCCTCATTCTGTGGAATACTTGTAATACACGCGAGTCACAGAAAACAAGATTTATCTCACCTGCCATCTGAGATCTCTAAGCTAATCATCTGAGCCCAGGACTTGTTGATGAAGTAACTTCCTTTGATAGGCAATGGAGAAAAATATGTGCCTCCAAAGTCAGATTCTTTTCCTATTTTTTAGACCCTAGGAGGAGACGAACTGCTCTTTGAAATTGCCTCTTACTCTCCACTGTTTGGAAAAGGGGCCTGACCTGACTGCTTTAGACGTCGGTATCTAACTTCCAGATCCTTAAAGTAGGCGAGATGAACCCCAATAATAATGGACATAGTTTACTCTGAATTTCAAAAAAAAAAAGTTATAAATTTCAAAACTAATTCTTTCTGTTTGTGTGTGAGGGTCAGCAGTGATTAGAAAGAAACAGTGGAAACATCCACGTTTTGGCAGAAGTGATCCAGCTCTCATGCCTGACTTTCAAGCTCAATAAAGCTATTTCAGTATAGCTTCATTCTGAGGTACAATTTAAACTACTAGCTGTGCCTTTTCCCTTTCTTCTTCTCTGTTCCTTTTCCCCTTGGGTTACTTAAGCAGGTTGCAAAGCTGGCAACATTCACGTTGGAGCAGTTTTTGAAATTCCATATAATCTTTTGGTTTTGAAATTAAGCAAAGGAAGAATATTCATCCCTAAACCTGTAAGGAAACAGAATGGAAGCTTAAAAATTAAAATAGCAAACTGAAATTGTGTGAAATGATTTTAATAGAACCAGGAGGAACAATGGAAACCTACCCCTAGGCGTTGGTTCCCGAACACCTGTAAAGGAAATTTATGAAGTAGGTTATGTGGTGTGTTGGGTGTGATTTTAAGGACTGTGTTCCTAGCTCAGAAGCGAGAACAGACAATCTCATCATTTGCTTCCACGTGGGAAAAATACACAATAGGAAAAAGCATGAGAAGCAGCCAAAGGAAGATAAAGTACGAATGATGACTAAAAGAAAGAGTACTGTGTTTTCCTTTTGTTTAACAGCGGCTTAATGGAACAGGATGGGCTTGCGAATCGCTAATTGGCTTAGAGCACAGAGCTTGGACACTGTAGTTGGCTTTGCAGTTCACCTGACACCTTGGATAAGCCACTTGGCTATCCTGTTTTCTTTTCAACTGTCTTGGCTGCTTGGGTTGCAAATGCAATTGATGGAGACAAGAGATTTTCTCTTTCTGTTTCTCTGACCACGGTCTTGCACAAGGGTGCAACTGGTAAAAATGCCTCACATACCTGTGATGCCATTTGGTAGGCTTTGTTTAGTGGCAGAATTGAACTCTTAAAGAGCGATTTACTTTCTTCTTGACCGGGTTTGCACTCACTTAGGTGAAAGTTAAAAAAAAAAAAAGAAAAAAGGTTAACTCCACTGGTCATTGAATCATTGCGTTAAGCTAGTATTAAATGGGGGAGGAATTTTACTTGCTTTATTATTCTTCCACAAATTGTGCATCTGCTTTCCCCTTCTATTTCTATTTTTTAAAATGTCAGTGGATACTGATTTTGTTTCTCTCCTTGTTATGACAGAAGGGCGGCGTTTTTTTTCAGCAGCACTTATGAAGAGAAAATTTTAAAGCCCGTGTTAACTTGTCCAGAGCAGCCAGCAAAGGAGGAAGGAGGCAATGACAAAGATGCTCTTCTCACCCTCAGAGGCAGCCACAACTGGGCTGAGTTACCTGACAGTGGAAAACCGGTTCCAAGTGCGGCCTCCCATATAACTGTCATGGCTTCGTGAAGTCCTGTCAAAACACCTTGATTTTAACAAAGTCATACTAGGGTGGTACTACCGAAAGAAAGAAGAACGGCAATTATATCTATTGCTACACCGCTAGACAGTACCGCTAGTCTCAGGAAGAAAAATTTACATAAAGTTATTTCCAGGAAGAAACAAACACTTTTTCAATGTAGCAATGTAATTAGCATAGGCTTCCGTATCTGAATTCTAATGAATTCATTCCTATTTTTTAGTGTTTTATCACCACTCCCTTTTCCAGATCCTTCATGTGATATATTAGTCTGTTTGGATTTGATAGGCAATAAAAACAGACCAGTCAGTCTGTTAGTTCTATAACCCTCTTGCATTTAAGAAATAATATAAACAGCATAAAGACAGAGGGAGAAATCAATGTGTCAATTATTTATATAGAAAAAAGTCTACCTAGTAAAATGAAATTGCTTAGTTCCTAAAGGGCAGAGATGAACTTTTTTGACTGCTTATGCAGAAATGTTATAAATATTTAAATGTAAATAATAAAATCTTTACATGCATAAATAAACATGAGATTGATATTACACACACTACAGCAGCAAAATATGACAACTGCTGCTTCTTCAGGAAAATGGATATTTCCTGTGACTGAATTGAGAATAAACTCAAAGCTAATAAGATACCTCACATACACTTGGATTCCACACTGCTTTTAAGCAAAAATTTCCCTTGGTTGGTCTTTTTAGAAAAGGTCTGAAGAACTTTCTGGAACAGACATTTAGGATGAAACAAAACACAGGTTTTGATTTCTTGAAACGTAGGATACTTGGCTCAGCATGGGGGTAGCTGAAGGAATTTTAAAAGCTGGTGACATAAAAGTTATCAGCTATGTTGGCCATTACTACGGTCCTTATGACTCCAAGAATGAAGAGGTTAACTGAGCGGAAGGTTAGGTCAGTAGCCCTAGAGGTGGACCTTGTATGAAGAATGAAGTGGTGGTCCTCTGGCTTTCTCTTGGCCTCCCACCTTCGCACTCAGGCCAGAGGAGCCTCCCCTGACCCATGTCTCGTGCTGTGGCAGAGGTGATGGTCAAACTTCCTCGCTGTGCCACGTGTCCTGACTCACTGCTGCCTTCTGCTTTAAGCCATCATGAATCAGTTTATGGTCACCTAGTTGTATGAGGTACACCTCAGCAGAAGGAGTCAGCTTCAAGCTCATTAGAGCTATTTTACCAGGAGGTTTGTTTTTGAACTTTTGGTTATGTACATACGATTAAATTAAACAAGTCGTGGATTAGTTAGAGGTCAGTCCCATCCTGCAGGTAGGGGGAACAGCCTGGCTTGTAGATACATGCCCAAATTCTCTTTCCCTCCAGACAGGATGGCAGTGCCCAAATTGCCTGTTGGGAGCAGTCCGTAGCATGTGCAAAGCCCCTGGGCCACGCCCAGGCATAGTCTAGGAGAGTGCTAGCCAGTGCAAGCCAAAACCGTACAGGAAACACGCGAACAGCTACATATGCTGGATAACTGGGGGATGGAGGTTGAGAACATGCTCTGCCTTTGATTTGTTTGTTGGTATAGACACAGCCTTTGTTCCCCGTAGAGAGTTATGAGGTCTTGAAGAACTTCATGTTTACGAAAAGACTCTAGAGACAGGCTCTAAGACTACAGGAAATTCTATGATTAGCCTCTTTTCTCACAGATACATTTATTTAAGTCATTTCCCTTTGCTAACACAAACCTATTTTATGGTATATAACTTCTCTAGGCTCTTAATCCATGTAGGCATCTGTATAGTTTCACCAACTGTATGCACTACTATAAATACGCACAATATAAAGATACTCCAGAATGCTAAATAAGGAAGTTCAGGATTACCATTTAACATTAAAAATAACAGCAGCAACCAAACAAAATCAAGGCTTTGAAGAGGTCTTGAAATCACATCTCTATGTTCGGTCTTATTTGAATAGCAGCGTTCAAACGTGAGACCACCTGCCCAAGTGAGAGATGGAAAACGTTCAGGACCGTTGAGCACTCCACGGATTTTCACAGTGGCTCGGCAAAGAGCTATTTAGCACAGGTGTTTAATTATGACACACCAGGGAAGCTCACGGCATCCTACGCTGCTTCGACCCACGCTCCCACCTGTGCGGTGGACTTATGTCGGCAAACAGGGCTGAAAAAGCAGGTACACTGCAACGCTCGCAGGTTCCCAAACTGCTCTGGGGCTTTTCCGACTTAGTGGGAGCAAACAAGCTCATTGGAAAAAAGCCACAGGTATACACCGCGTGAGCACAGGAGTAATGCTAGATTAGGAAATTCTCTGAATTTACCTTGTTTGGAATTAGAGAGTGGCTCATGAGCTGTTTGGATCATGACACCATGCCGAGAGTTTCTGTCCAGAAGCCTAAGGAATGAGCGAATCAACTTAAAAAATTAAGAGAAAGCTGTCTGGAGAATTTCCAGTGCAAACATTTTTTCCTTCTGAAAATGCTGAGTTGTTGAGCATAGAATGTGTGGTGGAAACAGTCTGATTTCAACTCATTCTAGTCTGCCCAAAACACACAAGAAGAGAATGGAATGTCCTGGTAAACTCAAAATACTCTATTTCAACTTTTTTTGAGATGAGATACTCCAAATTTCTATTTTTAAAAACTTGCAATTAAATAAAAGTTTATTTTAAGTTTAACTATAGCCCTTCAGGGTTACTAAAATAAAATGGTTTGCTCCTTATGAATCCATCTCCCCATCATAAAAATTGTTCCCTTTTCATTTATTTATTTTTAAATCACATTCGAACAAAATTTAAAACCTGTTTCCTTCTGAGATCTGACCACTCATCTGAACGGATGCAAAATTTCTAGTAGGAGAAACAAGTGTACCTGATTAAGTATATTAAGCAGCATAGGAATCTGGTTACTTGTGGGTTCCAATTTCGGTTCAAAAATAGAAGTTATTATCTTCAGACCCATACATGGGAAGCAGATACTCAAATTGCATTGGTTCCAAGGTTCCTTACACAGTTGTGAAAATCTTAGTCATAACACAGAACCTATTGGGTTGGTTCCTCCAACAAGAGTAATAATAATATCATTATTATTATTATTCATAAGTGTGCCTTTTCTGAAGAAGTTGACCAGCGCAGTGTCAATATCATGTCAGCAAACAGTCCTTGGGTTTCGATCTGTGGAGTGGGATTCATCTCGCCTAACTTACAAACATCAAGAAGGTGAGTCTAAATCAGTCATCTAGGCTCTGTTGACAGGTAATGGAGAAAGACTGGATCCTTCAGAAGGTGATTCACCTCTGTTGGTTGCCTGTTTTGGGACAAGATGAATAGATTATGAATGATTTATAGAGGGAGGCTTGATGACTTTTTTAGACCACGTGCTTGATTTAGAGGATGTATTGGCTTCACGTGGCAAGGTTTCGGCAGTAGGACACAAGCGAGGGCGGGGGTTGCAGCGGTGAGCTCTGTGAGAAGACACCGGAAGCTACCTTCACATCAGATAGATGGTTTCAGCCAGCTCCACCGTCCAAAGCTGAGCCCATCAGTGACACTGGTGGCGCCTCTGTGGTAACGTATTTAAGGAAGGGTAAAATAATGTTGTGCAGCAGCTGTGAGAGGAGTGAGAAAAATGTGAGAGAAACAACCCTGCAGACACTGAGGTCAGTGAAGAAGGAGGTGGAGGAGGTGCTTCAGATGCCGGAGCAGAAATTCCCTTGCAGCCTGTGGAGAAGGCCATGGTGAAGCAGATTGTCCCTCTGCAGCCCATGGAGGACCACGGTGGAGCAGATATCCACGCTGCGGCCCATGGAGGACTCCATGTTGCAGCAGGTGGATGTGCCCTGAAGGAAACTGCAGCCCATGGAGAGGAGTCCACGCAGGAGCAGGTTTTCTGGCAGGAACCTTGGCCCATGGGGGAACCAAGTTGGAGCAGTCTGTTTCTAAAGGACTGTATCCCATGGAAAAAGACCCACACTGGAGTAGTTCTTGAAGTACTGCAGCCCATGGGAAGGACCCACGTTAGAGAAGTTTGTCGAGGACTGTATCCCATGGGAGGGACCCCACACTGGAGCAGGGAAACAGCATAAGGAGGAAGGAACGGCAGAGCCAAAGCATTACAAACTGACTGCAGCCCCCATTCCCCGTTCCCTCTGCGTTGCTCAGGGTAGAGAAGGTAGAAGAGTCAGGAGTGAAGATGAGTCAGGAGTGAAGATGAGTCTGGGAAGACGCAGGGGAGTGGGGGGAAAGTGTTTTTAATTTTGTTTTTATTTCTCACTATCCTACTCTGTTATTAATTGGCAATAAATTAAATGAATCTTCCCCAAGATGAGTCTCTTGTACCCGTGACTGTAGCTGGTGAGTGACCTCCCTGTCTTTACCCTGACCCACAAGCTATTCCAGCGTATTTTCTCCCCCTATCCTGCTGATGAGGAGTGATAGAGCAGCTTGGTGGGAGCCTGGTGGCTAGCCAAGGTTCATCCACCACAGTGGACTAAAGTTGAGTTAAATTAGTCTCAGTGATGTCTCTGGGAGGGTTTCATCTCACTTAACTTCAGATGCTTAACCAGGTTAACAGTGCAAACTGAGCTAGTGACCTCAGTTCTTGTTATAGCACATGGAGAGGAGTAGGCACTTTTGAGGCAGAATTCGTTGGTCTGATATGAATTTCTTCTAAATATTTCCATTATTCCTTATTAATCATAAAGTCAGGTTGGACAGCCAGCTCCAATACTAATGTTTTTTCTGAAGATTTCCAAAGTTAGCCAAAAAAACCTGATCTTGCTAACAGTACTTTATACCCTGGTTATAAAATCTCAAGGAATAGCATTTTCTTTTCTTTACAGGTGGATTCTGATGACCAGATCTGTTATATGGTTGAGGTGTTTGGACATTAGGCTTCTGTATTCCACAGGAAAAAAAATAATAAAACATGCAATATCTCCCCATTACCTCAACCGTCACTGAGGTTATGAAACAGTGGTCTTTTGCAATACTTTCAGGTTTGTTCTTATAGGAATGCAGATCTCCAGGCTAGGTCTTGAGACAGCTACTTAGCCCAATACCTAACTAGTGCTCAACCATTTTCTTTGGCATGAAGGGTGAAAACTGTGGGCTGGTGTACATTCCAGAAAGGTGAACTTCTCATGAAACCTAGCTGTTCTTAGGCAGACACCGTACAGTCTGGCACATCACTGTCTATCAGGAACTTACCTTCCATTCAAACACACTTGGTCTCTACTTTTTGTTTTGCAGCAAGGCTATTTATCAGACATCTGACTGCTTTCCTCAAAGAGCTGATGGGATTATCTGAGATCAAGTAAGAGTGATGCCCCATCTTTTCCTGTTGGCTGGGTTGACGCTACAGACACTTCCATAGAACAGCGGGGAATCTTGGAATTCTATCCAACTTGTAGAAAGTGTGATACTTTAAGCTTTAAAGACTTGCCAAAGTTATGGTAATAATTCAAACTTTAAGAAAACTGCAACTTAGTTTGGAAGAACTTGGAATATTGCAGTGTGAATCATAGAATGGTTTAGGTTGGAAGGGACCTTTGAAGATCACCTAGTTCAATCCCCCCTGCCACGGGACATCTTTCACTAGATCAGGTTGCTCAAAGTCCCATCCAACCTGTCTTTGAACATTTCCAACGATGGGGCATCCACAAGTTCTCTAAGCAACTGGTTCCTGTGTCTCCCCACCCTTATCTACAAAGTTTCTTCCCTATGTCCAATCTAAATCTACACTTGGTTTTAGCAGTGTGCCTTTATTTGAGAGTGGAATGTTGTTTCAGCACAACATATGGGCTATTTAGAACCTTAATGCAAGTATGAATCATTAATCTCATCTCTCACTGGAATTGCTAAATTAGAATCTCAAAAATTACAGAAGTCAGCTTCTGGTTTAACTCAGTCTTGCCAAGTCCAAATCTGATGTCTTGAAGATAATTGCCACAGAAGTCATAGCTGACTGTGATTTTGGTATAAATACTCAACATGAAATGGAAACTTGCATTGCCAGTTTCCTGACAACATCCAGAATTCTGTTCTGAGTCCTGGTAGAATTATGAGGTTTTCTATTGAGTTCTATATAATGGTAATAAACAAGAGGTTTCTAAATGCAAGGGAACATGTGTTTCTCAGCTCAAAGACCTTATTATTTAGTTACCATAAAGGCAGCCCATTGATTCCAACCTTTTGACATGGATTTTTCTTTCTATTCACTTTTATGCTGTTTTATCTAGAGCACATATTCTTATGTTGTTTTGCTATAGCCTTTGAAAGCAGGTCCTTGATTTTGGCTGTTTTCTTGCCCAGTGTAGCGCAGTCATTTCAGTAATATTGGAAATCAGTATGGGATTCGGCTTCCTTGTTACTCAACAGAGTACGACAGGTATCTTTAAAGAGTAGCTCATCCCAACAACTCTCTGCAGAGGGAATCTTGACAACTGACTTAGACAAAATGCTAGCTAACAGAAACCTAACAATAAGCACAATGAATTCCGTTAACAATATCTAATTCAAATCAGGTCAAATTTTACTGGTTATTACTGCTACATGTTGGAAAAAATTGCCCTTTGTTTACTCTTGAGAAGGAATACAATTTGGTCTTCAGAGTATTCCGGTGTTCAGTATCAATAACATAATTGTGTAACTGTTGAGTCAGTGGCTTATAAGAACACATTTAGTATTTAGTAATTTAAAAAAAGTAAGTAGTATTTCTTTTTTTATTGGAGAACCCCACTGTTAAACATCTCTCCAGCTAATGTTTAATAACTACCTTGCTTTATCTTGTACCAATCTTGACAATAATTAACCCGAAACAACTGCAGTTGTTTTTAATATAGGAGCATGTTTACTTTGACAATTTTAATTTGCTTGTTAAATAAAGGGCAAACAGTTAAAATCATGACACTCTTAAGTGAAGAAATGAAGAAATTCTATGTTTTTCCTTCTTTAGAGCCTACGGGCATCTTCCCTGACGTGGAGTCAGCACTACCGGGCGAGGTTACAACATGCTGGGTTTGGCCAAGATGCAAACTGATCTCCCACAAAGATTTCAAGCAGCTCTGAAGTAGCAACTAGCATAAATTACACAGAGGTGTTTCATTTGACTCTTTGCAAATCAAAGGCTCCAAAAGTGCTAGAGTTATGCTGAGGGGTATCATACAAGAGAATTGCTGGCCATGGCCGTGGATAGGGTCCAACCTTCTCAGGAGAGAAATCTGGGTTATGTGGAATGCCAGCAAAGGCATGAAGGATAGGAAGATGAGGGAAATAAACCACACAGCACTAGGATTTCAACCTCGATACGTGTATTAAAAACATAAGGGTCTTCCTCAGCGGCTAATTTCCTGGAAAAGAGCAGATACGTACACTGGCTGGGCATGACATTGACAGCTACAGCTGGTGGCCTTCACAGCCACCACAGATCAGTCAATAGTAGCCAAGCAAACTAAGCCCGAGTGCCACATTCCTTTATCATATATTTTTCTCTGCTAATAAAAAGCTCACGTCCTAAAACATTTTGAAAAGAAAAGAAAACTTAATGTATCGTTGTTGAGATCTTAATTCTTTCCCAAATCTACAGCATGCTCCAGTTAGACTTAGAGCAGTTTTACTTAATGAAGACATGAATTAAGAGCTGGAAAATAACATATTGTGCTGTATGTAAAATGAGGCAAATCATGCATAATGCTTCCCCTCATTTGTACGTATTACATTTGCGATTGTCAAAAACAGGATTAACTATCCCTCTTGGGTTGTGCATTCCAAAATGCTTAATCTATTCTCCCCTTGATACAACAGAGTAACTCCCATTCATACACAAGCATACTGAAAAAATAAATAAATAAAAATCTACCCTTGTTTCCCATCTCTCATTAATCTCCTACTACTTTCCATCGGTACCCAAAATCACTGCACTGCTCATTAGTGGGAAAATGATTCACACATATAAAGTGCTGCATAATGAAAGCCAAGTCAAGGGTGGTGGGGGGAGAAAGAAGCCTTGCTAAATTTCAGAGCACATCAATACAATACTTAAATGTAGATTATTGCCCTTCAGTTTCCTTGAGGGTCAGAAATTCCTGTCATTAATCCCTGAAATTTCCTGACACCTGCTGAAGGGAGTGAATGAAGACCAGGGAAGGGACTGGAGAGGTAACTGTCAGTGGATGATTCTTTTCATCTACTTCTAGGCACTTGACCGCTAGGGATTGGAAGGTTCACACTCTAGTATCCTTATATTTCCAGTGGAAAGGTAGAAAGAAGAGTTCTAATCTGTACCCTTGATGCTTCAATCTACATTCCTTGATGGCCTCAAGAAATGCTTCTATTATTTGTTCTCTATAAGGATGTTTGAGCGACTGACGAAGTAGACACCTCAGGGACCTAAATTTTGGTGGGATTAACCATGGCTTTAGAAGCAACAGCCAGGTAAAAAAAGAAATACACAGACTGGAGCAAGAGTTTTAAGAATCAGAAAGTCACAGGTCTGTAACCACTATTTTAAGACTTATTTCTTCTCCTGAACTGAGATGATCTTAGCAAAAGAGACAATGCAGTGAAACAAGTGCAAGCCTCCAGTCCTAACTGATCCCAAAAAGCTGATACAAATAGAGAGTAACCACTAAGTTCTGGGAGCTATCACAATGTCTGTGAGATATTCTTTCACACACAGAAATGCTTTCTCCTTCTGTCATGTGCATATAGAAGCTTTATCCCCCTGAGATTTCCAGTGTTTCCTCATTATTTGCCATCTGAACATGATCCTCTACGATAACCCAATGTTGCCATTGCCAGATTTCCAGACTCTTTGCAAAGTGCGTGAAAATTTACCTGCTCATTCCTGAATGATTTGGGTTTCTCTAGGCAACCTGCAAATTCAAAGATGAAATTGCCTGAAAAGAACTTTTTTTAAATCCATGTGTGGTTTGCTGAATAATAGCCCCTGCTCTATTTTTTTTCCTTTCAGCAAGTGAATAAATAGAGAGTGGGGTAACACTATAAATAGATAACATCATCCTACAGTTTGGCTCACTCAAGCTGTTTAACAAGGCTCAGGTTTTCTCACCCAACTTTAACTGTAAGGCTTAGTTCAGGGCGATCATCACCTTATCGTTCCTCTGTAGACAGTGGAAAAGATCGGTATCCCTAGGGGTGATTCTGGCCAGCCTACAATATGAATCTCTTTTCCTCCCTAACTCTAGAGGACATCTGTTTGGGTCTTAATTGCCATAGCTTAGACAGTTAAAGTCAGGTGAGATGAATAACAAGAGGACTAACAAATAAGAATGGGTCTTGACCATGGTTTTGCTGAAGCTAAAGTAAAGATGCTTAAAACTCTACATTTAATCAAACCATTACAAATTCAAGGGAATTCAGGTAAGTTAATCTGTTTTTATTCTGACTCCGGCTTTTTTTATTCCTGTTCTCAATGCTCTGTTACTAGCAAGGACAACATACCTGCACTGGCTCAGAAAAGTGCAGATTAAACACATGTTTCTGGGTTTTGTTCTTCATAGACATAATATTTGACATCATTTGACATGTCACCAAAAAAGCAGGTGTACATCAATAAGTGGGTAGGTGTCTTATGGTGCTGTGATCCCACTTACTTTTAGCTACGTGAGAAGCTAGAATGGAAGCAAGCATAGTAGAGTAGAAAAAATGTACTTACTATTACTCTTTTAGAAAAAGGAGTCTCAGCACAAAGTATTTATGCATTCTGAATCGTTTTTCCATTTTTGCCTTCCACTTTTTCTAAGCACTGTAACTTTGCTTTTTTATGTAAATAGGCACACTTTCAGAAAAAATGTTTTAAAAGAATAAATATATAAGCATCCGTGAGTGTTCTGATTTAAGCATATTTCTATGGTATGTCAGAATTGTGGCTTTGTGGAATGCGACATACCAACATTAGCTGCGTTGCCACGTGAAATGTAATATTCACACTTTTGATTTAACTGATGATAATTCAAATTATCTCACTTTAACAGAGTCCTGATCTGTTAAAAACCTATGGAAAAATGTGAATCAGATACCAGTTGTCCTGGTACAAAAGAATTTGATTTCATTTATGATATGGGAGATCAGGATCTAGCTTAATCTTAAAATCACATTGGGTTTTACATTATGTCATTGTCCAGAACAGCGGAGACCATCTACAGCCAGATATATTCTGCTAAGCCTGGGAATGTAAACGTTCTTAAATGTATGTATTTGTATAAAAACATACATTTATATTGTATTAGAATGCATATGTGATGTTTTATTTATATTCTATACACATCACGACTACCCAGTTTATTAAGCAAATAAAATAGTGCCTATGGTAGTGCAAATTTTTATAGCTGTGTTTTCTCACTCTGCAAACTGATTTGCATATCCATATATCAGCAGCAAGTTAACAGGACCGGAGACACAGAAGCTATGAGTGGACAAAAGACACCTTAAGAAGCTACAAACCAACAACCAGAAAAGCCTTTTAGCTGTAAGTCAGCAGACTTTTATGTCAAGCTTGGCTGACTAATTATTGCTTATAATTTGCATTAGGATTAATTAACTAATTAGAGAGGAATGTCTGAAGGCAAAGTTATGGCTCTGCTTGTCAAGCTGAGGACTTTAATTATTCTGATATTTTTAATTATAATCAGCTGCTGAATGAGTATTACATTGTCAGCTACTATAGCTGAAGCTGCGGCGGGTAGGGGAGCTGCAGGAATTGTGGGTATTGTACTACCACTTCACCTAGAACCGCGGAGAGGTAATGCCAACTACGCAAATACAATAGGAAAGCCTTCTGGCTTCAATACTCATTAAAAGCATGTACACAGCACTATGCAAACTGTGACAGTTCAGGGTTACGTAGCCTTTTAAGGGTAAGAGAACAACTTTTCCTCGGGAACATTCCCAAGCCCATATTCTCTTTTTGTTTAAATCCCTTTTTGATTGTCTCTTGGTCCCTAGATACACACATAGCTCGATGCGTATCGCTTTGTGAAACTTAGTGTTCAAAGGACAGCAAAGAAAGCACAGCCCAGAGCTGGGACAGAGCAAAGGGCACCCTCTTTGTGTCTCTGGTGGAATTTAGAGAACCCCAAGACGTCCCTGTCCCAATCAACAGAAGCTTTTCAGTGCTGCAAGGAGGAGAAGCCCTATCCGTCGCAGAACAGGATCATTTCTGAGGCACAACGGATCTGATTTGTTTGCCAAGACCTCTGTGATATCTTGGCTTAAGGGCTTGATCTCACAGCCCTGTCAGGAGTAAGTTTGTTCAGCAATTTATTGAGGCCACTGCTTTCCTGAGTCTTTCGATGATAACCATCACCTCAGCCTATGGATGCTTCATTATCCTCGATAGATGCAATCTCAGAACCCCTGCATCAGTACTCACATTTTCAGAACAGGAAACTGTGGAATAGATTGACTGAGGGCTGGAGTGAACTTCAGGACAAATCCTCCGATTGGTGCTTTGATGAAATTTAAGCCTCTAAATGTCAGAAGGTGGAATCCTGTCACCTGGTTTAGGTCCAAACTTTGACACTGACTTTTTAGACATTTGGCCTATGATGGTACAGTACATTTTAAATAATTCTCTGTACCACTTCTGAAAAGATGGAACTGCTCTGCCTAATGGTGATGTTTCCCTCTTCTTATTGACCAGGCACTTTTACAGGGCTATCTAGCCTGACCTTCCTCTGCCAAGAGTATAAGGAATCGGTATGAAATGTTGGGTGTTCTGGGATGCAACTCATCTAATCCTCTTCAAGGCACGCAAGTATTATTACCTCCCATTTCTTTAATGGTGACGTAGGAGATCTGAATTCAAGGTGCTAAGTATCCTGAGGTGGATTAAGCTCGTGTCTTTCAGGCTGTGAATACTTTAATTGCCAGGCTATGCAGTACCTTCTCTTAGGCACCGAGGAGAAGAGAGTACAAAATTCATTGAGTTATATAGCAAAAGGTTAGAGGAAGGCTAATGCAGGCTGGTAATTAGCTTATTCAGCTGAGAAGGGACCACAATTCTGACAAAACTCCCCAAAATGCACATGCCTTTTACATTAGACCTTCAAGGATTAGTAAACCAACGTAGTCCTGGAGACAGGACCCTGGAGTGCTTCACACTTCCCCGAGGTGAACATCCTTACTGTTTAAAAGACAGAAAGTATCACTTTCACATCACAGTCTAGCTAGTAGATCACTTCCTGGCTATGTCCCATGTTTCAGGCACCTTCCAAAGAGACTTGAGCAAGATTCAGACATTTTTCTGCATAAGTCTAGATTCTGATGTCTGTCTCCAGAGCAGACTTTTCCAGCTATGTATGGGTATCTAAAGCAACCCTGAACTTCTAGTGGAACAAGAAGGCACCTAAACACATTTAGGATTAGGCAGTCCTGAAAAATGAAAAACACTCTCTCACTGTCTAGGGCTTAAGGACTTTTGGCCCACAGCCTAGTTTAGACAGAACTGAAGATGACCGAGTTCCACATCAAATTTCTCTTTGCCAAGTCTTCTCAACGTCTTCTGTTCAACATGCACAGAAATGAATTCCTCAGAGAGCAAGGAGGCCCACCTAAGCTCTAAATACAATGTGGAGGTGTAGATCTGTCTCCGCTGCCTATAGAGGGACCCTAAGACAATTTCATCCCAATCCAAGGCAGCTCAGTTAGATGGGATGAACCCAGGTGTATGTATAAACCATATCAGGATTTACAAAATAGGCAATTTTATTGATCTAACTGCTTGTCCCTGTCAGTAGGGGTAGAATTCACTTAACAGTAACCAGGTATGCTACCTTCTCCTTACCGGCAATGGAAAAATTCTCTTCTGACATTGCTAGAGCTTGATTCATTTCATACTACAAAAAATGCCTGAAAGAGCGCAGAAGAATCATACCCAATGTCTATGAAGTGGAACAGGTTAAAAAAATACTTCTAAATTTTTAGTTAGGATATTTTCTAAGTGCTGAAAATCCCTTGAAAGTAAAAATGCCTGAGAAAAAAGATATGTCAGCCTGCAGATGAGACTTAGACATCCACCTCCTAAGAAGATTGAAGCCAAGGTCACAAATTCCCAGTGACTGTCCAAACTCTGTTTTTTTGTGAATTTTATTTTCAGGAATGTCCACAGTGTAGAAGTAAAGTTTAATGACATAATTCTAAACTTTGGATCACAGTGAAATGCAAAATATGTAGAATAGGGTGTTACATTACCTAAATGCAGATCTCCAAGGGTCATATTATAAATATGCAGAAGATTAAGGTCTTGAAACTAAGTCTCAGAAAACGAACTCGTAAAGCCTCCTAAATCCCAGAATAATTATGTATGGACATATTCCTCAAGTAAAAGTACTCAAGTTCCCGTGTGTTTTTAGGACCTTGCCTTAAAAATAATAATAATAGAAAAAACCCCCAAACCAAAATTACTTTGGATGGGCACAGAACATAAAGATGAACAAAACCTACTGGACTTGGCTGTTCTTTCTCACTGTGTCCATTAAGTGGTTTCAAATTACAAGCTAGACTTTCTTCATTCTGCCCTCACAAGTTCATCTGGACCCCAGAAATCAATGAGCAGGCCAAGAGAAAGCATTGTACTTTTAAGGGAGGAAAAAAGTTCTGCCTGTTCACCTTGTGAATGCTATGAAAAGTAATCCCACACTCATCCATTTTGACTCCCCGGTGTATAAGTCATGACTTCACAGGCTTGCTTGGCCCAATATCGCTCTCAGTTCTTCCCAGTGGGAATTTTTACTAACATTAGCAGAGTTTCTCCAAGTTTATGCTGTTCCCAAAGAGAAGATATATTGACTGTAACTCTGCATGTTTAGGCGGTGGTTTGTGTGCTCCAGCAAAGAAGCAAGTAGAGGGAAACCATAAAAGGTAGATTGCCATTGTGTGTTTGCCCATCGTCTCGACCTAAGACAGCAAAATTCAAGCTCGTCCACACTATTTGGAAGCTTCGAGCCATCCCTACTGAAGAAAAAACATTGCTTATTGAGCCCTGTCCTCAGTGATCATAAACAAACAGATGAACTAAAAAATAATAAATCACTCCAGTATTTTAATACTGGCGGTAAATATGTAGCATTTCTATGCATTTTGTAACTGAAAAAAAAGATGAGGTTAGTGCCATTTTTGGATCCATGCTTGTCTCTGAACACTGTGTAAAAGTATATGCGTGTATAAAAGAGCAAGACTCTGAAACAGCATATTTCCATTTGAGAAATTAAAGGATAACATTATGCTGACAAGATATTTACTCAGAGTATATCTCCAAAAAGCAGAATATGTTATATTCCAAATGTATGCACATGTTTAAAAAGTTAATGTTTTAAGCTTTCTGCCTTCTGGCCAAGTATATCTAATCTAATTAGTGCTTTCCAGCCAAACATGGCCATAAGCAGGCCCAGAGTACATTGATGACTCAAAAGACATGGCTCACCTCAGGCCCTTCCCGCTCCTCAGCCTATCCTAAAATTTCTAATGTACCTTGCAAAATACAACTTAGTTTTATGAGTTTGTCGCTGTTTAACTTTATGTTGCTATAAGTGAACTCAAAATGTCCAGCCTTCATCTCTTCCCTTTTGTATCCATTGTCCTGTACCACTGTGAGCAAACAGAGCATCAGCTGTCCTAGCATGGAGGCAACCCAAAAGATTTGGTAGAATTTTTTGTCACTAGAGCATAAAGCAAGAAAGATTAAGATGGTATTTTGCATTTTATCCCTAAAGTAGTAACAGTTAAATTTATGTTCACTCTGTAGTTCGTGAGCTTTCAGTCGTCCTGCTCCAGCAGTACTAAAGACAATGCCGTGAGCCTCAGAAGGCTACGTTATACGACTGTTTCTTGAGAACCAGATTCCTGTAAGCTCAGGTCTATACAAAGCTGTATCTCCTGGTTGCACTGCGGAGGTGCCCTGGCAGGAAACACGGAATAGGAACAAAGGCCTTGTATGTGACTGAGGGAATTTTGACTCTGCAGAAGTAACTGGGTATGCCACAGACTTCTTGGCATGACTTTGAGTTCTCATTCCCTCCCCGCACAAGGTCACCCGTCAACAGAATACGATGGCAACACTCTCTTTGTCTGGTTACTCCTAGAGCTAGCTGCTTCAGGTTACAGGGACCTTTGTCACACGCATGCCCATCACCCACCAGACTATCACCTCTTCTCAGTGGACCCACGCAAACCTGTATGCCAGTAATAACAGCAACAGCAGAAATATCAGTGTGTGTTTATTCTAATCATGGCCATCTCTACAATAGATAAGTAATGTAAAAAATGTTTTCACCATAAAATGAAACCTGTGAATCTCCCAGACAATGAAGGAGAAATCAGAACCAAGTGTTCACTTTTATTGCTGTTTCAGCCTCCTGGAATATCAGACAAACATAAAAACTCAAAGGTGCACACCAGCCAGTTCCTGAAAACATTTCTATTTGGGGTAAGAAAAGGTTATTATCAAGTAGAAAAACAAAAGATGGAACGTGGACATTCGTGGCTTGGAAAAGAAAGAGAGGATATGGTCAGAAAAGGTGGAATTCACCTAATCTAACTTCAGACATCTTTAAGCAATTCACTCTTTTAGATATCTATTTATGATGATGAGCTGCACACCAACAGTTCCAATAGACCACATAGATTGACTAGCCCAAATATAGCTATCTACACTGTAAACATACGCAGTTATTTGGGTTAAATACTCACACCAAGAACCCCACTGAATATAATTTTGAGAACTAACTTTTAGACATATGAGGTTAGGTGAGGTAAATGCCTCATCACGTGTCCCTTAAATGTGCACACTGAAGATAAACTGGCTGTTGCTTCTCTGGGTAAGCTTAGTTCTCAAAGGCATAAAACATCAATACGGAGAAAGTAAAGGCAGCATAGTTCTGCCGCTGCAAAGAAAAAATTATTTGGTAGTTTGAAATTTGTTATATTGACAATTTCCATAGCTTTGGGAAATAAAAGCAAACTACTTAGTTAACAGAAACAAGCTACTTTGTAGACTTAGTTTTACTCCTGTTTCAGAAGGACTTACCGGCAAGCTAAGGACCTCACTGTTGTCACTTTTTGTAGTCCAGCTTGGACTACAGAGAAAAAAAATATTTCTTTCAATCTAAAGAATATAAACTAAGTGTTTTCAGTGTTTTCTGATGGGGTCTGGGGAGAGGGGAGGAGATGGAAGGGGAGGAGTGATGGACCTCAATAGTTTTACCTTTTCTCCAGCTAGGAAACTTTTATACATAAATGCATAAATGTACATACTAATTGAATAAGGCAAGAATGACCAAATGAAGCTTATGTCTGCCCTAGGGCCAAGGAAAGTTGTATATATCCACTCTGGGATCATCAGAGACTTATTGCCATAAATCTTCATTCACACATTTTGGGTGAACCTTGGTCAATTTTGGGATCCATGTATTGTGAGTCAAGGTTTTCAGAAGTAACTGAGGCTTGGGATGTAAATTTTTGTAATTCTTATCACAGTTTGTTTTGCCAAGAGGTGATCTATACTTCTGAAAAAATCAAATGGTAAAGCATATCGAGATTATTGCCCATGAATTTGCTGGGGGGGTGGGTGATGGAGCTGGTGGGGTGGAGGGAAAAAAACCTTGGGAAGAGGTCAGAAGAAAATAATAGGTGCAACTTGAACTTTGAGCCAAACATACCAAGCATTTGAAATCACAAAATGTTTAATAAAACCTTACTCTTTCATTATCACTCCCCAGTCTCAGGTTAAATATAACATTTATATAAAGCATAGCTTCAAACTTTGTGTTTTTCTTTAGATGTTTGTATCTTTTCTGAGGCTTTTGTTCTGTCATCCAAAGTTGTGTTTCAGAACGTCAAATCAATAACAAAACCAAAATCATTAGCGGATATTAGTAATTTTCGTTCCCTCTTCCCATTTGAATAGAGGTCTAAAACCAGAAGGGAAACAGTTGTTATGACTACCAGGTCGGTACCTACAGATTCCAGGCAGGGATCAGCTTTTGTTCTTCTTCATGTTTTGAATGCACAGTATTTTCTCTACTTCCATTTCTTTGTTTTGGTTTAAATAAGATGAAGAACTAAGAAATATTTTTCAGCCCAGAATCGGGCAATCACGCAGAACTTTGTATGATTATCAGTGCTGTGTATAAGTAGTTCATTTTTTAATGGCTGTAAATCTGTTCCTCTTTATTCTACCGTTTTCTAGCCTGTTTTTCTAACCATGTGTCTTAGCTGAAGCTCTTCTCCACTTCATTGATAGCACTCTGATGTCTGAAACACCTGGTTAGGGCAGTGGCTGTAATGGATCTTCAAATTTCTTTAGAAGTTTAACAAACCGCAAAATATTCTTCAGTACATTGAAAAGTCATATAGATCTATTTTTAATTGAATAAGGCATTTAACACTGATAAAATTAAATCATTTGGCTTTGAATCCAACAAATGACACCTTTTCAATGGCAGTGGTTTTTTAAATATTTTTATGAAAAAATAAAATAAAACAAATTAAAATACCATCTAAATCAAAACTCAAGGAAGAGAGACCTCTATTTAAAAAAAAAAACAAAACAGCACAACAAACCAAAATTTCTGGAAATAGAATATTTATGTATTTTTTAAAAAAATGCTAACTATTCTTCACTCTCCAAAAGAAAGACCTCAGTAAAATCAAGAGGCCCTTGAGAGTTCTGTGTCGGAATTTTCAGTTTATAGCAGTTATATGAATGAAAGAAACTGCAGAATTATCCAACGAAAGTTCCTTGGCCTCTCGATCTGTTCCCTGATCGTTTCTCTGACACTAAGAAGAAGAAATGTTTTACACTGAGGGTGGTGAAACCCTGGCCCAGGTTGCCCAGGGAGGTGGTGGATGATCCCATTCCAGGTTAGGTTGGACGGGGCTCTGAGCAACCTGATCTAGTTGAAGATGTCCCTGCTCGTGGCAGGGGGCTGGACTAGATGACCGTTAAAGGTCCCTTCCCACCCAACCCATTCTATGATTCTATGATTCTATGTGTGTATAGACAGAAGAGGATCCATTAATATCTGGACTGAAAGTTAATGAATAGTCCTGGTGTTTATTGGTGAGACAGTCTGGTTACTGCAGGACTGGATGATGCCAGGGGAAAAGGAAAAGAGGAGTCCAGGGTTACAAAGGACACAAGTGGGAAGGGGCTAATAAGCAAGTCAAGGGTATTAATTTGTTTCCACGGGTGTCCTGGAGTCACCACACCAGTCTTCCCCTAGTCCTTACTTTTAATTCACTAACATCAGGTAATCACTAGCTTCCACTCACCAGGCTGCTTATTTTTCATTGTTAATGGGAGGATAATAATCACAATATTCTCCCAACTTACGTATGGTGCTGTCAAAGAGCAACAACAACAAAAAAGCCACAGAAAGCCTGCGGGCAATGCCATCCTTACAATGATTCTTTTCCATCACCAAGCACTTTGGCATTCTTGTATCCCTAAAAATTAAAACCTACAGAACTAATCATTTCCCTTAGATAGCTAGATAAGTCCTTGCCTGCAAGATCTTTGTGCCGGGGGTGTTCCTTAATGCCATATAAATACTTAGCCATGGGCTTGCCTGGGTAATCATGCCTAAACTCTGCCCCGAAGGCAACCATCCTTGGCACTGATGAGCCACTGGAAGGAACGTATTGCATGTTTAGATTAAATATAAATTGGAGACCTTTTCCTTAATTATCTGCTTTTCCCTGGAATTACCTCCTCCAAGAGGTACAGTTTGGTCTATTTCTGTTTTATTCAAATTGAAAAATAAGGTCCATTACTTGCCATGGGTGCTGGTTGTACCAGATGGATCTTTGGTAGCAAAAAATTTAGATTTCTAGCATTGGCAATTATAAACCTTTTCCAAAAAAATTTGAGCCTACTCACATACCTTAGGCTGGATAATGAATTATATTTTGTGGTGTGCCGGCAAGGACCTTGGGATGTGTTTCACTTTCTTTTATTGCACTGAAAAAACACCAGGCAGACATTTGCTGCACAAAAGGTTTCCTGGGCAGGGATATTGGGGGACTATCAGTCCCTCTTATCTTCAAAGTTACTTTCAATCTATTTTGATTTTCTTTTAGGAAAGTGTAACTACATTCCAGCTAAACAAGAGGGAACAAATTGTATGTGACTTTTTCCCTGTATTCTCAGAGAAGGAATTCTGTCCTATAGGATACCCATATAGGATACAGATTAGCCATTAAAGAACTAATTTTATATTTTCCCTTCTTCATGCATTTGACACAAAAGAAACCCTCAAAAATCCTCATCGCTTATATTCTTTGCCCAGCTGAAAATTCCCCGCACTTTTGTCCATGTAAACACAGAATTAGTCTCCTGCAAGTTTAGGTGGTGGCAGTTCCTGAACACAGTCATATTTTGCAGATAACAGGATTAGCTTGGATGTGGGTAATAAGTTGGTGAATCTCCCCCTGGCCATTTCTCAACACTGTGAGAGCACTAATCCTTTATGCTTTGATGTCTTCTAGTTTTCCATCAGGTGCAGCTCGGCACTTTTGTCCTGGGGCAGTCAGCGCTCTTATAAGATCTCATAGTGTCCTCATTAGCTGCGCCTATTTACCCAGCCAGCCTGTTGAACCCAATTTATAGTTTATGTGATTAATTCCCAAAGTACAGTAAACCCTAGCTTTAAGGCTCTCTATTATATGACTGCATCTCATATAAGGGCAAACACTAGCTACTGCTCTTTTGTTATATGGCTTCGCTATATATATAAAAACTGTAATAATTTTGCTCTCAACTACACATTAAACATCATTATATATACCTCCTTTCAGACATACAGCCTATAAAAATGTTGCACATTGGATCATAAAGAAACATGCATGCACCAGAGTAATTTCTCCGTTCTTTTCGATTTTTATTTTAAAAATCTATGTCTTTAACATTTTTATATTACAGTTATTGATATTGTTGAGTAAGTCTAACAAGGCACATAATTTAGAACTGTTTATCCATGGAATTGCAGGTGACAAAGGCTTAGCAAAGTAGCAGCCTATAACCACTGGCACTTTTTTTTTTTTTTAAACATGCAGGGTTTGTAGATAAAAGACTTACGTTGTGAATTTTTATGCAGTCATTTAAGTCAACTGATGACATCTGTCAGCTCTGCTGTATTTCCTCCTATTGGGATATGAACTATGTGAGTTGGATCTCTGGCAATTTGCATGCGAAAGAACGTTGTATCTTTTTCTAAATAGATGATCATTTCCAGCTATCTCTCCTCAAGGGTTCATCGGGAGAGGCATCCTGCAGGTCTTTTTTTTTTTGCTTTTTTTCCACATTTTCTAGTTTCAAAAAAACCTACAGCTCCTTGGAAGTCTCAGTGACACTGGATGATCCCCATCGCAGAAGCAAAACACAAAACCAGAAAATCTCATAGTATTTGGAGTCCTGAGTGGAGACAATAACAGAAAAGCTCCCCTGAATGGGATTATTCAGTGTAAGCACAGGCAACCAAAGCTACTTGTTTAAACAAAGAGATCCAACTTAGCATACAAAGGCCATATTAGAATCAGTTATGACACCTGCAAGTAACCCCCATACAAATAGCAGAAGGCCAAAGTGTTACTTTAAAGCACTTTATAAAATGGCAAACATACAGCTCTGGCCACTGAAAAAATCTCATTTTGATTTTAAATGAGGCTAGGTCTGTTGTTTTGTCTTAGTCCTGTCCGATAGCTGGTATGAGATCCCAACTAGCCACAAAATATCCTACTTTAGCAAAATACCCAAGGGAAGGTAGGCTGCAGCTCTGTGACCTTCCCTTAAGCTACATAATCAATAAATCTTGAACTTGACCTGGAGTGATGAACCACCTGGAAGGGCAAGAGAATTATTTAAACTTTATGCCCTTTTAGCCCTTAGTATTTCCAAAGAGATCTATCTACAGTGGTATCTACCTACAAAGGTCTGGTCTGGGACAACCGACACGGATATGCTCACACACATTTATATGTATATTAAACCTGATATCTAATATACCTGTATACATATTGGTTTGGTACACATGTATATATATTTGTATCAAATGAAACAAACAAAAAAAGAGAGATGCTGTGGAAATTCATAGGAATTAAAGGGCTTTATGCATCCTTCTTTCCCAATTCACCTTGTTTCTGCAAAAAAGCAGAAGGGATTCGCTTTGACTGAACATTAGGCCCAAAATGTAGATGTCTGGGCACATGAAGTTTCCACAGAAAAAGAGCTGATCAATGTTCTGGTGTATTAGTGAGTCAAATTCTGACTATTTCACTGAGCTGCTGTACGTTTGTTCTTCTCTCAGCAGATATTTCTTTTTTTTACCACTGCGGTTTTCTTTCATTGGAATGAGAAGATTTGATGAATTTTGTTGAATGGTCTTCTCAATAATGAATGTGCTGGAAGTCCCAGCAGCTCGGTCAGAGACTGCAATACATAAGGGCTGGGACTCCTGAGCATATCCAATGAGCACATGGAAATGAAGTCTACAGGTCTTGGGCAGGTGTCTTGGACATGGCCATGTACAATGGAACTATGGTATAGGCTGAATATTTCAGCTATTCCTACTCACTGAGTTTAATATCCTAAAAGCATCTGCCCCATATGCTTCTCGTGTGCATTTATTTCTACACAGAAAGTCCTGGAGAGGATCTGTTTCTTCTCAAACCCTTTCCAACAAAATCTTTTTTAAATATAGGAAACCAATTTCATACTGTTATATTTATGGATGTACATATAAATTACATCAATAATCTTGCAACATTTTATATATTTATAACTTGATAGGATACAAAAGCATACATCACTACAGAACAAACTCTTCTATTAAAATTTTGAACAAGTAGGAAAAAACCAACCTGAATCAGGTTCTGACTTCTCTAGCAGTAAAGTGGTATGGGTTAGTTTTTATTGTCCTAATGACCTTACCCTATAAAAAATTTCTTTTTCCTTTACTGAGTTGAAATGCTTAATAGGACATATACATGAAACTATGCTTCAGCGTACATTAAGCTATTTTTTGGAGATACTGAATAATTGCTACTCAGAAATTGTGAACACCAGCAGTTCTGAAGTTCAAAAGCTGACCTATCACAGTACTGCACAATAAGCATGTTTTCCTTCCTCCTCTAATGTTGGGGTTTGATTTGTCTACTCTGAAGGATACACCATGTCTTTGAATATATTCAGCAAAATTAATAAGTCCAATAAAAGGAGCAGATAACCTTATCAGTATTTCCTGGTGTTGGATCGTAGACTGAGGAAATGAGCATTTGTATGAGCTTTTATAAAACTCTGTTTCTTCAATAATATTGCTGAGTATATAATGGGAAATGAAAAAGGAGATTGCATATGTAATGGAAATTTTCTGATTTGTATTCAAAATGCACGTTCATGGATACTTTGTAATATTTACCCATTTTAGTGAGCAGCACCTTGTCTCTCTATACTCTGTACACAAATGACCCACAAGCAGCTTGCAATAACTTAATGATCCATAAATGAGAAATCTGTTGCAGTTTTTGCAAAAGTTTCAACAGAGATTTTCAAAAATAGATGATAAATTTAAGGTTTTAGACTTTCGCTTAGGCACCACAGGGAGTGATTTATTTCTTTTTACAGTAAGCAAGCGTCCTCTTGGTCCTGGTGATGTCAAAACGTTCCCCCTGTGGGAATAGTGTCAAAGCACCGGCACCAAAAAATATGTGGTATCGCAATAAAATTCTTTGTAGTCTTGGTGCTGTGAGTTGAAAATTTAATACGTATGGCAACAAAGATCATTGATACAATAATACTGAAAGAAGAAAAGTGCTCTGTATTTTTATAATTCACCCAATGATCTCTTTGGGTTTTTTAAAAGAATTTGGATGACAATGCCGCTACCCTAATGAAACAGAAGTAACAGCATTATTCAAGGACACACAATGAGTTGTCCTGGAACCAGGAATAAAGAAACAATTCTCCTGTCTGTATGTCCCATACTGCTGCAGATTGCACTGCTAGATCTGAGAGGATAAACTACCTGTTCAAATTTATTTCTTTGTGGGGAAAATCTTCAGGATAAGTTGCCATGGGAAAATTTATTTTCACTGCTATTTTACATATCTTTCCTGGAAATTTCAGATTCTGGTATAGATGCTGGATCTCATGGTCTTTCTGAATTACAGCATGTAACCTGTGCTGTGCTCACTTCTAATGATGATTTAAAATCTATCTAAGCTAGACTTTTAGGGCCAAGTTCACCGAAGTAGACTGTACTAAAAATGTATCATGTATTCATTGTCTGGAGGTAATCTAAGTAGTCTTCTTCTTCAAAGGAAAAGACAGATCTTTCCTTTCTGAATCTACAAGGCTATTTCTATAGAAATTGTCAATCTTTATTTAAGGAAACCATATATAATCTCTTCCTTTCTCCCCCTTTATTCCTTCTCCTTTCCTAACATATTTCTCATCTACTGAAACCAGTATTGTTTGTTTGCTGGTGAAAGTCTTAGGTTAATGATGATATCCTGAGTCTTCATCAGCGCCAGTTATCAGACATCAGAAACATTCTTTGGTCCGTAATCATTAGTTATGAAATATTTTAGAAGAGATCATCTGAATCCATTTATGCACTCTAACAAGTTTCAAAATTCTCAATTGGTCCAGGAGTATCTCCATTCCAATTTTTTCCAAAGCAATTCTCTTCATTTATGGCCTACATGTCTTACCAGCCAATGAAAGGGGATGATGTAATGATCTCCAGGTCACACCTCTTCCTTTCTCCCACATTCTTTCTATTTGATATGAGGAAATTCATACAAAAACCCCCAACCTTATGGTTTGCTATGACACCTTAGGGCCAGATGCTATCAGCTTAATTTACCCAGGGAATGTTCACAATGTCCATTGGTTAAAGCAGGTCGTATTCTCTACGCGCAGATTACATGTCTGGACATTTTTGTACTATCAATGGAAAGCCATACATACATAGGCATCCTGGGCTGCATCAAGAGGTGTGTGGCAAGCAGGTCATGGGAGGTCATCTTCCCCCTTTACTCTGCCCTGGTGAGGCCCCACCTGGGGTCCTGTGTCCAGTTCTGGGCTCCCCAGTTCAAGAAGGACAGGGAACTGCTGGAGAGGGGACAGCAAAGGGCTACAAAGATAATGAGGGGACTGGAACATCTTTCTTCTGAGGAAAGGCTGAGGGACTTGGGTCTTTTTAGTCTGGAGAAGAGAAGGCAGATCTCATCAATGCTCATAAATAGTTAGAAGGAGGGTGCCGGGAGGATGGCACCAGTCTTTTTGCAGTGGTGCCCAGTGATAGGACAAGAGGTAATGGGCACAAACTTGACCATAGGAAGTTCCATGTGAACATGAGGAGGAACTTTTTTCCTTTGAGGGTGGCAGAGCACTGGCACAGGCTGCCCAGAGAGGTGGTGGAGTCTCCCACTCTGGAGACATTCCAAACCCGCCTGGACGCCGTCCTGTGCAACCTGCTCTGGGTGATCCTGCTGTGGCAGGGGGCTTGGACTAGATGATCTCCAGAGGTCCCTTCCAACCCCAGTGATTCTGTGATTCTCTGATTCTGTAATAAAATGGAGTATAGCAATACAAGCTGACAGGGAAACAAAAATGGAAGACTAAAACTATTTCAGCACGCTGAGATGGCTCTGAGATGACAGTAGAAATGAGTTTCACAGCAGCTGTTGAGAAAATGACAGCTCCATTTTTGTTAGAATTAATATCAGTACATGCAGCATCAGCCATTTTTCAGTCATCCTCATGATACCCACTTTGGTATTTTTTATTCTGGGAGGGTTGATGGCTAGTCTGTCCTATCATTTGAGGATAGTTCCTGTAAATTATTTTAACAGTTTCTCTATGACTCATAATACATAGAAAACAATTAATTTATTTTTAAATTTTTTTAAAATTTCTGCTTAGATTTCTGTTTAAAAGTGTATATTTTAAGTGAAATTAAAAGATCACTGTCTACCTGTCTGACAGAATCACAGGGTCTCAGGAGATCATCTGTTCTAACATCCTGCTGAAAACTGAATCAGCTATGGCACATTGCCCAGGACTGTGTCCAGTCACGTTGTGAACATCTCCAAGCATGGAGACTCCAAAACCTCTCTGGCTAACCTGTTCCAATGTTCAGTTCCCCATGCTCCAAGCCCTTAATCATCTTGATAAGCCTTCCCAGGACTCTCTCCCTTATGCCCACCTCTCTTGCCCTGGGGTACCCAGCGCCGGACACAGTACTCCAGATTTTTCTCACCACTGCTGAGTGGAGGGGGCAGGGTCAACTCCCTTGGCCTGCTGGCAGTGCCAGTATGCCCAGTTTGTTTAAATGTTCCCTGACCTGGTCCTTCTCCACTGATGATGATTCTTCCTTGCTCCAGATTTTCCTTTTGGCCTCTGAGACCTGTGACTGCTGAAGTCAAATCTTACCGGTAAAGACCAAGGCGAAGGCAGCATGTGATCCCCAGCTTTTTTTGTGTCATCTGTCATTAGGTCCCCTGCCCCATTTAGCAGCAGGCCCACATTGTTCCTTGTTTTCCTTTTGCTGATGATGCACCTGTAGAAGCCCTTCTTACTGACCTTCATGTCCTTTGCCAGAATCAACTTCCACATGGACCCCTAACCCTGATCCCTGCACGCTCTGACAGTGTCTCTATATTCCTCCTGGGTACCCATATATGCAAACTGATGACAACTATCATTTGTACTCTTCTATTTTACTTATTTTCATAAATTCAGACCATATCAGGTCTATGAATATGAAAAATTGTTTTTATCATGATTTATTAGGATATTGACGTCATAAGCAGCCCTGGGCAAGAACTGGATATTCTGCTTTACAGTTAGTTCTCTTTGGTTCTTCTGAAATGTTTTTTCTGTTAAGTGAAACTGTAAAAAGTAATGTTATGAGGGCATCAAAAAAAGTTATCGCAGAAAAATTCTTTTATTTTGTCTTTCTTAAGCTTAAAATTCTCTACAACATTGTTTTCTTTCTAGAAAGCAGTTTCAAACAAAGAGATGGAAATTCCATTCTGAGAGATTAGGAAAAAAATGTCAATGAAATCGACAGTTTTAAAAAAGTCTTAATTTTTGATGTTAATGGAATTATCTCTTTAATATATATACGTAACCACTTCCCAACCTGCAGTGAGAATGACTTAAGAAGAAAGTCCATGATTGTAATAGCTGTGTCCCAAACCATAGTTTAAGACTAACATCAGCAGACTGTTCTTCATGTCCTAATAAGCTTCTTTTTTTTCATAAATCTTTGAAGAAGATCTACAATACAATACAAAAGCACAATGCAGTAATTTACTGCCGTATATACACCTCTATAGGTACATAGTGGCGTAAGCATCAGTATGCTAGCAATTCTAGGTATAAATACAGATATAGGTATATGTATAGTCTTTTCTTATTGAAAGGAAGGATTTTTGCAAACTACTGAATCATTGTCTTCTAACCTAATTCCTGAAATACTGTAAAACATAATAGACAAGGTCAGTGCCTGTGGGGAGAATTTCTTTTCATCCCAAGTTTCCATGTCTTCCCAGGGCATGTCGTCTTGCACCTCAGAAACTTTCCTTGACTCTTCCAGTTTTCTCCTCCTCATTTGTGTTTAATTCATTTCTCATCTGCTCTCCACCCCTATGGCACTTATTCTGCCTCCGTCGCAGAGGTTCATAAGTCATAGTCTTTAAGTAACTGTTTTTCTAAGCCATGACCATGCAACTGACATGTCCTGCTTGGGGGAGTATTTCTTCCTTGCATGTTTTATAACAACCCACAGTTTCAATGGTTTTGCCATTTTACAGGCTTTTGCCAAGCTCTCTTGTCTTTTCCAGTTCTGTTACTTGCACTGTTTGTCAGACTGGTTCAAAATAAAAGAAGGATTTTTGGGGCCATCCCAGACGGTAATTACTGGTGCCAAGAAAGGCTGTTTCCTTGTTCTTTTCAGTGCAAGTTTAATTTCATCTTTCATGACTGAGTCAGCAACAAAGGTGTACCTTTTGACGTTTGTGTTTATTGAATTGTCCTATTGATTTCCGTTTAAGGGCACCATGAACTATTTTCCATGTAAGGGTACCAGAATGCCCTTGATACGTTGCAGTAAATTGAAGACGAAAGAAACCATGAAATAGACTATGTTATAGGCCACATTCATGTACGAAAATAAAAAGCCAATCACTGAAAACTTTGCTTATTTTCTGTAGTAGAATAGAATAGAATAGAATAGAATAGAATAGAATAGAATAGAATAGAATAGAATAGAATAGAATAGTTCTGTTGGAAGGGGCCTACAATGATCATCTAGTCCAACTCAATATTTAGAGGTTATCCTGAAAGATTTGCTCTGAGGTTAAAATCAGGTTGACTAAAGAGTACAACTGAAAAGGGCACAAAGCTGAAAAACCTTGGGTCTTTTGTTTCACTGGTTCCCAACCTGTAAGACAGACCTCACTGGTGTGGTGTGAGCATACTACAGACGAGACACGGTATAGAACCTCAGAAGATGACACTTTTTATCCTCTGTGATCCTGTCTTGAGTAACTGCACCACAGTCCTCAACCCTGGAGCTCAGGGGAGCATTGGTACAGGCTTTGAAGACCATCAGCCAGGTTCATGCAGATTTATTACTTCCCTTCCAATGTTATATACGCTAGAGAAGATCATCTATTCCTAGCAAGCATCAGCAACAGCAGCACAGGAATGAGGGGCACGGAGAAGTAAACAGAAGGAAAACAAGAGGAGCTGGCACTATATATGCCATCTTTTCCACAAGGATCTCATCTACAAAAACACTGAGGATCTCATCAAAGTATACCCTTCTACTCTGTCTCCTGAACCCCATTTGGATTCTGCAACTGGGAACTTCAAGCTACCGGCATTTGTTTCGGCAACATTATTATACCCTGATAGGTCACATCAAAATGAATATGTTTCTGCTTTTAGCTTACTGTTGTTAGTCACCCTGTTGTACCTTATCAGTAGTATTTATATACCTCAAAACACTGATATGTCATTATTTGTACTTACTTTCTAAAATACTGAATATGCTGCTTTACTTGGTTGTGCATCTGTTGGTTTAATTAAAAAAAAAATCTTTTGTCTTTCAAATATGCCTATGGAAGACACAGGTCAAGCTGATCTAAGATGCTCATGACCTCAGCTGTCTGTGTACTGGTATCTAAAGAAACTGATCTTAGGGATCCAAGTCAATCTCTTTAGAATCCTTGTATAAAGGATTCCTGAATAAAAACATTTTAACAGGCAACCGAAAGCAAGAGATTAACTTAGATGCTCTGAATTGGCTGTGTTCCTGTGGTTAGGGATAGGTTAGAAAACTACGTGGACCCAAGGTGTGGAGTTTGGTAGTCTTACGAGTGTCCATACTCTGGAGCTGCAAGTCCAGTCTCTAAAATAGCTACCAAACTAACGCTTTGCCAAGTAACACACAGGTAAAGTTCAATGGGACAGTGTGTGCGAGGGACAACTGCCGATAAGGTGTTAGTATCCAGCCACCCTGATTTGAAGGTCAAGAGAGTACAGAGGGGTTTCTCAGTGGAGGTAAGGAGACCCCAGTGTGACTGAGTTCCTACCTTAACTACTTGAGATCCTTGCAGTTCAGTGAGGTGACCCCAGGACAGTATCTGAAGGCGTAATGACAGTAGTTTAGTAACTAAAAGGAAATGATTCACCAACTGTCTCAATCTGCTTCTTAACCCCTGAAATCTGCCTTAGTACTAGCATGCAGATAACCCCAAACGGTCCATCTGTACAGGCAGAGCTTTTTTTTTCTTTCTAAGCTCAACACACACCTGTTCCCTAATTTGTTGCAGACAAAGCAAAAACGAGACATTCAAAACTGCTCCAAGTCATTTGCATTTCGTTTGTGTTAATTATGTCCCACAAAATAGGTTCACCTAAGGCCCCTTTTGGGTCTGAACCTTTGTGTCCAAAGATGCTGACCTCTTCCATTACATTTCAGAGTCGAGCATTTAACAAAAGGTCAAAAGGCCACTGAAGCCTCCTTAACCAATGCACTAGCTAGTGTGGACAAGGTTTCTGTAGCTAAACAGCACACAAGGAGTGAGCTCACGTTGACTTTAGCTGCTTTTGAATCCACCAACCAGATACCACCAACCTTTTACATTTGGGTCAAAGGAGGGTGAGATTGAAATGAGTTCTTCCATGTCTGTAGCAGAATACATTGTTTTGCATCTTGAGTTTTAAATGTATGGCATTAAGTACATTAATCTTTGCAGACCATAGACTGAGAAGACCATTAGAGTACAGCCGTTTTCCCAGAAGCTCAGGAGACAGGAAAATGGAAGGTAAGAGTTCAGCTGACGTCTTGATAAAGATGCCTTTGACACCCTGCCCCCTAGAGACTATGACTTCCCATCATTAAATATGAGCAACGGGTGGTGAAGCAACCATCAGCCAATGTTTATGCAGTCCTTTGAAGTTGGAAAATGCTTCTCCATGCTTCTTTTTCTTTTACTTTTTTCTTCCCAACTTCTGGCAGGCATGTAAATGGGACATTTTTACCCAAAGCACTATTTTAGCCTTTTATTTTACAGAGATAAATTAGACATTTTGTTCCGTTCTCTAAAAAAAATAATTAAAAGAATAAAAAAGTCTGATTTGATTCCTAATATGCAGTGAAAGCTTAAACTGGCTAATAATTGCTAATATACTACTTAAAGCTTCCTCTGACTCACAGCCAACTGCAGAGGGCAAGTCAAAACAGCCTTGGATAAATAATTAAAGCATTTAAAGATGTTAGGCTTATATTTTGATCCTAATCTTTAGCTAGTATAAATCTGCCCAGCTCAATGGAACGAGCAGAGCCGCAGAAACTGAAGAGTGGATCTTATTTTCAAGACTTCCCTAGGTCGTAAATGAGTAGAATTGGTTTTTATCAATATCTCTAAATCCAGTTATTTTTTTCTCACTAACTTATAGCTTCTGAAACATTTTTTTCATGCAAATAAACATAGATTGCTACCCTCTCATTTGTGTGCCTGCTACAGAGGTGAATTCAGGTAGTTCTGGAATAGACATAATTGTATTTTTAAACATGGTTCAATCTCATATGACTTTGACTGTCTGCTAGACTGACATACGCATCTGAGCTAGTCACCACGGGCTCCTTTTAGGATCAGTCATGATGAAAAAATGCTTCAAAAATTTAATTCACCTTTCTTCTGGTGAAAACACCTAAAATATTTCAGACGATCTGAGACCTAGAAGTGTCTATTTCTGCCTACTGACTATAAATGAGAGAATATAGCTAATTCACACATAATTAACTCCATTATTGTCTATAAATCAAAGTGAAATGAATCTTTTGCCATCAAACACACTTGTCAGTTAGATGCGCTCTGGTTTACACAGGGCCTGTGCACAAAAAGGTGTACTTTAAACGAAACTTCACAGTTCACCAGAAGAGAGAGACAATTGATGCAAAAATCTTCTGCACAGTAGTGAACTCTTCTCTCAAACTGACTATGCAACAGACATGTCGCAAGTCTCACCTCCTTCTGTTTGCTTTCCTTCTTCCAAAGTTATTTTTTCTCTGTTCAATCAAAATGAATATAGTTTTCCCCACATTTGTCAAGTACCTTGAATACCAGTGAGGATTTCCTGAGCCCTGTTATAGCAAGAATCTGTAGGGGTAGCGGTCAAGTGAGCGAGATGTGGACCAGATTAGGACCAGTGACAATGTCATTCCATTATCCCATAATTATTTCCTCATCAACAGGAATAATAGCAGTCTGACAATGGCCAGAAAATGGCCAAGAATCCCTGCTTTGCCTTGTCTGCAAATCTTGATTGGCTATTATTATTACTCTCTGCGTGGGAGACACACTGGATAAAAGAACTGCTGCTCATAGGAGTGACCTTTTTAGTGGTCACCACCTTTTGGGTAGAAGCAGGATCAGGAACGTTAGATCTCCAGGGCTTTTCATCCCATCTTCAACCTTCCTGTGTTGCCTGAAAAACCCTAGTCTTTACAGAGGCAACATTTAGTTTTTCTTCCAGTTCTCTGAGTGTTTGAGCTACTTGTGCTCAGATAGCCTTAAGGAGAATGTATCAGCTGCCAAATGGAGCTGTTTTTGCTTTAGGGGTCCACATACTCCTGTTGCTTAAATTGTAGTCTACAAGGAGTATTCAGAGCAAAAATAAAAAGAGATAGGCCTGTTACATTACTGGAAAGTTGAGATGCCTTAAGATAGTGGATTCTGGGGTCAGAGCACTGTTTTTTGGCAATGAGTATTCTTCATTGAACACTTAGTACGTTTACTACTTAAGAGGCACAAACCCAAAGGAGTTCAAGAAGGAGGCCTACATAATTTGATCAATATAACTGTAGGTTTAGCCAAAATACAGTGAACCCTTTGTACTAGTTATGGAGATCACATAGAATAGAATAGAATAGAATAGAATAGAATAGAATAGAATAGAATAGAATAGAATAGAATAGAATAGAATAGAATAGAATAGAATAGAATAGAATAGAATATTTCAGTTGGATGAGACCTACAATGACCATCTAGTTCAACATATAGGAGTAACCAAAATTTGCTTTTTTGAGCAACGACATATATCACTCCTCACATACATCTCAATTACACTGTCCACCTAAGCACATAAAAATATACACACAGGGGCTGGGCCCTTTCTGAATGGTTATTAACCTAGCAAAGGACATCTGGATCTAAACCCAGAAGTGTATGTTAGTCTAGCAGACAACCAAAGTTATATGAGATGGATCCAAATTAGAAAATGCAATTGTATCTACTCGGGCGCTACCTGAATTCACCTCTGCAGCAGATACAGAGTTGAGAGGATATAATGGAAACATTGTCACATTTAATAAATCTTTTGGAGAGAACTGTAGGTTTAACCAAAATACAATGAACCCTTTGTACTAGTTATGGAGATCACATAGAATAGAATAGAATAGAATAGAATAGAATAGAATAGAATAGAATAGAATAGAATAGAATAGAATAGAATAGAATAGAATAGACTAGACTATTTCAGTTGGATGAGACCTACAATGACCATCATACACCCACCACTAGTAAAGATCCTCAATGAAAACCCAGAGGCATTTAATGTCAATCTTTGCCAAGTATTTACTACAGAAATTGTAAAAACAAAGGATTCTGAAATTTTCAGAACTACAGTTTCTGAAATCTCCATTTTGTGAAAATCTCTCAGACGTGATGTTCTTTTCCCATGTTTGCAACCCTACTACGTATGGAGGAGTCACATGAAGCAGGCTGGGAGTCAGCCCTAGAAACAGACCCATAGAGCTCTTTGTCTACCTATGGGCATCTACATAAGTACCAGTCATCTAAGCTTCCATTATAGTCAGTGGAGATCTCATTCATACCGAAGTCAAAGGAGACCAGAAAGTGGTTCAGCTTACTCTTAATCAAACACTTCCATTTGGTCAACTAAATCTCTATTTCTAGACTCAACGAATTGCATTGTTAGATTTCCACTGAGCATTGTGACAGCTTGCTCTCTTGTAGACACCTACAGAAATACACCTGGGGCTCAACTCTCTGGTCTAAACACAGGCATCTACTGATATTTTAGATGTGGCATTTGCTCAGATATAACAGACATGACACAGGACCTAGGGAGAACTGTAACACAGGTAGAATACCCTAGGACACCTCAAATAGCACCGAATACCAAAGTTTAAGTATCTGAATCACAGGGCAATAGTTATAGATATTCAAGCTGTAGATGAGTTCCGTTCTTACCATTATCACTTTAACCACCAAGAGTAGAAGAGCCACAGTGAATGTTACCTATAAAGAAAAGATAAAAACAAGAGGATCAAAGTAGACTGAAGAAAAAAACTGATGAAGACATAATAATAGTCTTCAAATACCTAGAAATCAGATATAAAGAAGAAAAAGAAAACTGCTCCCTGTATTCAATGAGTATTGGAGAAATAATTATGAAAATAAACTGCAACAGGGACATCTTTTTAATGAAATGGATCATTGCAAAACAGGGTGGATCACCTGGAAAGGTTGTAATGTGTCCATGCCTGGAAGCTTTGGTGAACAGGTAGAGGGCATGGACTGGGTTTCTTCCCGAGGCATCTTCCAGCCTCACTTCTAATGATTTTATGACTGTATTTTTCTGTGCTAGGGAACTGGAAAATGATCTCTGTGGGTGGAAATGGACTCACCCCCATCACATAGGCCTCCTGACACCACCAACAGAATTTTAAATGAGGAGCTAGACAGTCTGTAGTTCTTTAATAGGCCTTTGCTGCCAAGGGGCCCAACATGTTTCCCATAATGAGGCAAGGGTAGGAGGAGAGAAGAGGGAAATTCCTCCATTCTTTATATTTCCATAGTATTTTGTAATTAATTTGATGCTTTTACAGAAAATTAATTGGTTTTTGATAATGAAATAGAAAGGACTAGCCAGACACTGGCAAATTAAAAAAAAACTTAAAAAATCACAGCCTGATAGGCCCCCACGTCAGACTGATAACGCTGTCTCCCTCAGGTGCTTAAGAAAAAAATAGCCCAGGAGGAGACACTGCGAAAGTACTTGTCAATTGAAGGGTTAATCTGCCTTCCTTCCCCACTCCCCTGCTCCCTCACAACTAAAGCTAAGCAGATTAATTAAAACTTAAAAGGATTCTGATTTAGTTATGAGCAAGAACGTGAAGTGCTGCAGCCTCACGCCTATAATTCACCATTGCAGAGCGACACTCGGACAGGCCGAGCTGTAATTAGCTTATGATGTAGCATGTTCCCTGCAATTCTTCACAAAACCTCTCTTTTAGGTTTTTCCCTGCCTTACCTCGTCTCCCCTCTCATCCCTCCCAAGACGAAGGCTTTTAAAAGTGGTAAATATTAACTAGTGGGAAGATGACAGCTGTGGGTCAAACAAGAGGCTGATGAATCAGCTCCCTAAACTCAACAGGTGTCCTCTCCACTTCATCTGTCATCCCCTGGTGAAACAGAAAGCTGTTCTATAATATTTCTACTTAATATTTCATTTTTTCCCAATATATTATCAGTGGAAAAGCAGTGAGCGGGGGAAAAAAAAGAGATCCACAGTCATGAGTATCACCCCCTTCCCCTCAAAGTACTATGAAACGGAGGAAGTTATTTATTTTCCACAAGTAGCAGTTAAATTCCCACATTATTTACTACAGTAAATACTTTATAAATTTCTGCTTGCATACCTTTCAGCCATCAAGCCCATGAATGAAAAGTACAATTCATCCTGTGTGGAGATCTGGTACAAAAGCTATACAACTAGTTGAATGTCCTTGAAAATATCTAGAAAAAAATACTTGAATGCATAATGTTATGTGTTAGGTCTTTGCACAGAGGTGATTTTCAATCTGTGAAGCTAATCCCGTCCTTTGGATTTTGGTAGCAAGCTCTAAATAGGAGACATGTTGACTACACCTGTAATGGCATCCATAACACTGACTGGACAGATTGGTCCCTGCTGCGGGATGGAACATACTGCAATTTTAATTTAAGCGGGTAGAAGTTTGGTAGCCAGATGGTGTTGAAAACAATCACCTAGAAACTTTAAAAAAAATGGAGGTAGTGTTATTTCACGTGTTATATCTTAGCGACTAAAACATTCACTGAGGCTTTGGAGAATGCTGATTTATTCCTCCTTTGTCGGAGGGAACTCCTGTGTGCTGCATAAGTTCCACTTCAGGGTTGGAGGTTTGGGGACACCTAGATATGGAACTAGATCCCTCAGCAGTGGGATCACCTCTAAACTTGAAGCAACCCTTCTGCCTGTCTTTAGGTACCCACCTTCAAAAGGGTTGCTACAGGCGTGCAGCACCTGGTAGAAGCAACAAAGGAGAATTTCAACGCAAGTCTAATGGAACGAATCCCAGTTCTTTTAAAATTACACCCAATCCTAAATACCGATAGACTCAGTAGGTCAGACGTGCAGCCGCAGTAGGGTGGCTAAGCAGGCAGACTGGCTTACGGATCAGCTTGGTTGTCTTAGCCATGGGTTTCTAAAGCGATGGGAACCACGACGACTGCAAGGGGCTGGCAGTGCCGTACAGCGGTCCGTGCAATTCCTGGGTGACAGCAAAACCGGGCACCCTTGGGGGACTCGAACGTGCCAGACACCTGTGCGTCGGCAACCGTATTAAACCTACAAAAGGAAAAATAAATAAATAAATAAATAGATAGATAAAGCAGGCCAGCTGGGCTCCTGATGCCTTTCTGACCATCAAGGGGAATTAGGCATCTGTCTGTAAGTCTCTCTGAGCGCTCAGTTCAGTTTACAATGCCATTTGATACGCAGCAACTCCCAACCGCTGCTCCAGAGGTGGTAAGATCTCCCAAAAGTCCTGAGTTAGACCTAGCTGGCCCCTGCAGATATTCGGGATACCTTCGGCATCTCAAGTTACGCTGGGTGTCTCCGCGAGGCACCTGAACTGAGTCTGGAGTGCTCGTCAGTGACCAAAAGACCTTTGTAAATCAACTCAGGCTGCATAATTCAAGTACGAAGTGATGAGCTGAACCGGCAAATTCCCTCACTGACATTTTAAGGTGGAGTTGGGGATTTCAGCTCACACCATGATTTTGATATTTAATGATTAGAAAAAAAGCTTTCCAATAAGAAGAGTTTTTTAGGATGAATCAGGAGACAACAAAAATAGATTGTATGGTTGCTTTCTATTTCTATTTCAGAATCTAGTAAGATTCCAGAAATATTACAATGCATTTGTCAGTGTTAATGAACACCCTTAGCCTCCCCATTTCCTAACAAGAAACCAACAGACTTTTTGGAATCAAAAAGCCCAGTACAGGGGAAAAAACACGGCCTCTTACCCAGGGGTGTTCATTGACAGATCCTGAGGGGTGTAGGAATTGCACGGAGTCAAAGGAGTCTGTAGGGAAGCTGGATGTTTTGTCCAAACAATCTGGGTAGATGTAAAATTTTTGCTCTCCTGTCCCAGGTCTGAGCCCATTGCCAGAATTCCCCTTAGCTCTCTGGGTAAAAATGCGTTATCAGTAAGCACAGATTTTTCAAATTTTGTGCCTGGGATCACATGGAGGTTGGCTGTAAGAGAGCAGAGATGTATATATTCTTAGTGTATTTAATACTGTATGTCTATACATCTGCTTCATAAACTTTTCTGCTTATTTACTCTACAGTGTTTCCTACCTGAGCTGATGGTGGCATGCTTCCAAATTCCTTTTTAGCAACTATCACTCCAAAATTAAACTGTTTATGAGACCAATTATTGATTTTCCCATTTTTTAATGGCTTGATATTTGTTACTGGGTTTCATTTTTTTATCCTCAAACTTTTCTTCCTATAATTAATAAAATTATTTTCTTACTATTTCTAGTTTTCTTATTTAGACTCACGCAGTTTACATCACTGGCCCATTAGAAATTGTTATTTAGATCTTTAAATAACAACGGCAAAAAAGAAACACAAAAAAGCTTGTGCAGATGATCAGCTTTTATGCTATAATTTCTGCCAGTTGCAAGGGAAATGTTCTCACATTTAAAGATGATTGTCTACAAAATATTTGGGAAAATGCATCCGTTTTGTTTCTCTTGTAGAAATTGTGATCACTTTTTGAGGTACTCTTGCTTTCTTCTGTTGTTTCCAGGGCTGTAAACTTTGTCAGGGAATGGCCCAGGCATCAAGACAGTGTCTTCTGCCGATATCGGGAATGTTCCTCAGATTTGATTGATTTGAAAATTTTTATTTGCCTCCGGTTTCTACTGTTCCTATTGTGTTTCTACCTCTGTGCCAGAATGAAAGATACTCCTGAAAGTTAATTCTTTACCTTTGTGCCTGGGTAGTTAGAAAATGCTTTAAACTATTAGAATTGTTGTTGCTTTACTCTGGGCACCTGTGTGTGCTCAGGGAAGAGCAGTTGACATCAGACTGGGAAATTAGACGTACTCTCACGGGCTGTGAGTGCTTCTCCATGTAAGCTCTTCCCTAACCAGCAATGACATCAGGGTAGAACCGCTTATTTCTGCGAGCCCTTTTTGTACAGCTCAAATCCAAACAGGAATAATTTTTTTTTTTCTTTAAACCAAGGATTTCTTCTAGATCTCTGACATCTCATAAATGAAAATCTATTTTTTCGTTTTTGTTTTGTTTAGGAAGCATTCAGTAGGGAATGGGTGCATAACACTATTGATAAGCAACCCTCATTTTGGTTTTTCTCTGTGACGGAGATGAAAGAGTTTCCGACAGGACCATTTCTGGTTGCTGGGGTTCCAAGTTCTTCTGGCAGGAAAGAGCTTCCCAAATGATCGCAGTCATCTGATGTGTTCCTCATCATGTGCCCCGGAACAGTGTTGTCTAACACTGGAGGGAGGATGAACCTGCAGGGGTTGGTACTGGATCTACAGCACCACATGAAAACACAGGATATGTTTATAATTTAAAAAATATTTCCTCTTACTCTAGGGCTAAAATTTTTAGGCTAATTCTCAACCGGTTCGTAAAAGAAGATGTATTCAGTAAGACCACAGAGTAGATAGACAGTTTTTCAGTCTCCAGCAATGGTCAGTAATAATTGCCTGTTGGGAAGGGGCACAAAAAGGAAAATATACATTGATGTTCCCACATTTTTGCTTTCCAGCTTCCTGCAATCTGTGGCTATGCAATTTCCTGACCTGGGGGTTATTTCTTTGCCTATCGTAGTCTATGAAGGGTTTTCCTTCCGTGTTTGTATCTAATTGCTTTTTGAACCCATGAAAACTTATGACATTCACAACATCCCGTGGCAATGGGTTTCATAGTTTAATTATGTGCTGCGTGAAAAAGTACTTTCCTTTAATCATTTTGAGCCCACCTTTAGATAACTTTATTTGACACCTCCTAGATTTTGTATTACAAGAAATAGCGAATAATTGTTCTTTCTTCACCTCCTCCATGACGGTCATGATTTCATAGACTTCTGTCACATCCTGAAACAATTAGTCTTTCCAGGCTGAAGTGTTTTATTTTAGTTCACCTCCCTTTACATGGAACCCATTTTATACCTTTAAGCATCTTTGTTGTCTTTTCTTTATTTTACCAGTTTTTCTATATTTATACTAGATGTATCTTATGCCACTATTTACACCTGTTAAAAGTGATAGGGTCATTTTATCATTCTAATGCAGAAACATTTTACACCCGGTTTTGGCTACAAAGATGCGAGACTGTGGAGAGTTTGGTTCTCCACATTCAGTAAATATTAAGCGGTTTCAATTTATCATAGCAAAAATCTATTCTGACTTGTAATGAATTCTGGGTTCCATATTTTTTCAAAAAAAGTATTTATTTAATATTAGTTTTGATTATGCCATCTGATGTTCTTCAATCTGGTGGAGAGAAAACAATATGTTCTGCTAATGACTATGTTTTTAATGTCTGATGAATTTTCTTCTGTGAGAGAAGGACACAGCTCTTTCCAACTCCGCAGCTGAATAGATCTATACACCCTCCGGCAGAATGTTGCCAGGATAATGACACAGCTAATGTAATTAATTAACCCTTTTGAAGTCTTAATGTTTCAAAATTTCAGGTAATGGTATTTAGGTAGCAATTTTATTTTATTTTATTTTGTTTGGACTTATGTAAGATTGCAATTTGATACCTAAGCAAAAAGCTCCCTCCCTCCCCCCCCAAAAAAAAAGAAAAAAGAAAGAAAGAAAAAGCTTCATCACTCTTAAATGAAAAAACAGGATAAATTAAGTAAACAGAGAACTGTTAAGCTATATAATTTTTAAAATTGCATTTGCCACGTTATATGCTAACCATAAAAAAGCCAACACAAATGTTTTGCTTTGTAAAAAAAATTATATATATATATATATATATATATTGCTTTGGTTGTGAAGCTTGAAGAATGGGTTCAAAACCTAGATGTGCTATTGCACATTATAAATCACAACGTGACCTTGGCTGCAACACTTCTTTGCTATGTGCCTCATTCCGTCACCTTTAAAAAAGAGGACAATATCATTTCCTTATCCCTGATTTTTGCCTGCCTCATTTATTCAGACAGCAAATAGGCCAGGATCAGGCCTTTTTTTTTTGTGGTAGGAAGAGCACTTAGTACAGTGAAGTTCTGAACTTGATATGAACCTTTTGTTACTGAGTCCCGCAGATGAGATGACGCTCAGTGTTGATAAATACGTCTAGGCAACTGAAGTAATCTGAAGTTGCATTTTAATTCTACTCGAGTAAGATGACTAAAATCCTGGTTTGACTTATATCGGTGAAAATCTGGAACAAGTCTGTTGAGCTCTCATTTACATTGAGGTGACAAAAACTTGCATTAATTGCTTTTAGTTTTATCTTGGAACTGAAATTAAAGCATGCCTGTTACATTCAGATTATATTTGGCGTCTTTTGTAAGCCATGGAAAAGCAGTTTCGGTGCTGCCACTGAAGATGACACTCTCCATCAAACAATCCGGTGAATCCCGACTCACTGTATAAACAAGAACTTTTAGTGAGCTGCGTCTCCTTCTGCGCTCAGCGTTACGCTTTTACCATGTATTTCAGCTGGGAAACGACAAGTGTTAACAGTCGTCATTGTCCAGATCCTGAACACCAAGAAATCTCCGTGAAGTCTCCTGCTAAGTTCAAATCTTTTCCGCCTCTCCAATTATGCCTTCTGCAAAAGCAGCAGCAGGACGAGCAGCGTAGCTGGAGCAGGATAGTTACGTGCTTTAGCTCCCTTTTCATTTTACAGTTTTGAAGAAAACAATGATGAAAGTGATATTTTCTTCCTCAGAATAAGGTTATATTAAAAAAAAAGGATAATCAAAATGTCAAAAATTTGGACTTTATTTTGATAATGCTAAGGTGTGTGATTTTAACTTTTTTTCTGTGTAAAATTAACAGAAACTTAAGCAAGACGTTTCATAATAAAGATCAGTCAAATTATAGATTTTAAGTTATTCAGTGTAAACTGTTTCATTTTAGTTTATTTTGCTAAAAAACCTCAGCGATAGGTAAAATGCGGGTGTAGGAAAAAATATAGTCTTTTTTTTTTTTCAACATTGGGCCAAGCGATGACAGTAGGAACAGAGAAAGGTAAAACTTCTCCAGTTGAAGATGTGAGAGGTGTTCAGCTACCTTAACGGAGGCATGTAATGTAACTTTGGGTACCTTGAGGTATCCTGCTTGGCCTCCAGCTGCTACTCCAGAAAGGCATGAGTCCCCATAGGTCTTCTGTGGTGTAATTCCCTTAGCAAGCATCGGAGGAAAACTATTACCCTCTTCCATGGATTAGATATAGGACTCCATTGGAGGGATGTCAACTCACACTACTGTTGACCTGTGTTGCTACTGAATTTCTGCGATTAGCGACGGGTATGTAAATGCTGTAAGGAGAGTTCCTCCATCTACCATAATTTTTATTTCTGGAGGTATTCGTACTCCCAAGGTTCCAGGTGAGCTCAGGAACCATTCAAGGCAGAGATGGTGCAAACACATGGTAAGACACAATCTGTGGAAAATTTTTGAGGTGTATGAGCAGAGGGATAATGCTGTCTAGAGCCGATGCTGAGGCACACTGAGCTCAGGTAGTGCCAGAACGACATGGGATTCCCGTGGCAATCGCAAGAACCGTCCCCAGAGCTCCTCAGCCCTCATGCCTCAACTCCAAATCCATATTTCCTTCTTGATGCTGGACGGTGGATTTGACTCAACTCGGTTTTACATGTTCATCCCTTGTAATGCAAGCTCTGTTAAATTGTCTGAGCTGCTGGAATCAAGGAAGCTACTCTAAGGGAATCATGGCTTCACTTTGCAAGCCACAGCTGTTTCCTTGCTTTTTTTTCATCCCCAGTGATTTTTGGGCCTGTTGCTCCTTCCTCTCCAGGAAGATTTGACCCATTATTGAGGATATTCATGGTAATATGACAACATTTTATTTATCTCCCTTTTTTCTTTTTAATTGTACATATCTATTCTCCATCACAGTAAGATGTCATATCCTATTACAGCATATCTCCGCAAGCATCAAGTCAGGTCTTTACTGGCCCTTGCAGAGAGTGACTCAGAGCAGCGTAGAAAGTGCTGTATTTCACAAGGCTGCCTGGGGTTCCAGGAATCACGTCCCAGACGAGCATTAGTGCAGCTGATTTCCAAGCTATATTAAGGGAAAAGCTGACTTAAGAGCCAGGTACAGTAGTTTTACACCAGCTGAGATATTCCCTGTGCCAAGGCAGCACAAAGATCCGGTCCTTTGGCTGGTGCTTGGAGCATCTTGGAAAGAATCCTATTTCCATGCCCCTTTTTTTTGCTGGAAATGAGCATTCCAGTGAGTGTGCATTCAGCAGTATGCGCATGCTTTAGTAGCCCAGAACACTGGCACTAATCCCTTTTCGATCCTGGTGGCAATATCAGAGTATTAACAGAGGCTTTTTAATTGTGAGGTTTTAAACAGCCATATTAAAAAAAAAAAAAAAAGAAAAAGATATGCAATATAATCTTGCCCAAATGTTATTTCAAGGCCAATAAAAACCAATGAATAGACTGAAGACTTTAGTAAATAAAACCCTGTTATTTCACTTCAGGGATTGCGATTGTTGGCCAGACTCAGGATTTTCACTGAAAATGAGATTGGTGGTTTTATTTTAGCCTGAGTAGATAATTCACATTGAAAAATAGTTTGATAATTATTCTCATTAGTCAACTAGGACAGAGCAATATGTAATGGATTTAAGCTGTGGCAGGGAAATTTAGGTTAAATTTTAGTAGTTAAAAAGAGAGAGAGAAGAAGAGATGGTAAAGAACAGAAAAAAATGCAATAATTCAGGGAACAAAATAAGTAGCAATGAGAAGACATGATGTGAAATGCTGAAGGCTGAGAAATGACAAACCTTACCAAGGAGGTGAGTTGATTGAGTAAAGCATTCCATAAGTCTGCTGAAGGCGTAGGAGCGTATTTCCTCTATTAACACATTTTTGTTATTATTTCTATAAAGTGCTTTGCTGAAGAAGCAAGCCCTGTTTCGGCATTTGGTCTTTATGTCCATACAGAACGGTTGTCAGGGTGTATCCACAAATCTGAAAGGAGCCAAAGAGGGGGATTGAAGGCAAATGGTTATTCAAGGTGGGGGTACAACGTGGGTGTGTATCTCCATCCCTTTGCCAGGAGGTCTTGGCATATCTTTATTGTATCAGGGTTTACTATCCAGCCTTATGGATTTTATCATGGTCTTTGTGGGTTCTTTTTTTTTGTTTGTTTTTTTATGTCAAAAGGGGCAACCCTATCTAGAACTGACCAATAACATGTTGTAATTGGACAGAAGGTTTGCTAGCTGAAACAGCAGCATTCTGATGCAGCTATACTGCTCTGCACAAGGACCTCCATGTAGCGTTGCAATATGTTTTCTCGCTGGATTCAGCTGTGGAGATTTCGGAACAGTGATTCATTGAGTCTTCACCCAGAATTCAGATGCCTTTTGTCCCACAGACGTTACAATCTCAGGATAACACAAGAGAAGGTAATTAAATGCTGTGCAAAGAAACAATAGTGGAAGCAGTAGAACACCAGAAAATATTGAGTATATTCTGGACACATAGAACTCATGGATTTGAGAAACCATCAGCTACTAGCACTCATTATAAAATCTCTGAAGGCAGCAATACTGTTTTATTTCATGGCAATCCTAATAAATTCAGTGGCACTATGCACGATACACAGGAGTAATCAACAAACTCTACTCCAGTTTAACCATTAAAAAATTAGGAGCCTAGCCTTAGACATCTAGTCTCCTGTAGTCAGACAGACACATCCAGAGAAGTATTTCAATTCTGATGTCTTAATCACCTCTTGTAGGTGGGATTAATCACTCTCCAGGGAGTCATGCCTCTCCCCATTCCTTAATGAAGGAACCTACCCCAGCAGCTCAGACGACACACCTAGCTTGTTAGCTAAGGTACATCTGAGTCAAAATGGATAAAAGGGACGATCTCAGACAAGTGCCTACAGAAAATAAGTGTTATTCAATAAGAATCACTTTTCTGAGATTCCCAGTGCTCTGAAAGAAAACAAGGAAGACAGAAAATGAGTCTAGAAACTGGTCCATGACATTATACCTGTGAAATTATTATTATTATACTAAATTGAAACTACTACAATGACAAGAAAGCTTTCAAGGTTGTTACCTGTACCGTGTAATCAAGCAATTAATCACTTGACCCATCTCATTGAACTGTAGTTTTCTAGAAATAATGTTCCTTGACTAAGTTAGCTGTCAAGACATACCTCGATGGTCAGCAAGGAGAGACTAGATCCCAAGGAGAATAATTCATCCCATCATAAAAATGGTGTCTCTTTTAGATGGAACTGATTTCTGTCTTGACATATCTGTCTCCTTCCAAGTACAACAGGAGCACAGTCAACTAGCTCAGACTAAGTGCCTAATTTCGGTATTGGAAAAATCAGGTGAGATGACCTTTGCCTAGAGTGAAAATGCAAAATGAATTCTTTGATAAGGACCTAAAGTAGCTGTTACTGTATTGAATCAACTAGCAGTGATTGATGACTGCTCTTGGACTTATATGAATGTGTCATAGGAACAATATTTTATTTACATCTGAGAATGTGACCTTTCTGAATTGCGACTGTAATTCAGAGGGAAATAGAACAAGGAGAAAGCTCCGAATAATAAGAGTGAAGCTCCTATAGGTCTGTGCCAGGAATCTTGGAACTGGGGTATGAAAGCTGAGAGCTGAATGAACATGTTGGCTGAGTGTGGTGGCACTGAAAGGGCATAAAAGCAGTGTGAAAAGGTTATAACTAAACTTTAGACTGTTCCTAGTAACTAAATTGGGAATTACTGCTGAATCTTTTGGTCTAATAATGAAATCAATTTTCATCTTTTGCAATCTAGTAAATTTTCCCAGAGTAACAGAAGGTCACAGGAGTTCACCAAAGGCTACAGACAGTAGATTTTAAATGCTGGGAGGCTGAGAGTGTATTGGATATACCCAAAACCTACTGATGATAAGTGTAGCATAATTCACAGAGGGACTGCATATTGGTCAGCTCCAAAATCCGACGCTTCCTCAGGAGATTGTTTTTTTCTATGAGAATGAAACCGTGTAGAGATTTTTTAGAAATTTTTCCAATTTTAATCCAGCTTTACTGAACAGCTCTTAGTAGTCAGTTGAGTATCCTTAGTCTACACATAAACAATAAAAATCTTTGAAGATTAGACTTTTTCTGAGAGGTTCCCGTAAAGTTCCAAATTTAATTGGGAGAAACTTAGAGCGAAAATGGCTGAAGTAAACTTTACAACCTTTCTATTGACTTCTGTGCTATTTGCATTAGTCTTCCATAAATACAGCTGCTCTTGGCACATTTGAAATACTGTTACTGTGCATCACAAACAAAAGAAAATGTGTGTTCAGAAATGTGGAAGTCCTTTGGAGCAGGGCCACAGCAGCTGAAATTCAGCAGCAGTTCACTGCTGTTAATTAATCCATCCCAATATATAACTCACAAAAGCAAGAGCTTGACATGTTCTTGCAGTCATTCTGTCTATAAAAAGACTATATGCGTAGTCTTCAGAATATTTCATTAATTTGCCTTTTTAGTAGTAGTATTAATAACATACATATACGGGTTTTCAAGGTAATTGCTTAAGTACATTTCTTGCAACACCCCAGTGAACACAGCTCGAAATGGACCTCAGAACTAGCTTTAATTCCCAAGTGGAAATAGCTGAGGGTACATCTGCACGAGTAAACGACACGCTGCTGGAAATGGGCAGGAGCACTAAAATGTGGCCGTTCACACTGTGCCTTATCTACAGCCGTCTTCAGCGTGGTTTTGTTCCGGACCAACTCATGTTCTCCCAAATGATTTCGCTGCATATTTGGGGTCTTGGTGTGGGCCAAGGACAGTTCCTTTTAGGCAATTCGGATGGATTCACGCTGTTTTGGGGGCTGAGGCAATTTAATAGTGTGCACACAACCAGTCTGAGCCCATTGCCTTCAGGGCCAGAGAACAGGTCCTGGCACTATTCATTTGACTAATAAATAGTTACCTGAAATACTCTGCCTTCTAAAGGTTAGTCCTGATTCTTCAAATTTAGAGATGTTCAGTATCCTGACTGCAGCCACCTTTCCTGTCTCGAAACTCTGTTTAAGACCTATATTGGAGAAGACCCGTAAAACCAGAGGAAGAACTGCGATATATATCCAAAAGCAGAGATGCCCCCGGTTATATTTTTGCTCTCTTGCACGATGGTGAGGAATTTACAAAACGTGGCAGCAAGTTTTACTGCTTTTTGGCACCATTTTAAGCAGAATGCTGCCACAGAAGCAGCATTGCAGGATGTGTATGCCTTTTTTCTCTGGTAGCTACTGATTCATCCGTGACAAGGATGTTGCTTGGACTCCAATAATCATGCTCCGATACTGGTACTGAGGTGTAAGTTGGACTGGTTTGTGATTAAACTTAGGAGCACTCTGAAATACCTTCACTAGTTTGTGATTAAACTTAGGAGCACTCTGAAATACCTGCCTACATGAGGCAAGAGTAGAATATCAAACAGAGAACAAGCGTCATTAATTAGCATCTACTTTGAACCGAAGAACAAATTTCGTAATGTCTGCGCTAATTTGGCGCCTCTCTTTTTGTAACACAAGGCAATCATTCCTGTGGCTCGTTTGTTCCTAGCAATCACATAACAATTTTAAATCTGTAAAGTGCAGTGCATCTTAAGTATATGCTTTTATACTCATACAACAATCAGCAGTTTATTTTGACACAACTACGGTTTTGAAGCTTTTAGGAGATGTGAAAATCATTATTGGTACACACAGGAAAGGTCCGGGTAAAACTGCGGTATGTGGTTAACTTCTTCCTAATCTGAGCAGTTCACTCAATGTTGACTGTGGTAGAAGAAAAATATATTTTTATTTTTCTAACAATAAAAAATTCCATTGCTTGTCCATGGGAATGATAAAGTAGCATTTTCCTAAGTAGTCTTTAAGAATGAATAAAGAGTTTGTATCATTGTAAAAGAAGGAGAGAGATTTTTCAGCACATGAACTGTACCGTTTGTCTTTCCCAACGTTTCAATATTGTCAATCCCGAAATTTAGATAATAAATTTTAACTGCAGTATTCCCCCCCACACTTTTTCCCCCTTTTGATTCTTTTTTTTTTTTAACATTTGGAAACCTCCTACATCTCTGAAAATGTTAATAGGCTAATTATCACTGAGTTAATTTGCAAGTCATATTCCCTCCTGCCCCCACA
>VFFE01007200.1:111915-129225 GCA_008921705.1 Burhinus oedicnemus | reverse complement strand
TTTTTTTTTTTTTTTTTTTTTTTTTTTTTTTTTGTGTGTGTGTGCATGTAATGCCACAGGGAAAAAGAAACCAATTTTTGCAAAACTTTAATTATTTTCTTAAGCTGGGTCCACTACCAATGTATTATGAACTGCATATAAAAACAGGAAGGGGTGTCAAATCTTTCCTCTGGATCAGGGCAAGAAGCAGCTAATTCTCTACACATCCACTCTCTCCCCAAATGTTTCATCTGGAAAGCATGTGCAAATTGGAGAACAATCAGCAACTTTTGGAAGACTCTCCTTGAGTAGAAAGGAAGTGTTTTGATCCCTACACTTGGATAGGAATGATTTTGAGGGGTCTGCAAGAAATAGAGTCTTTCTGGAAGAGCAACAAATCGTGATAGGGATGTCCTTAGGGAAAAGAAGATAAAGTTGCATGATGTCTGTACACTTGGTAAGTGGAAAGATTGGCTGGGTATCCCTGAGGCAAAAAAGAAAGCCTGTGGATCAGCTGACTGGTGGGAAGGTCCTTGTTTAACACCTGTAAATCTAGCATAGGGTAAGAGTTTCTTTTCCTGAGGGAAAGAAGAAAGCAAGATATGGATTGAGTCATCTCCAACGTGGATGTTTGATCCTTTGGAGCAGGCCCTGTTTCACAACTGGTCTAACAATACTGAGCTCTCATTCAGTCCCCACAACGTTTTTGCTCGTGTCTTGTGACCGCTTCTGATCGGACACCCACATGAGCATCCAAAGTGTCCTAGACCTGGCACTGGCCTGCTGCTGTAGGAGTTCAGCGTGTTGCTTTGGGAGTTCAGCTAAATTTCTGTAGCACTGCTGGTGGGACTCAAGTCACAATGAAGACAGTAGAAGCAAAAATGAAATAAAGTGTTTTAGTGATGACTAGTCCAGCACCAAATTTAGATATCTGGAAAACCTGGAGTCGATGGTTGGCGCTACCATGGAAACTTCGTCTTTATCTCAGTCCTCATATCCAGACCTCTAATGTACGTACCAAGCTGTGCCCTATTATTGGAGAAACATGGCATCTAGCTAAAATCACAGAAGAGGAAATCACTCTTGCTTTTATAAGCAGATGAAACAAAATGCCAGTGAACTATTCTTGATTCAGAGCGCTCCTTTCCCATACATGCTGACAGGAACTAGAGCACAGACTGACTTGATCTTTTTAGCCTCTGTCTATACTTGCTTGAATAGGTTTCTTCCTTTATTATCCTCAATATGTTTAAAGGCTTGCAGGGAAATAATGCAAGAGCCCTCCTGTGGCTGATTTTAACACCTACCATTCATATTCTTATAGCTGTAAGAGACTAATAGTCAAGTGGGCAGAAGTATCTGCTTTTAATAATGCACAATATCCTCTGAGTTATGGATGGAAAAAGCTGATTATGCTAAACTATCTCCAAGCCTGTATAGAGTTACTTCCTACAGTCAATTCACACTTATTTTTCTAGGCACTATGCTAGCGTTTTTTAAATTCCCACACGCTGTTGTTCACAATACTATTATAAGCAAATAGCTAACCTTCTAAACAAGTTTATCTAGAAATTCACCCACAATTTCGCATGGGAAAAAGGGATCTAACTAAACCCTCTCCTAGTACCTCACATGTTTGTTTTCAGTCTTTAATGCTTGCAATCTTCCAATGTCTGTAGACTATTGCTTTCCCCCAGGGCTGTATGCAGTGCTTTTAATCCCTTCTTTTAAACTGATCCCTCACAAGTCCCCGCTCTTCTCCAAATGCATTTGTTCTTTTTTTTTTCCCCAGTCATAAAGAAGTATCCAGATGGATGAGGTACTCCCACTAAGTTGCATCAGAGCTTACTATTGAAGAATTGCTCCTCCGTTTAAATATGTAAGGCCATTCCATTGGCAGCCGCAGATCGCACTGCCCTCATGGTCATATTTTCTTGACCTAGTATTCATGACTAGCCTTTAGGTTTTACATTCAAGTCATTTTCCAAAAGTTTCTTTGTTATTAATTTTTAATTGTAAGGTATCTTCTCTGATTGGTACAGGATTTGGCGTCCTTAAATCATTCTGTGCATTAAGAGAAGAGTAACTTCCCAAGCAAGGTAGGCTCAGGGATGTTCACAGAGGGCTGAGCTGCCTTAAATAGGTAGCACAGAAACCACAGAGTAGCTAAATCTGTCCCAAATCTCCAGTCTGCATCACCGACCGGTAACTTGTTCATCTAGCCAAGCTCTCAGGAGCAGAGGCCAGCTGAGAAACTGTAGTGTGATCACCAGGCTCCACCAAAAAACCAGAAGATACAAAATAAGATTTGGAATCAGGCAGCACGAAAAGAGTGTAAGACTCTAAAGTCTAAGAGAGGATGTATTTATTTTTTCATCTGAATCAGTCATGGTTATTCTGGCTGCCTGCCTACCTGCCAAAAACTGGAGAAGAAATCACACTGTGATAGAATCCTGGAAGAAAATAAATAAAATCCCGCAGGCTATTGGAATAGTTAGCATTAGCCCTTAAGAAAAAAAATCATTTTTTTGCTAACTAATAACGTGTATGAACAGTGTGAGCCCTGGATAGCTATGGTGGAAGAGATTAAGATTCAAGCTAGTGCTGTCTTTCATGCAGACTAGGGATTTTTACTGCACTTTTTCACATCACAGATGAGTGCCCCAAGCACCAAACCAAAAGATCTTTCAAAGTGGGTGATCAGCAATTCTTTTCCTGATGCAAGAAACTGCTTCTGCTACTTCTGTAAGAACAGGTGCATACATTACCTGACAAAATTAATTTTGACAAAATAAAATTTGTTTACATATAAGGATTTAATGAGGAAACTCTTGAATTCCTCTAGCAGCCTGTCTTTTTTATCATTGTCTTGACGAAAAATCTGAAGTCTACAGGAAAAGTGAACTCTGTTGCCTATCCTATTTCAGATCGAAGGCACAATTTTGCAAGAACAGCATAAGGAGCTGTGCATACTTTCAGTGAGAAGAATTCAAGACAATGACTTACATTTTGGAAAATATGGAAGAAATGCAACAAGCTCCATAATCTGAATGCATCTGTAAGCATCAGCAGACAATGTTCAACATAATTATTTGACAACAGCACCAGTAGATTAGATGAACTCTTCAGAGAAGCGGAGAATAACGCTGCAGGACATGATGAATAGCTTTTATCAGTCCAAAAGGACTTCTCACTGGTACAAAACTGGTCTAGAGCCAAAGTGGTAGTGGAAACACTGCAGCTTTTAAATACTTTTCAGGTTTTTCAAGCAGGTATAATTCAGAGCTCATGTCTGAGTATATCTCCCTGGAAAAGTATGAATCCTGCATATTGCTAAACAAAATGGAAAGAAACTAAAATCGATTATGGGGTGAAAATTGTTGGTCTCATCGGCAGAGTACCTTCATTGATATAATTAGTAATCTTAATGTGTGGAAATCTATGGTACTCATTAATGCCTAGTAACGCAGTTTATTGGTGGTAGTAGTAGTAACAGTTTATTGGTGGCTTCCAAAGGCAAAGTATATTGCAAACAGAATAGCGGAAAAATCCAAGCCTTCCATTCCCTGTGCTAAGGAAATCTGATTTTACCTTAAGATGGAGACTAAAAGGGAAAAGATATAGATGCGCGGCTCTGGGATCCCATCAGAATATCTTCCCAACCACATATAGCTGAGGCTCCCAGCTCAACAGCAAGTCAGGCTCCCCTTTAGACATGCTGTGGTCCCTCACGCTCAGTCCCTCATGCTGCCTACCAACCAGGTCTAGGTGGCTCCCAGCTCAGCCAGTGGGAGCACTGAGGTTTCTACCATCCCAGAAGAAAATCATATATAATCATTTAGGGGCTCTCGTTTGTTCTTCAGAGATAGCACACCTTTCCTTTAACTGAGTCTAAATGTATAGGTTACCTGAAATGTCTTTGTAAATATCTAAAGGAGGAAATCTAATTATGACACGTTTCTTCTGAATCAAGCCGACATGATCATCCCTATTGCTAACCTTCCCCCTGCAAAGACTTTCTCAGTTGAGCTGCATTTATTGCAACGATTTGTATTATAAAAAATGGACATCATTATGGTTTATTGATTTTTTAGCATTCCTTCTTTCTGGTAACAAAATGAAGGAGTTTCTAATCCTGACTGTGCTCAGGAGGTGCTCACGTTGGTCACCTTTATTTTTATGCAGACCGTGTAATGAAAGCATAAACTTCTTTGGAAAAGCTGTAAGTAAAGGATCAAACTGCAGCTCAGTGGGGGGAAGGGAGAGAAGGGAGGGCCGGGAGATCTATCCCAACCAATTAGGAATACCCTGTGAATTAGGCAGACATCAGTTGCACAACTTCACCCATTCTCCCCAGCCATGCCCCTGGATAAAAGAGAGAACCACAATGGTAGTTAAAACAATTATCATCCAGCGGAGCTTGATTCTAAACTGCTCTGCTAGGAAGTGGCAAGGAGCATTCAGATCCTAACGCAGCAAGCAATCGCTTTTTCCTCCCCTTGGGTAGAGAAGCTCCCGGCTTTTTAAGCAATTCTGTACCTCTGAACTAGTCCTCGCAGGGCTTTGGGGTATCACGCCAGTGGCACTGCATCCCATTATCATCATTGCATGTCACTGGAGGCAACAAGAGGAAAGAGATGCAGAAAGGACTGGGAATGAGAGGAGACATTAATAAGAGTACACTGCGCTGTGCTGGCAAAAGCAGAAGGTGTTGAGAGGGCTGCTGGAGCAACAGAAGGAGGAGAGATGGAAACAAAGGACACAAAAATTGACTAATACAAGATAGGATCAGCTTGGCAATGACCTTGGTTAGAAAAGGAGTGGCAGTTAAATAGCAGGCATAATTGCATGTCCTGTTCCCTGCCATTTTTTGGTGTTGGTCAAATCACTGAAGCTCAGATTTGCAAAAAATATCTGTGTGCCTCAAAGACAGAGAAATAAAAAGTTGAGCTCAACTCGAGTTCCTAAAGAAGTTCCTAAGCAAACCAGGAGCCTGTCCCGCTTTTAAGGGGAACTAAAAATATGCACAAATGCTATGTCTTTTTTGGCATATTGAATGCTACTACCATTCCTTGGCCTCTAGGTCAGCTGGCACAGTCTAACTGCATCCACCCTCTCAAACCCTCTTAAACCCTCTTAAACCCTGAACTCAACGGTAGACAGCTACATCTAGCCTCCTAAATACGACCTCTTAAATTGTAGGCTGACTCCCTTACAAGCCGCTCTCGCTGAGATTATTTCCATTCGTACACTTTGTTCAAGAAAACCCCAATGCTAATAATTTAGGAAAAATTCACCCAACAAAACTCCTTCATTTCTTGCAGCTCCCCAGATTTCTTTTCTGCTAAATCATTCAGTGTTCTGTCTATTTGCCATAACCATACAGCCAAAAGCTGTAAGGCTGCTGTAGTATTCTTCAAAAATCCAAGCACAATTTGGGTACAACTCATGTGATCTGATTTAGACTTTTTAAAGAGGTAAATTGCACCCTTAATCTGTTTCTCTTCTTTGACTTAATAGGAGTCCAGGCAGTCACCCCAGATACAGACAGTTGCATGATGGACTTCCAGACTTGCTCAGATGACTCTCACCTGGACATACAACTGCCTAGGACCTTGCTGTTTCATGAAACATTCCTAGAGCTGTCAGGAATGTAAAGTATTGCAGAATGGGTAATTTCTGGCTGAAAGATGGGGGTCCTTAAAGTATCTTGACGTTTCGACCATGGCATTTCGCAGCTTTTTTGGAAGGCTGTTGTGAAGTAAATGTTCAACATTGACATGGCCATGAGCCTTGAACTTATGTCTAGGTGAGATATTCACCATTTTAGTCTAGTGTGTAGATCCTATCTGCATTCCTTTCCATGGACATGTCTTTGTAGAATGAAATGGCCTTTGTAAAGGCCTTGGAAGGCAATGGCCATTTTGTCTTCTTTCTCCTAATCTGACACATTCTTATGAAAGGTGGGAGCTCAGGTGGTAGCTAAGTTCTCATTACTAAAATTTGGAGGTTTTGTTTTCAAATACGGACTTCAGTAAAGCTGGGAAAATTGTAAGAAAGCCCCTCACTACAAGAAAGACATCAAAATTCTGGAGTGTGTCCAGAGAATGGCAACAAAGCTGGTGAAGGGTCTAGAGCACAAGTCTTATGAGAAGCGGCTGAGAGAAAAGGAGGCTCAGGGGAGACCTTCTTGCTCTCTACAACTACCTGAAAGGAGGTTGTAGGGAGGTGGGGTCGATCTCTTCTCCCAGGTAACAAGCGATAGGCCAAGAGGAAATGGCCTCAATTTGCACCAGGGGAGGATTAGATTGGATATTAGGAAAAATTTCTTTACCAAAAGGATCATCAAACCTTGGAACAGGCTGCCCAGGGAAGTGGTGGAGTCCCCATCCCTGGAGGTATTTAAAAGACGGGTAGATGTGCTGCTGAGGGACATGGTTTAGTGGTGGTTTCGGCAGTGCTGGGTTGGTGGTTGGACTTGATAATCTTAAAGGTCCCTTCCAACCTAGGTTGGATTCTGTGATTCTATGACCTCATCTTTTTTCCTCCATGACAGATATTGGCCAGCATAGACACTTTTTGGTACCTTTCATGAACTTAGAGCCTCAACGCAGAAGCACTGGGACAACTTCTCGCAGACCAGAACAAACAGTCAGCTCTGGCCATAAGCAGCACACTAAAAAGCTTAGGTAAAAATGAAGAAAAAACCCACCCTTCATTTGTTCCTGCCACAGACAATTTACAGCATGGACCAGGTCATAATATCCAAAAGCAGCGTTACACCAGCAACCCAGAAGGCTCCATGGGTCTCAGGACCAGTTAAGTCTTCTATCAGCTTTGCCATTGCCTCCACCAGACTGTGCGTAGCTTAAAAGCAGACTCAAAAGAGTACACAGGTATCTAATCTCCAGTACATATTACACACATGTATGCCTGAGCTGACATGGAGGAAGCATCTCGAGAGTATTTTTTCCATCATTAGCATCAACAGTTTTTCCTTATGAATATTTGCAATAAATAAACGCTTGGTACGGGTACAGTCGTAACACAGCAGGGAACAGGGAAGGGTAGGGGGAGGGTTACGTCCTTATTTCTTGGCAGAAATGAACAAAACTATTCAGATTTAGCTCTGTTTGGAATAAATAAAAACAAACAAACATTTCAATGCACCCAAAGGCTTTGTATAGCTGGAAGCTTTATTGATTCATATACCACCCACATAATCTGCCAAAATGCACTACGATTTTTTTTGGTTTTTAAATCTTCTTCACAGGAAAGTCTAACCCTCCAAGCTCATTTATTTGAGGGAAAAGAATTAAATAAATCCTTTAAACACTACTAAGTCTGCTCTGGAAAAGGCTTTTGGTTGTGGCTCAAAGGAAATTCATTCTCTTGTCCCGCGGGAGCTGTACGAATTGTTTGGGAGCACCATGCCCAGCCCACACAGAAGAGATGACTTTTGTCTGTCATAGCTGACAGCAAAACAGAGGTTGTTAGATAGGGTTCTTAGAAAGGGAGAAGTTCATATCAGGTTGCTAAATTTCAGCATACTCCCTGGAAACCATGACACTAAAATCCCCAAATGCTGCCAGTTATATGGGAAATGCAGCCTGGTTTCCTGGAAGAATTGCCGTGACTTCTGTTTTGAGTGGGAATAGAAAGAGGAAATATCCCTGCAGATGCTGTGTAACAGCGTGTAGCCTTGTGTGGGGCTCACTGTCAGGTGAAGAATGGTAAAAGCAGGATGAAGTACGTGAAGCGGCATGACTGGTGTGTTTTCTGCCTACATTACTTGTGGTTGTTTGGTGGTAGCTAAGTTCAAAGTGTCCAACCCAATCTTGAGATGAACCGGGACATTTCTCCACTCTTGGGGCAAACTGGCACAGAAGAGTTTGACCTATACCATTTTTTTTTTTTCTCTTTTCCAAAACTGGATGGATGCATCCAGACTGTTTACTGGGAATAGCCCCTAGACCGTGCTAGCTCAGGAACAGTGTCTGAGAGATGTTTCACAAATTGTTTTTATTGCAAGGGAAAGAACCCTTGCCATGCCACTCAAAAATGTAAGAGTATCTGCAATTGCATGTCAGTGCCAGAATTTTTATATGACAGTATGGCTGTAGAGGGAGGGATTTAACTCATCTAGTTTTAGATAGCTAGAAAGTTTATCTAAGCTAGTTACTCACAATGATCTTTGTAGTCCACTGACAGAAAGAGACATTTTTAGGACATAATTTATGGCATTTTAAACAAAACCTCACAGCTACATCAGATGAATTGACCCCAGGGTGTTCATTTCTTTCCGTTGTCTATGCAAGGACCCCAACGTGGCTAGCTCAAATATAAACATTTACACTGTAGGCGTGTACCAGTAACTAAGAATGAGTTCAACTCAACTGGCCCCACATCGCAGGTTTTCTTTTTCTGCTTGGCACGTCTTTCTCACCCTCTCTAGATCCCTCCACCCCAAAAGAGGGAACACGAGAAATGTGCAGTGCAAAAGTGACTCTGCTGAACGCAGAGTTATTCCTCCCTTCCCACCCACCAGAATAAAGACCTACCCGGTGACAAACAGCTCCGGGGCTTTAGTTCATTTTCCTGCAGTTAAGAAGTTAAGGCCAAAGTAGAAAAGAAACAGATCACGCAAATCCCAGCCACGTGTATTAAACAGAAGCTCATCCTTCAGACTGGCTAAATTAGTTCGTCAATAAGATGCTTGAAGGGCAAGATTTCATACTTGCAGACCGTTGCCAGCAAAATATAAAAGCGAACGAGGCATTTATGGAATTGTATATTTCTTGGATGGCAGCTTAAAAATTAGACTTAATTGAAGGGCTAAAAAGAAAGCAGTTTCATTGTTAGGAATGAAGGGTTTAAAAAAGAATTAAAGAAATTTTCAACTTGGGTGTAGGGCATAATTACAAAAACATTAAAGCAAATAATTGGTAGCACTGTAATTTTTTCCTCCCCAGGTAACTACCATATGTATTACACAGTGAATCATTGACTCTGTCCCTCCTATCATTAATTACTGTGATGCATAAATAATTGGAAAATTATATGTTCCAAAAATGATTTAGTAATACATTTTATGCATCTAATAAGCACAGGCTTTTAATCATCACTAGACATGTTATGATAAATTTTACTCTCCGTCTCAACTATTCTGTTATCTCTCGCTTATACGGCTGCCATCTCCTTGCATGCAAATACCACTAAGCCACTTCACATCACATACTTCCTAGTGGATGCCTTTTACTGGGCTTTATTCCGCTAGATGTTTTGGGTGTTGATATTTTGGCTTGAAATTCATTTAAGGGTGTTCTTAGCCTCACAGAAACACATTAAACTATTTATCCTAAACCCGTAAACTATTGTTTAATTTAAATGGAAATGTCTTAATCTGTTTTTTTCCATGCAGTTGAAACAGTATGTACCTTTTGTTTCGCACAGCGGGGACATTTCAAAGCTGTGGCTATATATTGAACTGAAATATCTGCAAATATACTCTTCTTAATTAGAAACAGTAAAACATATTTTAACATGTGCTGATCATCATGGTATCTGTTATTGTCTTTCTTCAGGTTTAACACATTATGTTTGACACTCCGTCATCGAGTTATGTGACTCAATACCTTAAGAAACGGCTCAACCTGGAAAAGCACAAGAACCACTGATATGTCAAGATGTTATTTCAAGTTCAACCCAAGCAACACAACCTGTCAAAACTGCTCAAATTAAATTTGCCACTCTGCAGTTAATCACCCATGCTTACTTTTCGTACTGTTTACAGTCGTATTGCTTACAGAACTTGCAGCTTTCGCACACAAGACAGAAGTCTAGGTTGGTGACTGGCTAAGTAAAGGTGATAATGAAGTGGTTTGGTTCAGGAAACTGTCTTCAAATAAGTAGAGTTTGCAGCAGTTTTATCCAATTGTATTTCCGATATACACTTGAATATCAATTGACTACACAAAATATTAAAAATAGATATTTATTTCTAAGCCATGCAATATATGGTAGTCTCTGTCTTTGGTGAGCCTGTTATCTTGAATCTTCTAACTCTCCTTCTTCAGGTAAATAAATAAATAAAAACGTTGTCCATTTATTCATAGCTACTAGACAGACAATTTAAGTATGTCTCAAGTTCCAAAGAATTGTAGATGCAATAACATTTATAACACTTTGAGCCTGGCTTACTGTGTTGTTCAGGTTAATACAGCACAGTGAGTAGCCAAACAGAAGGTATGGTCTTTATTGGTCCACTGAACATGAAAGTTCTTAAAAATTTAACCCTACTCTCTCACGACATGTAAAACCATTTCAAACTAACTGCTGCAAAAGTAAAATCAGACTTAATGACTGCTGTAAGTATGAGAGGGGATTCAATCTGTCTCGGCACATGAAATACCACACGTCATACTTACTCCATGTGTTTAGAAGGTGGCTGCCATCTTGGGATATTCTGCAAGTCAGGGAGTGGCTAAACAGAGAGGCTTTGCTCTTAAATGATCCCCTGGGTACAAAGTTCCATTCTGAATCCCTGTTAAATATCCTGTCCCTATCCTGAGGAGGAGATGCCGTACCTGGACACTCAGCCCTAGCCCTTTGGAAAACGTCACGTGCTTCAAGCAGCCCCCTCTGATTCTGTCAAACTGCTTCTGCTACCCTCAGACAAGGGGCTTATGGAGGACGACTGCTAGGAGCTCCAGGGGGGATTCCAGGAAAGCCTTTGTATAAAATAACATGTCCTGACCTTATGGAAGCAATTCATAGATGGAAATCTGGATTGCTTCTGGGAGGAAAGGCTCAGCCATTGAAGGCGACAAGACAAATCTCTGCCAAGAGTTTCTGTGCCTGCAGAAAATGCATGGCAGGAAAGGAGCGTAAAGATGTCTCGCTAATTCTGTTGTGATCCAAATCATGACAGAAAGCAGCGCAGGAAGTTAGGGGAGTCATTCACAATGAAGTGTATTAACACTTGAAATAATCTCTGGCAAAAGTATGATATCAGAAAGTTTGACTTAACCATGACAATATTCACCCTGCTCAATTCCCCTCGTTGGAAGTGCTATGAAAACAGGTGCTGGAGAGGTGTGGAGCATAGAAGGTGGAAATGTGAGAACTGAAATCCCTCCCCACACAGCAACCTGCTTTGGCTCTTACATGTGCAAATCCCCCAAAGCAGCTTGTCTTCCATATGAAAGAGATGCAGTTGGCTGTGGTAATCCCCACGCCACTCCATCAGCTCACAGGAGTTTGGTATGACGAATAGGAGGAACTCGTGTCTGACCGTCCTGTAAAAACATCATGTAATGCACAGCCTGGTTCAGTTCTTGTAATTCATTTCAAGACAGTGATTTTCAGCTATGAAAGCTAGTCGTGATAAGTCACTAGAAATCAGCTTTATTTTAGGGTTCCTAAATCTCTAGACCTCTGTTTTTAACCAAGTCTCATTTGTAGGTTTGATTAGTTTTAAATCAATATATTTTTGCCTGCAACGTGCATAGCTGCTGAACTTCTATCTGGAATAGCAAAATGAGTCTGACCTTTCAGCCTATATCTGTAACTGTGTAAGTGCCAGGTCCTGTTCTACAATCTGGAGGCCATCTGGCATAGGCTGGTCACCTCCATACCATTAAACTCTCTCAGTCTCCAAAATAGAATAGAATAGAACAGAACAGGACAGAACAGAACAGAACAGGCTAGTTCAGTTGGAAGGGACCTACAATGATCATCTAGTCCAACTGCCTGACCAATTCAGGGCTGACCATAAGTTAAAGCATGTTGTTAAGGGCATTGCCCAAATGCCTTTTAAGCACTGACAGGCTTGGGGCATCAACCAGCTCTGCAGGAAACCTGTTCCAGTGTTTGACCACCCTCTCGGTAAAGAAAGGCTTCCTAATGTCCAGTTCAAACTTCCCCTGCTGCAGCTGTGAACCATTCCAACGTATCACTAGATACCAGGGAGAAGAGCTCAACACCTCCCTCTCCACGTCCCCGTCTCAGGAAGCTGCAGAGAGCAATGAGATCATCCCTCAGCTTCCTTTTCTCCAAACTAGACAAGCCCAAAATTCTTAGCTGCTCCTCACAGGACATTCTTTCCAGCCATTTCACCAGCTTGGTTGCCCTCATCTGGATGAATTCAAAGACCTTCACATCTTCCTTAAAAGGTGGGGCCCGGAACTGCACACAGTGCTCAAGGTGAGGCCGCACCAACGCTGTGTACAGCGGGTTAACCAACTTCTTTTGACCAGCTGGTTATACTGTGTTGATGCACCCTGGGATGCGGCTTGTCCTCTTGGCTGCCAGGACACACTGTTGGCTCCTATTGAGCTGCTCTCGCCCAGCGCCCCCAGAGATGCCTTTCTGCAGGGCTGCTCTCCAGCCACACCTCTCCCAGTTCATACTTGTGCCCAGAATTACTCTGTCCCGGGTGCAGAATCCGACATTTCGACTTGTTAGATTTCATCCCGTTAATCATAAGCCAGTGTTCCAATCTATCTAAATCCCTCTGCAAGGCCTCTAGATAGTTCAAAGCATTGGGCTATGATTAAGTGGTTGGTCGCATCCAAATTGCTTATCGTGAAAGGCTGTGCTAGCTCCCAAGGCCACTGAGGAGTTGTGCTGGAAGCCAAAAGCATTGCAAGGAACTCTTTAACTATTAACGGCAGAAATGATGGAGTTTAAGACCCTGTGCCCATGCCTTGCCACTGCTTAGTTTGCTAGTATAGACTACAGCGGACTGGAAACCCAATATGAGGGAATACCGTGAGGCAATATCAGGTCAGTGATATTTTTGAGGGAGTTCCAGGTCTTGAAAGACCAATACGCTTACTGGTTACTGCCTATCACAATAGGGAAATAGTAAGGAAGAGGAAAAAGAGTCTACAATACAGGTGTTCTCATGTCCTTAATAGTTGAAAAATACATTGGAAAATTGCTCCCAGATAGGTGGGAGAAAACATCTTATCATCAGAGACTTGAAGAGCCCAGACTTATCAAAAAGGAAATGAAGACATAACAGCAATACTTTTTCATGGAGAAACTACCCTGAACTAACAGGCTATTTAATCAGGCAGGTAAAGGCAGAACAAAATCCAACGGCTGAAAGCTGGAAGCAGAGAAATTCGAATGAAGAATTAGACACACATTTTAAACTGTGAGGGCAATGTGGAACTGGAACACATTGCCAGGGCAAGGGATGGAGTTTCCAACATTCTGTGTCTTCAGATCAGGGATAGATAACTTTCTGATGAAGCTTTAATAAAGACGCCTGTTAATAAACTGAAAACAGAGTGAAATGTTAATGCCTTCCAAGAGCGTTAATACAATGAAAGTAGATTAGACAATCTAACGTGTCTTCATGGCATGAAGATACATTACCTGTGAATTCTTCACTCTTATCCCAGTGGGGTCAAGCATGAAAGCGGCCCTTCAGCAGCCTTGGTGAGATGGTGCTTGGTAAAGCTAAAGCAGAAGGAATTCAGGGGAAAGGAAAAGACTGACAATTTAAGATTGCAGAGATGCAGACTTTATTTGAGGGATCAGAGTCTCCCTTTCTTTCCCATGACTGCTTACTTGTACTCTTCGTGACAAAACGTCATGAAGAAGGGGATGCTTGTGATCTTGTGAGTTGTGCTTGTGAGATGTGGATGCCCCTGGAAGTGTTTAAAGCCAGGCTGGATGGGGCTTTGAGCACCCAAGTCTAGTGGCAGGTGTCCCTGCCCATGGCAGGGGGGTTGGAACTAGATGACCTTTAAGGTCCCTTCCAACCTAAACCATTCTACGATTCTATCATTTATTTTAGTAAAATAAACAGCTCCAGAAAATATTCCCAGGCATGGAAACTTGATAATCTATACCATTAAACTGTATCAATGGGAGGTTATTTGGCTCTGAGCCCCTAGACTGCACCCAAAGTATTTGCAAATTAGGAACAGTGAAGGACCCCTGCCAGTAGACACTTCAGATGCAGCCTCCTTGCTCAAGAAGCTAAGGGACTTCAAGAGTATGGATGTGGTTGTGCACCAGCTGGCCTCAGTGATGGAGAATTAGTCTAGGTATGTTCAATTTACTGATATAGACATAATTCTTGTTTCTTTATGCCACAGTAGTTATCCAAGGAGGTATAAACTAGTTTGAGTTAATTTATAGTAGACCTCACAGTTCTCAAGGCAGGATAGAGGACTGAAAATAAAGGTCTAGGGTTTTGGTTTTGCTATTTGCTATTTTCCCTAGCTCTCTGAAGCTGTGTACAATACCGTAGTTTTCATCTGAAGAATTTTGGAAGGATTCACAGTCTTGTTGTGTGCAGCTATTGGCATACATCCACTGAAGTAGGAATCTCCCACTTTTTCCACCTGGAAAAAATTGCACACAACTGTTGTAAGGCCTTTTCCCAAGGTGACACAGTAACAAACCCAGGGAAGAAAAACAAGTTTCATTTCTTCCAGGTCAGGTGTTCTCTGACTTTGAGCTATCCTTATCTGTGCTCATCCATGTGAGAAAAGAAGGTGATCCGCAGGGACTACTCATGTGAGGTAGCGCCATATTACTGAACTCTCCCTTTGAGATACTTTCTGCTTCCTTTCCCTCCCTTCCCCAAATCAAATCCATTTGCTACTTTCAGGCAGGGATAGAGTCTCCAGTGTCACATTAGACAGTGTTTTCATTGACCAGCAGCCAATATATGAAGCCAGTATATATTGCTTCGATGAGTCTGTCTAAATGACCTCAAGGAATGGATTTCAGGTCATATCATGGACTGGCACTATCCAAACAAGACAGATCAAGACAAGGTTTTTGGTGTGTCAGATGTGGTTTTAATTTAGATTGAGACATGACAAGTTGTCAAAGAAATGCCATCAAACATTAGTGTTTCTTTTCTTTAAAATATGATATTGTGTGTTTCTATCATAAGGGTTGTATAAAACAAGAAACAACCCCTCAAAACTTTATTTTGGGCCTTTGTTGAAAAGAGAATGCAAAAGTGTTCCTACTAGTACACAGAGTAAGACTGACTTTCTAGCAATAAAGTACAAGAATGAACATTTTATTGTCCTACTGTATTTTTGAGGAGAACATAAGAAGGAATTGACAAGGTATTTATCTGTTTTCGGCTACAGATATTTGAACCCAGACTTTCCAAATCATTGTCTAATCAATGGACCGTGAAATCACCCATCGTAAGACAATTCTCACTCTTGCTTGTGTAAAGATTTGAAAACAATAGTTGTTCTCCATTTATGATATTCATAAAAAGAATTCCACATTGGTTAATTTTGTCTCCTTCTCAAAGAATTAGGAATTGAATGCAAACTCACCGCTAGCCCCAGATGAACAGCTACTTGGTCATCTCTCTCAGCTGAGGTGGTGAGAACCACCTTGCTGAACTACCTCTCTGCAATGACCTGTTAAGATCAAGCTCCATCTCCATTACAGTATACAGTCTAATTTAAATCATGGCCATTACAAGCTGACTTCTCCAGCTGACAATGAGAGAAGAAATACTCATCTCAGACCACTCTCTGTGATGCTTCAGAGAACTTGTTACTCCTCCCAGCTCTGAAAACTGCTTCTTTTAGCTCGCACTCTGGAGAACATTGCTTTTATCTCTGGAGTTCACCAATTTGATCCTCAGAGGCTGGCACAGCCATTCACCAATTAAAAAAAAAAAAAAAGAAGACAGGTTAAGATCTGGAACACTCTTATGGTCATCTAAACTCTCCCTGTGACAACACCAGGCATAGCATCCACTCTTGCTTATGGAGCAGGGATTCAACTTTCAACTGCAATCTCACGCCTTCCACTACAAGATGTTGTCCACGTGTCTCTTCCATGATCCCATAAGCCCAGTGACAGGACAAGAAGCAACGGGCACAAACCGGAACACAGGAAATTCCATCTCAACATAAGGAAAAAATTCTTTACTTTGAGGGTGGCAGAGCACTGGAATAAGCTGCTCAGAAAAGTTCTGGTCTTTCCTTCTCTGGAGATATTCAAAACCCACCGGAATACATTCCTGTCCAACCTGCTCTATGTGAACCTGCTTTGGTAGGGGGGTTGGACTAGATGATCTCCAAAGGTCCCTTTCAACCCCTGCTGTTCTGTGATTCTGTGATTCCATCAACTACAGTCGTTCTATGATCCTTTGTCTCTCTATATGATCTCGCATGCCAGATGCATTTGCTTGCTGCACAAATCTCTTGGATCCCTAAAAAGGATAACTGAGGAAATCTCACACTTCAGATGATAAAGTCTCACCTCCCAGCAATGCCCTACATCCCAGAGCTTCTGCTTAAAATAGCACATTTATATGTACATTTCTTCCCCAACAATTCTAATCTAGAGTTAAAGCAATCGATCCTTTCCTTAAAAACTCGGCCTGTATCATCATGTTCCATAGCAAGCTGTTTCCATAGCAATCAATCTTTTAAAAATAAAAAAGTCCCTGAAATAACTCAGATCCTTGTCAGATCGGCATTTTGTTCAAAATAAAATCTCGAATAGAGAAATGTCAGCCAAAAAATGAGGAAGCAGCAGGAGGAAGGCAAGGGATTGAAAAGGGAATTCCTGGCACATGATGGTTATTGTTGAGTTAAGGATATATTTGCCTCTTGCTTCAAGCTGTTGCAGTGCATTTAATTTCATCATGTTTGTTGGGAATCTTCCAAAACTTATTACTTATGAGACATGGACAAACAGAGTCAGCACCATCCATGAGGCCAACATTGGTCCTTTTACATGCAGTCGGGTGGGTGAACCTGGTTTCACTCTCCCCAGATGGAGAGCTCCTCACGTCGCTGATCTCTTCCCTTTCCTACCCCGTCGCTCCTGCTGCCCTGCATGACATCTCCGGGCATCAACAAAAAAGCAGCTCTGCTATGTTATCAGCTCAGCTGTGACACAGTAAATTGGGAGGCTTCCCTTAATCACCCTAGGTGCAGGTTTACTGAAAAATTTATCTCTGACTACAGGCCAGGGCTGCAGCCTCCCAAGTGGGAGAAACCTTCCGCTGATTTGAATTTGTCAGAGAGGAGCTGTCTGGTTGCTTTTATAGCTGGGGAGGACAAAGTAATGATATTTTATTTTTATTTTACTGTAAGCAGGCAAATATATTAAACAAAATGGGGTCCTCAAACAGTGCCTGGGAAGAAGGTTTTCTTTGCTGTTACAGGAGCTGGAGTTGTCGAGCTTTAATTCAGAGATAATATTTTGAAGCAAGAGGTTTTTCAAACTGAGCAGTATTGCTTGCAGGTCAGACTTAACCCCCTGAGAGTTCCTTTCCCTTTCCCTTTCCCTTTCCCTTTCCCTTTCCCTTTCCCTTTC
>VFFE01007200.1:104398-111895 GCA_008921705.1 Burhinus oedicnemus | reverse complement strand
TACTGGTTTAAGACTATATTTGGCTTACCGTCAAAGCGGATCTGTGAAACAGCCAACTTAAAACCAAGCACAAAACAAAAAAAAAAAAAAAAAAGGGGAAAGTATTATTTAAAACCAGATTATTTCACTGATCCAGAGGGTTAGATATCATCCCTCCAAACAGCTGATTCGACACATTTAAAGGGATACTAATCTTCAGGGAAACTGCAATGAGCGTCTATCGATGGGATCTGGGAGTGGAAATGTCTTAAAGTGGCTCTGGTGGGGTGGGATTTGCAATGTGGAGCTGTGAGTGCAGGCAGGTCCCCGCTCCCTGCTATGCCCTCTTCGGACATGCATGGCTACTGGGATGTGGTGCAGCAATATGTCGTTGTCGGATGCCCTGTCGTCCTCCTCCGTGCTCAATTACGGTTGACTAGGCAGTGTTAACAGGTACATATGGACTCATTTTACATGTCTTCTCCCATGTCTTTCTTCCCGTATATAAGACAAAATGGTTACTTGTCACACGCATGCAGGCCACTTCTTAAATGTTGGGTCATCTGACAAGGAAGGGGTCGTAAAATAGGACTTTTATCACCTTGTAGGATCCTTTGAAGCATATAGCTTTCTAGAGTGGCATTCCCTTACCCCAGCACATCATTACAGTCTCCCTCTGACTCTAGGAGCCCACTCTACAGTAGGCAGCAGCTCCTGTGGTCCACTGAGCACTGCAGCCAACCGAGGAACCACAGATCAGGAGGAGCTTTCTGGCACCACAGTCATAAATAGTTCACATAGTTGAGATTTTGGGCAAACTACAAGGAGCCATGAAGCAGAAGCTGTGCTTCCTGCCCAGCCCACGTGGATCAGCAAGTCCACCTTTGCCTGCTTGTAAGGGGAACATAGCGGAGAAACGGACACAAATCATTTTAACTGGGTTAGTTACCTCACATTGCTGCACATATGAAATCCTTTGCCTGCCTAGGGTCCAGTAAACACTGAAGCAATAGGCTGCAAAAGGGTATTTATGTCACAGAACTTGCTGGTTTTCACTTTCTGTGCTAAACTGCTGCAACTTGTTACGTTGCCACCACCAGCACCACTGGTCACCATCAACACCCTTTTCTGGGTGAAACTCAAATGTACTTATTTTTTAATATAAAAAGAAGGGTGTCTTGCACAAAGTTGTCTGAAATGGGTGTCCACAATGTCTTAAAAGCTTCCTTCGACACTTTCAAACCTGAGCTGTGATTTCAGAAAGTCAGTAATATTACATAAATTAAAACTCTAAAATTTAAGGAAGATACAACCAATATAAATCTCCAGTTATAAATAGTGGCATCCCTTTTTGTCTTTACCTAATGTTTTTGTGAAATCAATAATAAAAACATCTACCAGTGTGCACTTGTGTGCTGGAAACCAATGCAAATAATCTAAAGCTGTCCATATGTGTTGCCCTATAGAAGTGCTTGCTCCTCTGAACAGATTTGAGACATAAGGTTATTTGAGATCAGCCCAGCTGAGTATCCTTGTGTAGAAGCACGGCCCATGGAGAACTAGATCCCACATGCAAGGCTCTTTTGTGAACTTTGGAAATCGCCAGTTAAACATAATGTCCCAGGTTGATCCAAGAAGCCTCCTGCTGCTTCTTTGTGAGGCGGGACAGAGAGAGTCCGTCTTTAAGAGTGACAGTGACATGGGCCCACTTTCTTTTGGGCAAGGTGGGTGCCATCTGGGGCAGCTCATCTGCCCACTCCCACAGCCCGATTCAATTCCTGGCTGGTTTGGGCAGTCCTGTTTTGAACTATTGCAAGCACAATTAGATGAAATCAGAAAACACTGCAGGTGTTAACTTTGCAGAGCAGGCTTGTACAAAAAACACATTGGAGGATTTTATGTATTGATTAAGTGGAGTAATATTAATATATCTTTTGCCTCCAGTCAGTTTCCCTCTCTTCAGAACATCCCCAGTTGGGAGCCAAGATATTTTCCCTTATTCCAGCTGAATACTAATGCCATAAACTTTGTTGTGACTGTTTGACCTGTGCCTCTTCTTTCTCCCCTATTTTGTTTTATATTATTTATTTTGTTTTATCTGGTTCTCCAGAGATAATAATTTTGCTATTTTTTTTCCATTCTGCCTCTCACGTGTCCTCCCATCCCACCACTGACGCAGTGACTGATGGTAGGCAGCTCTGTCTCCCTTGACCTCGTCAACATCAGAAAGCATTTTCAAATCTCAGTCATCTCTGACAGCCTTTGAGCAGAGAAATGAGACAGTCTCCCTGACACAAAGGCTTCTGGCCTGGGGTAAAAAAACTCCTTTTGAAACAACAACAACAAAAAAAATCCCTCCGAACGCTCCACACACCACACAGCTTTTCATTCATCTTGCTATGCAGCCCCCGTATACTGTATTAGTTTTCAGAGATTACAGTCTTTTTGTTCATTGTTGGCCAACCACCATACCTAAGATACTTTGCTGTTCTGCTCTGCAGTTTTGCAAGAAAGGAACGTGATAGTTTACATACTGCAATTGTAATGCCGGAGTCCGCGTAGATAATTGGCCCTAAGCTTGGTTTCAAAGGTTGCTTCTGCATACAGAGGCTGACAAAAGCATATCCCGAAGAAACGTGGGAGATTCTTCTGGAGTATAACATGCAGATTTCTGTTCAATAGAGAAACTGAGGCACTGGGAGGTTTGTGCGAACTGCTCCAATCTTCTCTTTCCTGCCTATTATTTCTGATTTGCAAGATCACACAGAGTACAAACCTCCTGTATCAGCTCTCCAGCACCTTAAGACAACATCTACAGTGAGGTTAATGTCCTACTTTTCCAGTTCCCACTTACTCTAATGGAGAGCTCCTTGCCTGGATACAAAATTCACCACTTAGCATTCCAAAATATACCCCTATGAATTTCATTGTTATTGATGCCTGGCTTCATAGAGATGGAAATTACGGGCACACCAGTAGGGAGGGGAAGGCAAGCGAATGCGTTAAATCCCGCAATGCTGGCTGAGATGGGACAGCTCAGTTGTTGATTCCCACAGCCCTCAACCTTCTGCAGTAACGTGTAGCTATTGTTCCATGCTTTTTATCAAAACAGACACGTTTGCTGGGGTTTTGCATCTTGCCACATTGAAGGGACGGATGCTTTTGCTGGTAATGTGCAAGAATTCTTCTCGACAGTGGCCCGCCAAAGAATTGTGCTAGAAAGGGCTGTTTCTGCTGAGCTGCCTCCACTACACAAATCCACCCTGGCTTTGTATTTGAAGAGTCTAGGCAGTCGTCAGCTCCCCAAAGCAGCCCAAATTGAAGGGGGAGTCTGAATATCTTACAGTAAGAGCATAGCCCCTTGATGATGTTTCTGTTGTAGCAATTGTTTATGACAAGAGCATCGAGGGAAAATACGGTGATCCTGATTCCTTATGTTTTCATCGTTTTGGACTCAGATCCGTTCTGATAAGACCAACAGCGGCATTTGACTCCGTTAATCCAGTCAGACTGCTGGGGAGCAAACCCAGGGGGTTCAAGTACAGCAAGAGCACTCGTGGCATGGTATGGCGTGCCTCGTAGCTGAGCTGGTACAGCACGTGCAAGCTAGCTGCAAGGTCTGACTTTAATCCTCAGCTGTGGCTTGGTATTTCTTTCTCATTAAAGGCTGCAGGGCTATCAAAGTTGGGTGAATGGTTGCAGATAAATATCCAGAAAGAATCTCCCTCCTAAAAAATGTGCACGTCTACTGAAAAAGAAGGAACCCTTGCTGAGGGAAGAAACAGAAAGTCCCACTCAAAATGAACGGGGAACTTGGTGCTACAGATGGGACCAATCAGACCTCCCCTGTCAATGTTTCCATTTTTCACCATGGAATAATAAATAATAATTATTCCATAGTCCCTCATGGGTCTTTTTTTCTTTTTCTTCTCCCCCCAACCCTTCCCATTTATCATACAGCAAGGCTATCAGTATTTATGGATCTTGTATTGCTAATGGTGAGCTTGGATTTTGTTTTGTAGATCTGGATCAATCTGAATTTCTGGCACTGTTTTCATGGAACATTAAGTGCCAAGATTGCTAGATAAGTGCTTGTAAAATAGAAATGAAATAAATAAATACAAGTGTAGCTGCAATAGCTCAATTTGCATCTTTTCAAGACTTCAGCTGATAAAGGAATAAAAACTCAGTTTAAAGTCAAACACTGGGAGATTTTTTTCTTGTCTAAAAAAGAAAAAATAGTATAAAGGTGGGAGGCAGATTTAAAAAAGTTCTGAAAGTCTGAAAGGAACATTTTGTGTTACACCTGGCTTTTGTTAACCAGCAAAAGTATATTTTTATATAAAATATGATTTATTTTATCAACCAATGTTTCAAGAGAAAGATAAGATCTTCTAACAGTTTCAAAGATCTAGTTTAAAAACAAGCTTTTGAGCATACAAACCTCTCTTTACATTTTTTCTTGATAACTTTCCTCTGCTCTCGAGAGCAAAGAGAATTCCAGTGGCCAAACAGCCAGAAGTTACTTGTCAGGTATTTACAGCTTCACATTTTCATCATTCCTTGATGAGAAGATTGTTTGCTTGCTTATTTTTTAGTTTCTTTCTTTTCACTACTTCAAAGAAAAGCTGCTAAATGTGCTTTGGGACAACTTTCAGCAGGTATTCAATGTCTTTGTTTTCATGGCTTTTCCAAGGATCATTTCTAAGGAGAAGAACTTCTATATTTTCCTGTAGCTTCAAATAAGCATGGTAGACACGCTCGTTCTTCAACTCAAATACGTGAATAATTTCATTGGACTAAGCTTAATGATGGTCTTAGGGACTCTATAAGATGGTATCCAATATGGAAAAATTTAAAAAAAATAATCTTACCTAGCTGATGGTGTATCAAAAAAATGGTTTCTTACTTGGCCTTGCCATAAGCCAGTTAAATATTTTTGATCTCAAGAGATCTAAGAAAGGATTACCTCTCCTCTCTATTCCTCTTGCTTAGGTGGCTCTTGATCAACTGGTGTGATAGTTACAGTTTTGGGTTGTTTTCTTTGTTGTTGTTATTTAGACAGTTAACTACCTTAGCAGGAGTCACCTACATGCAAGGTTGTTTACCTAAGTCACAGATGACAGTAAATAGCATTTAGCTAGAGCTGCTTTCCTCTTTCCTTCATGTTTCTACTTACTGAAAAATTTTTACTCCGGGGGGAAAGAAAAAAGGCAAACACATGGTCCTTTTCTAACAGTCCAAGCAAAGAAGCCAATGCAGAACAACAACTAGGGTATGATTTATTGATCGAAGTTCATTCTCTGAGCAGTATTTAGCATCCATGCACTAATAAAAAGAAACAGACAGCTCTGCTTGCCTCCTCAAATCCTGGAGCTTGCTGTTAATTCTTCTGAATACATTACCTGAATCAAACACATAGGGCTGCTCTTGGCTTTGTCCCTTTTTGAGCCCCAAGGTATGATTTCCATGAACCAGCACTGAAAAATACCTAAATATTTCTCCCTGCTGCCATCTCTCCAGCCACTCCCAGCAGTTGAATCACAGTGTCTTGACTGTATTAGGCTCCAGGGGGTAAGCTTGTTCAGTAATAGCCCTGACCTTTTCCTAGTGTTGTCATTCCAAATGACATTTATGGCATAAACAAGCAGTGACACAAAACTGACAGGCCGAGTTGCCGTCTGAGAGAAGAATCACAAAATAGAAAGAAAAAGACTTCTAAACCCATTCCTTAAGTTAAAAAAAAAAAAAATAAAAAAAATCTCCCTCTAGTTTCCAAACATCCATCCCTTAGGTGGCAAAAATTATTTTGCTGTTTGATAAAGCTTTTGGAGCCCTTATTTTCCAGAAAGTGTCATCATTTTGATTCTGCAATCAGAATTTAATCATTCTGGCTTTAAAAAACGTGGTTGGGAGAGAACTGTTCAGGATTCATGCTAATATCATTAAAAAAAAAGATTGGCCTACAAACGTGAATGGAAAGATTCATTCCCCACATTTTATCTGTCTAAGAATGCCTCATGGTTGCCTGTCTCTGGTTAGCAGAGAGAGATAAGCCACTGCATGGTCTGAGTCATTGCATGAGAAGAATCTCTTTAGAGTGTCTTCATCTCTAAATCAACTATGCAAGAAGTTAAGATGGCTAGTTTAGACAAGGTAGCTGAATTGTGTTTAAAGTTAGAAGAGATGAATCTTATCCCATTTTACTCTTCAGATTGCATTCACAACTTGCAAAGGATCATAAAACTATTTATTAAAATAATTGTCCTCATTCCTAAGAGCCTCTGTTAACATCTCGGTTGGGGGTAAGCTTGGGTTGACGGTATGATACAGTATAGGGATTTACTCTGGATCCAGGCAAGCAGAAACGCCATGAATTGTTTCTGTAGGACTTCCATTCCTAATGAGCAGGTATCTCAGAAATTAACGCTAATGAAACCACCTTGTGTGGCAGGACTTTATGAAGATCATTCTGAGAAAACACGACCTCTTCCAGGAATGCTTAAGTATGAAGATATTGATATTCCCTACAAAATTAGAGGGGTGAGAAAGCACGTCTGCTGGATTTTGTTCTTCTATCAGATGCCAGTGCTTAATGTCTGTCAGCACGGAGCTTAGCCAGCTACGTCGATGGGAGCGTTGGAAGAGAAGAGAGGGCAAAGAAAGCAGTCTGGAGGCATCTATATAGCATCTATATATACTATTTATAGGCACAATGCAAAATACGATATATGAGCACTACGCTAGGTGCGTCTGCCAAAGACTGTGCCCATGTATATGGTATTTATCTTTCAGATTTTACAGCAACCTGCTTCCTTTAAAATGTGTTACGTGACAAGAACTCATTGTGCTAGGTTGCCCTCCAAATTGACGACGGATGGCAATTGTCCATGTATGCAGAGATGCCGTCCGTATCAGATGTCCGGCCACATCATATCACGTGTCTTCCCACTCATTCCTCCGAGCAGCCGCTTCTCTGCAAAGGAATGGTAGGTTGCCTTCCCAAACTCGAAATTCCTCCTCAAGAACCATGCTCATTTGTCTCCTTATCCATGTAATATTGATGGTCTATTATTTAACAAACTGAACCTAATTGAAACAATCTTTTTGGGGGGATAGGGAGGAAGGTAATAAGTCATTAATTGAAAACCACCAGAGGGACAGTAAAGCAAATACCATCTGCCTTGGAGGGCAATATCATTAAGCTCTGGGCACTATGCTGCAGACTCAAGAGCTATTTTTACCCTTGGGCCATAGTTACTCCTAATGATGGATGAGACCAGTCAGCAGGCCGGAATCTGTCCTGAGCATTCAGAGCTAACTTCAGTTAGAAGCGTGGCACGCTTCTGAGAGGACAAAACTGATGCAGGGCTCTGCTATAGACATATTTATCCATAAATACATATATATACACACACACATCTTTGTGCATGTGTTTGCATATTACACGTACACTTACACAGAATTCTGCTGTCACAGGTACAATTCAGGCAGTTCAGAAAGCTTTTCTCTTGTTCA
>VFFE01007200.1:36898-99398 GCA_008921705.1 Burhinus oedicnemus | reverse complement strand
CCTTTCATTTGCGAAAAAGATAAATGTATTCTAAATAATGAAATAGTTTCTGGTATGAAAAAAAGTTTCTAAATTCCTTGTGTAATTTGTGAGAAATAATCCAGACAGTTATAAATAGACTCTGTTTCATGGCAAGTTCTTTGCTAGATTGTGTTGACATCAAACTTAAAATTTTCCCTCCAGTAAAGCTGATTCAAACTGTAACAAAGACATGTAAGGCCAAACCACCAGCTGAGGCAAAGTGGGTTGATTGTTTAAAGTGAAGGAGCTAAGTTGATTTGCACCACCTAAGGTTTAGGCTCTTGTGATATAATGTTGTTTGATTCTTCTATTCTGTGGTTCATAGGAAAAATCAAGCAATGTCAAAATGATTAACTGAAAATGGTCTTGCGTTTGATCATCTTTGTGCTTCAATTATAATTACAGAGTCAAGCCTAACAATAGTCTCTCTATAATTTCTTTATTGGCATGCAAAGTTTGCACAGTAAATATTTCTTCTCATTGCATTTTTTCCCTTTTCCAACAGGCTTTCAAAGCAACCATTCCAAACTAAATAGCAATTGAACCGGACTGTTATTATTCTGTACATACTAATTCTGCTCCCAGCTATTTTTTTTTTAAAGCATGAAATTCACAGATTACAAAGCCTCCTGAATCATGTGAACTCATCTTTGAAAAAAGTCCGAACCGTAGATTTCAAAGCCCAAACTGACTTGAAACTGCACTTCCTCATCAAAGATAAATGTTTAGGGCTAGTGTTCTTGTTTGATCCAAGAGATAAGTCCTGGGTCTCAGTCTTCTGGATTGAAATCTTGATTTCATTCAAGCCAGTAGCAAAATTCCTATTGTTTGTTAACGAGGTCAGGACTTCAGCACCAGTTTCGGTTCCCTGAAGTTCAGGTGCAGAGGGAGTTCTGAATCCACCGCTCTAATTCTAATGCCGTGTTTGTCGAGAGGAAAGAATAAAGTGAGTTCATAAAAAGCAGGCTTCAAAGTAGGGCATATACAACCTTCAGTGCCAATTTATACGTCTGAACCTTGCAGTTACTGGAAAGAGCCCTGTTGAATGCAAGGGCCTTTGGGTTAGCTCTTGTGACCATAGATCTATAAATTGCACAAGAAAATTAATCACACACAACGCATCCCATTGCAGAATTTCAACTATCTCTTTTCAGCTTTCATTTCATAAAAATTTTGCCGGCGTGGTTTTCTGTATGTATCAATGACATCTTTTTCCAGCCCCACTGAAGAGACACACGTCCACAGAGAAGTACAAATCTGCCAGTTATTTTGAAACCAGTTGCTGAACACGAGTTCGCATCATTCTCTCCCCAGAGAGTTTCGAATACGCAACCAAACCCATGGTTCTTAAGAGCACCACAATTTTATTTCTTTTGTTGAAGAAAAGGCAGAGGGCGGTGTGGCTTCCCCTCCCCTGAAATTTTCTGAAAATTCTGATGTGACAGCAGAATTCTGCTACTTAATGTAACACTTCAGAGCACATTGCTGAATGCATCAAGCAAACCTGAAACTGTAGCTGAAACAAGAAATTTTAAAAGATGCTAACCTGTTTTACCTCACGGCTTGAAAGAGGTAAGGACGCAAAAAAATGAAAGAAAACCATAGCAGCTTTAATAGGCAGAGAGATTTAGACTTTTTTATAGTGGTTGCTGGTATTTTTACTGTTGTCATTGTTATTCTTGTGACTATTCTTATTCTATTTATACAATACTGTAATATTACAAACCTATTAGGGATCAGATCAATAAAGGGAATGCAGGTATTTCATATGGCCTGTGCAGACATAAGAAAAATCATAGAATCAGAAAAATTCATTAGCTGTCCCCTTACTGTGAGTGTTTTGTGATGTATTGGTGGATATTTTCTTATCTGTGAACATCAACAATATTCACGCAATTTCTCATCATCTGTGTAGAAATAAGATACATTTTTAGCAAAAAAAATAATTAAACTTATGTTAATTTAACTTTCTTTTGAGATTTCAAAATTGTGGATAACATTTTTTCCCTGCACTTACTAGAAACAGATTTTTTTAATTATTTTTTGTTTTTTTAAATCCATCTGTAGTATCACATGGAAGCTTTTGGGAATTTTAACAACAATGAGCTTGGGTATATTGCTAAAGTCAACAGAAGGAAATGGTAGTTCCACATATTGGACAATATTTTGAGGGCATATAAAGAGAAATTCCTGATGAACATCTTTAATTAATCACTTTTTGGCAATGTTAAAAAATTACACAGTAAAATATTCAAATGTACTAAGCCAAAAGGGGAAAAAAATTGGATACAAATTTTGAACTAACCACAGAAAGTATGGTGTGACAGATGTGGAATTACCTGTCACAGTATATAAATATTACACAGTCTTAATATTCATCTGAATGCTACGAAACATTGTTCCAAGTAAGTCCTGGAAGAGTCATGGTTTCAGTCCTATTCTGCTCAGTGGCTGATTCCTTGGGTCTCTCTCTTCAAATATCAGTTGTTACATCACTCACATCAAGGCAACTATACTTGGAAAAGAAAAAAAAATTAAACATTAAAGTGCAAGTGTAGCTGTCAAACACATGACATTCAAATTAGTGGACAAAACACATCTAGTTTCATGTATTAAAGAAATTGCCCTTAATAAAATGGGAAAACTAATCTGGCATTCCAAGGAAAACCATGTTAGCAACTTCAGCCGTGAATGATTGTATTGATACCCCAGTAAAATCAGAATGAAAATGACACTCAAAGAGAAACGGGGTACTGCTTGATGTGTGTCGTTCCTTTCCTGTTTCATCTCTCTGACCTGGATAATACAAAATACCAAGTGAGCTTCATCGTGGCTCAACTTCATCACCAAAAGTTTGTACAATTACAGTAGGCTAGTTGCCCAATTTTCTTCTGTAGTCATTGAAAAGAAATAGGTAAGCCATCCCATTCTTTTAGTTATTTCTCATAGGACAGTGTACAGTCGAAAAGGGACTTGGGAACAGTGATGCTTTTGATAATTATTTCCACTAAGAATTCTTCTCTCATTTTGTCTTGGGGACACAGAGCTCCTGCAGACACCAAAACAACAGTTAAGGCCAGGAAAAGATATTAAACTACTGCAGAGTGGACAGGATCATAGGTCATCCTCTGGTAAGCTAGTTATAAAATATCACCTTCTATATCAAAGAAATCTCCAGTGAAGAAAATGAAGCTGCACAAGGTAATGGTTGAAGCTGGAGACCTATGGGTCCCAAGTGAAATTGCTTGTTCCGTTACTCAGCTGAACAGTGGACTTAATTTCAGAAGAGCTTAACAGTTGCAGGAGTTACCTGTGAAGGAAGTCACTATATGATTTTCAAGGTAGTTTCAGGAACAAGATGAGAATTGTGTGCCCCAACTCCAGCATCTGAGTGAAGCGGCCAGTTTTGTCAACAATGTTAAAACCCAGGAAAAGGAGAACAAACACCTCCTTAATCTAAAATACAAACTCGCTTATGCACGGGAAATGCTTCAGCATTTGGGGTCAGGATAAAATAGTCTTCTATAGGAGTTTAGGTACAATAGACATGTATAAGCCTTTATTGGTTTTGTGGGTTGGTTGGTTTGTTTTGGTCTGATGCTGTGATTTTCTTCTGTGTTAAAACCATAGAATTATACAATCATGGAATGGTTTGGGTTGGAAGGGACCTTAAAGATCATCTAGTTCCAACCCTCCTGCCATGAGCAGGTACACCTTCCACTAGACCAGGTTGCTCAAAGGCCCATCCAGCCTGGCACTGAACACCTCCAGGGATGGAAGAAATACATTTGTTCTAAGAGCATTGGTTTTGAGCCACTGTCATCTTCCAGATAATAAATTTAAACTTGATGGCTACAATTTCAATGGATAAAATCAGGGGAGGTCACTGAAAAGCAACTACTTCTAATTGAATATAAAGGGAATTCAGGGTGAATTTAAGCCTTAAATGTAGACAGACAGATAACTACATTTGATCAGAAAAATTCCATCTTTTTTTTAAGAGGAACGTTTCTAATCATCTAAAGCTTGAAGTTTTGGAAACACCTCTTCCCAAGAATAATAAGGGTTAAACTCCTAACTGGATTTAACAAGGGGATTGAGAACTGCATGAATAATATTATACCCAATAGATGTCATCCAGTAGAAGGCATATAATCTCAATGGTCTTTCATAAATATATACATAAATCATCAACAACCAGGCTATATAAGAATAACTTAACTAAGGAATTCTGTCATTGATTTATTTTTCCTTTATGGTTCTTTTGAACAGTTTTAGCATAGCTGAAAATTGTATCTCTTTCTTTTGGATCGGCTCCATTTAGAACATGTTAATAATGGTTCATGTTGCAGCTCTACATAATAGTTTGAGATAAGAATTTTTAAGTTGAGAATGCTATTGGCAGTTCTGCATGAAACTCAGCTGTTCTAGGCTGGAAGTTATAAGACCATTTGTTTTGGCTTCAGGTTTTTTTGGTTTGTATCTTTGTGCAGAATGTGGAGTCCAAGGTCTGAACAAACCTAAAACTTTGCAATGAAGTTCGATCAAAAGCACAGTTCTACCAGGTTTCAAATCAAGACCATGGGAATCCAGGTGTTCTGGGCAGCTTCAACAATCTATCAGGCCTTTAGCAATGATTTATTTCAAAGGTGGGTCCAGAATGGTTCAAAACCCCTCTCTCCCAAAAAAAAATGAAAAATCACCATGTCCGTTTATTTTTTATCTGACTTAGAAATGGTAGCAGTTCTGAAATACTTAGGGAAAGACAAGTGAACTGCACTCAGGCCATAAAGTATAATTACATTCAAGAACTTGAAGCTGGGATGGTATACTTTGAGGGTCAGAGGACCGCATTGATCATGGCTGAAGTAATGTGGAAACCTGCCCTTTCCATTTTAGAATGAAGGCGCATGGCCAGTTTGATACTGAAAGGACTAAGGTTAGAATTCGTTACAGAAACACCTCGATAAAGACCAACAACAATGGTTAACAATTCTATCTCCTTATTCTGTTCATTTATTTTTGAATTATTGAGGAAAACAAGGAGAATATTAATAGTTAAAAAACCTACACTCAGCAGAGAGAGGAAAACTTTTGATTTTTCAAAGACAGTAATCTTCCTCCTGTCCCTGTTAACCCTTTTCTGGTCTAGTCATATTATTGTTATTATCGTCAGTACTAATGATAATAACAATAAAGGCAGAACAGAACTCCAAATTTTATAGACTACTGATAATGTCGCCTGTGACCTATAAAATCTAGGGGATATATACAATAAGATATTTGTAAACAGCGCCTCTATGCTGACAGTTTCCACTAGATACAGTAAGTCTGGTCATAAGAGATGCGTAAACAGACAAAAGTTGGTGTTAAATCTTAGCTCTACTTATGCGATCCACGCTGTGTGGAAATGAGCAGCGGGGTCTAAACTGATGCACCTCAAAGGCAGAGGAGTGCTCAGCCACCAATTTTGGCAAGTCCTGGCGCTGGTTCTTACGTCCTACTCTTGGATCTGTGGGAAAGCAAGACCTGACAAAACGAGTCATCTTTGGCGCTGGACTAGCTCATGTGCACTTGGTGGAGCAACACCTGAGTGTAGTTGGTATTCTTGCTTATGACTGAAGAACAGAGAAGACATACTTTTGCTGGAATTTTTCCGGAAGAAAAGTTGATCCACGCAGAATTAAAATATAAGATTTAAAAATAAATAAATATTTTATTATTGCTATCTGTCCACATAATTGGAAAAAGAACATTGCAAGAACTCACAATTAAACTTGTGCTACTACTAATATTTCTCCCACACAGATAAAATTTTTATGAGCAGGAGCTGAAAACAAAAATTAATAATTATGTGTGCTGTTATGACAATATCTATTTCTACATTTATAGCACAGGAGATATTCCTTAACACATGTGCACATACAGCTGTAAATAAACACATGTGTGTGTGTGTGGGGGGGTGTTTGTCACTATAGATAGAATAACTTAAAAAATGTCCTAGGTAATTTTATTTTTAAAAAATAGTAAAAAAAAAAAAATCACTAGCATTCCTAGTTCCAGCCTGAAGCACATTTTTACAGCTGAAAATAGGGGCTTATAATGAAAATGCTGACACAACCTTAACTATAGAGGTGCTAGCAGGCAACGCTATAATAAATAATGTGGGAAATATTTTACACTTCAAGGCAATTACATGTTCAGCCATCTTTAAGATTTCTGGGCCATGAAGGGTAGGGATTAGGTGTACTTGACAAGTGTAAAAGACCCATGACTCATGACTGCTAGAAGGCACAAATGAATTACAAAAGCTGAGAGAAAGCTTTGTAATCACATAGCATAGGTAAAATATTTTTTATTTGGGGGTAGATAAGGATCAGGTAAATGTAAAGATACAAACTCCAGATTCCATTAGTTTGCTTTTTGAAGAAATGATGAAAGTTGAGTTAAATCTATTGTCCTAACTTGCCTGCCATCCATTTGGATATTTCTTTATGCCATACAAATATGACTTTAATATGCTTTGAAATGGAAGTTCATATTTGTAGGAGAGCAGGACTGGATAAGACCAACTAGGTCACTGAGCTGGCTCTCACTGTTGCAGAAACTTCTGCAGGAAAGTTTAGATTTACAAAAACCCCTAAGAAAGAACAGCTTTCTTAACCTTCACCCACCAGAAATAACCCAGTGCCCACAACAGCCTTTTTGTTCAGTCAAGTGATGATTAAAGGCCTTGGTTTGGGATTGTGAATTATTACATTCCTCTTTCTGCTCTTGGTTTCTTGATGGATTATCTTGGATTTATGCCGATGTGGCCAGACAGTGCAGCAGGAACAGCCTTTAAAATAGTGAATCTTAAAGTGAATAGTGATCTTAAAGGTCTTTTCCAACCTAGGTGATTCTATGATTCTAAAATCATGGATCTACCTGCATTGGTATTATACACAAGGAGAAGGTAATCATAGAATCATAGAATTATAGAAACACCTAGGTTGGAAGGGACCTTTAAGGTCATCAAGTCCAACCATCAACCCAGCACTACCAAAACCACCACTAAACCATGTCCCTTAGCACGATGTCTCACGATCTTTTAAAATACCTCCAGGGATGGCGATTCCACCACTGCCCTGGGCAGCCTGTTCCAATATTTGATAACATTTTGGTGAAGAAATTTTTCCTAATATCCAGTCTAAACCTCCCCTGGAACAACTTGAGACCATTTCTGCTTGTCCTATCACTTGTTACTTGGGAGAAGAGACCGACCCCTCCTCGCTACAGCCTACTTTCAGGTAGTTGTAGAGAGCAAGAAGGTCTCCCCTCAGCCTCCTTTTCTCCAGGCTGAACAACCCCCGTTCCCTCAGCTGCTCCTCACAAGACTTGTGCTCCAGACCCCTCACCAACTTCATTGCCCTTCTCTGGACATGCTCCAGAATCTCAACATCTTTCTTGTAGTGAGGGGCCCAAAACTGAACACAGGATTCAAGGCGGGGCCCCACCAGTGCTGAGGACAGGGAAATGATCACTGCCCTCATCCTGCTGGTCACACTATTCCTGATACAAGCCAGGATGCTGTCGGCCTTCTTGGCCACCTGGGCACACTGCTGGCTCATGTTCAGCTGACTGTCAGCCAACACCCCCCAGGTCCTTTTCTGCTGGGCAGCTTTCCAGTGACTCTTCTCCAAGCCTGTAGCATTGGATGGGGTTTTTGTGACCCAAGTGCAGGACCCGGCACTTGGCCTTGTTGAACTTCATACCATTGGCCTCAGCCCATTTTTCCAGCCTGTCCAGATCCCTCTGTAGGGCCATCCTACCCTCCAGCAGATCAACACTCCCACCCAACTTGGTGTCATCTGCAAACTTACTGAGGGTACACTCGATCCCCTCATTCAACAACGTTTCAAGAACTCCTGGAACTCGATGATGTTCCAGGTCTGAAAAATAACTGAAGTGGGAAATGCTGCATTGTCTCCAGTCCTGAACTTCAAATAAATTGCTGAAGAGAGTTTTGGCAAGCATATGGACTGGAAATATTGGAACAGCTAATTTTGGACCCCTTAAAGGTAAACATCCAAATCAGAGTCCAATCCATAATCAATTTTTTGGTCACTAGGAAGAAATACACACCAAAAGGGGAAAACACCTTTGACCTTAGATGTTATTTTCCAGTGAGACAAAATACCTTGTGGAGGTGCCTGTTCCTCTCTGCTTATTAGAAAGGATGGTGGTGGTCAAACTTTGAACCTGTAGATGCCTAAGGTGCAGTGAGTGAACCACTCACCTGGTCTCTTAGTTGGTTTGTGCTATGCGCTAGTTGGTCAACTGTAATTGGGTGTTACAGGCATTTTCATGGCATCTGTCAAACAAGCTCAGGCTTTGCAGTCTGAATCCCAGAGCAAACAGCACTTACCTGTGTCATAATGATGTCGGTAACCTCCGTAGGGAGCCCAGAGGAAGGAGGGACTGTCCTGCTCTGTCACTTACAGCAGGTCCCTCCAGAACATCTTTCTACCAAGAGGGATGAGGGAGGTAAGATGGTTATCCTCGTGCCTGCTCCTGTCCAACCTATCTCAGGTGTTTTAAAATGTTTATTATTATGGTTTCCAAGAATCTCTGCTGGTGTACAGGGTGTGTATCTTCAGAGCTGTTTATCTGACATCTGCCTTTCAGAAACAGACACAATAATTTCTCATCCTGAGCAAAACCCAAAGCAAAACACCACCCTCCTACACATTTTGTCTTGAACTGTTAACAAATCTTTAAAACTTGTCTAAATCTTAGGCTAAGCTTTCCTAAGATTGTGCATGAGTTCACCTGGAGCTTTATTTCAAATATGTACCACACCAAGCCTGGCAGAATATTAACTTTGCCCTCTCTCTTCTTATCTGTTTCCACTGTCTTATTTCTTACTTTCATCGGTCTTGGCTACAAGAAATGTGGTAGATAATGAGCAGCAAACATCAGGCAAGCAAGAAAAGAGACTTCTCATAGATTAAGTTTGGTTGCCTTTTCCACAGAAATAAACACGGGAAGTTTCACAGCCTGTTGTTTGGGGAACACCCACGACGAAGGAGGCCCAGAGGTTTGACTACAGTACAACAAATCTTGGTCTCTGGAAGTCAACAAGAACAGTGGCATTGAATATAACGTTTCCAGAATTTTACTGAAGTGTTTTATTCTCTCTAATTTCCATGATATTTGGGGAATCCTACTGCCATTCAAATTTTTTTTAGCCCTCCTCCTTTCAGCTCCAAATGGTTTAAAGCTCCTTCACTCTCACAACAGAACAGCTTCAGTGCAAAATGATGAATACTCAACTTCCATATCAGAAGTTGGTGTGAGTACTGAGACAGACACATACTTTTCAGTATATATCAGGGTTAGGTAATAGCATGATAGCTTAAGACACTTAAAATAACGTGACACCAATTTATTACCATTAGAAATAAAGCCTTTGGAAAAGACCCTAAGCATTATGTTAGCATTGATATGTCAATCCTTTATTTGAAGGATGGCAAGTCTGAATCCCAGCACAGCCTTAATTAACAGAAAATAATTAGCATCATTTTCCCAGCTGTGAATATGAGATTTTTTTTTTCCAACAGAATCCATTGATTGATAATTAAGGAGGAGTTAGTCGTAATAAAACTCCCAGTATTGCAATTTCTAATTGGCCTTTAAGGACATTTTACAGTTACAGTTACTTTGTTCCAGGCGTTTTCTGGCTTTTTTTTTTTTTTTCCCTAAACCAGCTTTAATAAGGAATCCTTTCTCAGTGAGGTAAAAAGGATGCAGATGAATAGAAAGAGCCACTGCAATGTTACATCTATGAATTTAAAACTTCACATATAATACAGTCCATTTGATTTGTTTGGGTAATAATTGGTGTTAAGTGAACGTAAAAAGCTTTGAAGTTTGCTTTGAATAACCTAAGATTTATCCAAGCGCTTGAGTCTTCGATTAAACTACATTATCACAGAGATTTATGTAAATGCTTAACTTGATGAAGAGTAAATGCTTCTGTTGGCTTCAGTGGGATGGAGCATCATGTGTATAGTTAAGCAGATATACGTATATCCTTCAAGGAATGCTGCCCTGGGCTGGAAATCTTATAGGAATGGATTCAGTTCAGGACATGTCTGCTTGTTTCATATTTCCAGTCAGTCCTCAAATACTGCTAGTGCGGTGTCCCCCAAGGCACTAAAATTTTCTTTTAGTAATCCTACAAGTAGAATTGATTTAAAAGCATACATTTAATGATTTTGTAATATTTGTACATTGACATAATTTTGAGTTCTTTTCCTGAGCCATCTGAAAATTTCAAATGTTGGGTGAGAACAATAGCGTTTTTGCCATTTCTTTCCTTTCCTTTATTTCTGTTCATCCTTTCACTTGCAAACAAATTGGAACAGCTGGCAAAAAAAAAAAGAAAAAAGAAGTAAAAAAGAAGAGAAAAAAGAGGTAAAAGAGATAATCTCATACACCTAAATACAAACCAGAAAAATATTTTACATAAATTTCATTTTATACAAAGAAGATTTTCCAGGAAAAGTATTTAGGAATAAGAAGTCTCAAAAATTTTTATGTACCAGAATATCACTAAGAAAGATTGAATATATAAATGCAATAGTCTTCCTAAAAAGAAACTTTTATCTGTGGCAACAAAGTGGATATCAAAGCTGGTCCCTAATGTTGTCAAAATAGGTAGGAATAATCAAACCTGGACCTGCACTGGTGCCATTAGTGGCCACTACACAATGATTAAAGGCTGCCCAGGCTCTGAGAAATAATTAATGGTTTGCTAAAGTTTACTATTATTACGGGCAAAAAAGCCACATGGCTTTGGCTGTTGTTTCCACTGGTTATTGCTTGTCTCTTTCTTGCCCTGTTCATGTGTAATTTTTTGGATGTCTGTGGCAGTGAAGAAATGTTCCCGTGTGATCAAAATATCCTAACTATCTTTAGAAAAACCGATCAGCTCACTTTCTCCATCTTGGGAACGCCATAAGGCTGCGTTTCTGCCTCTCTGAGGAGGACGTCAGATCACTTAGCTGCGACTGCCTTACATCTTGGCTGGACTAACGTAGCTTTCGCTCTTTGGAGATCATCCAGCAAAGCTATACGCTGCTTATAAATTTATTCAGAGTGCTTCCAACATGTTTTGTTAACATGGGCTGAAACGTCCTCTCTCATTTCAATCACACTGAGGTCACTGGACTGATTTCCAGTGCAAAAAAACCTGGAGAGTTTGACGCGCTTACTGCTTGTGTTCAAGGCAACTTGGTTCTTCCTATCTATTCACCCCCTCTACTCGGCACTGGTGAGGCCACAACTGGAATGTTGTGTCCAGTTCTGGCCTCCCCAGCTCAAGCGGGACAGGGAACTGCTGGAGAGAGTCCAGCGTAGGGCAACAAAGATGGTTGGGGGATTGGAGCACCTCCCTTCTGAGGAAAGGCTGAGAGAGCTGGGACTCTTTAGCCTGGAGAAGAGAAGGCTGATGGGAGACCTTCTTGCTTAGAAGTATCTCAAGGGTGGGTTGAAGGAGGATGGAGCCAGACTCTTTTCAGTGGTTCCCAGTGACAGGATGAGGGGCAACGGGCACAAGTTGGAACATGGGAAGTTTCATTCAAACCCAAGAAAAAACTTCTTTACGGTGAGGGTGACAGAGCACTGGACCAGGCTGCCCAGGGAGGTGGTGGAGTCCCCTTCTCTGGAGATTTTCAAGACCCGCCTGGATGCAGTCCTGAGTAATGTGCTCTGGGCATTCCTGCGTCAGCAGGGGAGTTGGACTAGATGGTCTCTAGAGGTCCCTTCCAACTCTGAAAATTCCGTGATTCCGTGATCTAACCATACTTAAACATCACTTCAGCCACCAGGAGCACAAGAGTTACCGAAAATCCATGGGCCACATTAGGCAGTACTCAAGCTGCTATACTTGTTGACATCAGATAATTCAAAATTACAGCATATATAGATGTGAAAACCACAATGCGTGTTTACAGATTAGCTGCACATACATAACAGGGACATTTATCCCCAACACTTTCATTATTCCCTAAAATGGCAAGGATTATACCTCTTATGGGGTTTTGTTTCAGGTCCAAGATGGTTTTATTTGTATGTAATATACCTAGGCCAGCAGGCTTCTGGAAACAGCAAAACCCCGCGCTCCACATCCTATTTTGGCCAGTGGACTGAGCGGTCGGTGGCACTGTCCTGGAAAGCCTCGTTGGCTGCTGCCACCACGGAGAGAGGGATGAGAGAGCAGGAGACTACAGCTACTGCTTACAGAGAGGGCTCACACTGGGACAGCAGTCACCACCTTCCTTCTCCCATCTCCCTGGAGGCAACACGGGCATCAGCTGAAGGCATACGTGCATTTGCATTCACATGCATGCATTGTCCGGGCACACAGCTGGGATAAATCAGTGCACCGCTATGGATGGTCATAGAGCGTGGCTGTCTTTTGCTGCTAAAGAGATGCATCTGTAAGCATCACAGAGGGATTCTGACGGATATTTTAGGAGAGAAGTCATCTCAGTTGACCTCAGCCTTCTAAGAGAGAGCTGTCAGGTCTAACCTAGCCTCAACTCCTCAAGCCAAAGAGGGAGCTGCGCATGCTGGAGAGCTGGTCACTGTACTTATTTTAAAGCTATTTTAAAATCAAATCAATATTGGATGCCTTAACAAACTGTGTGACAAGTTATCAAACTTTATCCCAATTTTCTGAGCTGAATTTTTCCCCCCCATATTGGAAAATAATTTGAAAATAATTTCAGTTCTGTCTCAGAATTTTCTTCAGAGGATTTAACATTTTATTAGAGAATTTATGATTTCCTTAAAACATTTATCCTTTCTCTAATCTTAATCAAAATACCATCAGCCCCCCATCAAATCCTGCTTCAAATAAGAGGTCATATTAAATCCTGTGGTTGGAGAAACTTAGACCCACCTGCCAACAGCTCTAAGAATCGCTGTTACCAGTCTGTCGATGATTTCTGTTCAGTGTAGAAAGACTTCCTTCTTAAAATGTAGAATTTCAGGGAAATCACTGTAGGAGGAAATTTCAGCATATTGCCTAGCTCATTCCCTTGGCCAGAAAAAGAATCAACTGCAGTTAAGCAATTCCCTTTAGGTGCTCACCTGATTTGCTCTTAAAAACTCGTTAAGCTTCAGCAATCCCTCCAGCCAAGCTGTCTCAGGCCCTATTGACGCTGCAGTTCGCACATTTTACCTGAGACCTCTCCTGAACCTCCCTCGCTGGCTTTTAAGTCTCTTAATTCTCCACTCCCCCCAAAATGTAGAGACTAGTTCATTTCCCTCTTCTGCGGCAAACTTTTTACATCTTCAAAGGCGGTTGCCATGTCTCTGCACAAATTTCTGGTCCCTTCTAGACGAAATAAACCCAATGAAAGAGTTCCCCTAAAAGAACAGCACTGCCTGCGCTAGAGAGATTGATAAGGAATGAACAAGCAGAAGCGTGTACAAGGTGCTGCATACCAAAAGAGAAAAGCCATTTAGGATCCGAAACACATACTAGCTGGGATGACCTTATTGATTTTGAAAATACAGCAACAGCTTTTACAGGAGCTGCTCAGAAAAAAAAAAAGAAAAAAAAGGTAAGATGCTGGATACTTTTGATACAGTGTTTGGAAAATATGTATATCAACATATTGCATTTTCACATTTTGTACATTCCAGTAGATGTGCAATTTCTCACTGAGGGGAGCTGCCGGGCAGGGGGGACGCTATAGAAATCTACTACAGGAAAACAGATATGTTAGCGTGAGGTATAATTTAAATTCAGAAATTTTAATCTAAATTACATTTCACAAAATGTGGATCAAGATTTACAAGTATAGGTGCTGAAAATCAGGTAATAAACAATAAATACAAGGCCTGACTTCTGAAACAAGCAATTTTTTAACAGTTCTATTTAAATGAGGTGGGCATAATTTCTAAAAGCACTTCATAGGCTAAGGAACCCAAATATGGACTGAATTGCTAGATTCTACTTCTAAGAATCTCGTCTTAGAGTCATATGCGCTGCCTAGATGGAAGTATGTGACCCTCACCAGCAGCCCCCTTCCAAGGGATTTAAGTACCATGTTTTATTAAACATTAAGCATTTTTTTTCTTACTTAAACCACTTTAAAAAAATGAAGTAGAAATAGGTATATTCAGGAATTTCTTCTTCTTTACATATATATATATATATAATTCTTTTTCATGTTGCACAATGGAAATCACAGAATCACAGAATCAGCAGGGTTGGAAGGGACCTCTGGAGATCATCTAGTCCAACCCCCCTGCCAAAGCAGGGTCACCCAGAGCAGGTTGCACAGGATGGCATCCAGGCGGGTTTGGAATATCTCCAGAGTCGGAGACTCCACCACCTCTCTGGGCAGCCTCTTCCAGTGCTCTGCCACCCTCAAAGGAAAGAAGTTCCTCCTCATCTTTAGATGGAACTTCCTACATTCAAGGTTGTGCCCGTTACCTCTTGTCCTACCACTGGGCACCACTGAAGAAAGACTGGTCCCATCCTCCCGGCACCCTCCCTTGAAGTATTTATGAGCATTGATGAGATCCCCCCTCAGTCTTGTCTTCTCCAGACTAAAAAGACCCAAGTCCCTCAGCCTTTCCTCCTAAGAAAGATGTACCAGTCCCCTAACCATCTTTGTAGCCCTCTGCTGTCCCCTCTCCAGCAGTTCCCTGTCCTTCTTGAACTGGGGAGCCCAGAACTGGACACAGGACTCCAGGTGCAGCCTCACCAGGGCAGAGTAAAGGGGGAGATATCACCTCCCTTGACCTGCTTGAATAGTGAAACCAGATAAAGCCTCACAGGTCTGAGCAGCGTCTCATTTCCTCACTATGTTCTTCTATTTTCATGCCAGTGATGCTCTCTTGAACTCAAGTCACGTTCGTGAGCACAGCGCTAGATGTGAGGTTGTTAGCTCAGAGTTGTTTCACCTGACCATGTAGCGATGCAGCACATACCGTTCATACAGCAGCTGCATCTGGTTCTGAGAAACTCCGGGAATTTGAAAATAAGGAGCTTCAGCTCTGTAGGGTGAGGGAGTAATGAATCTGACCTGAGGTCACTGCTCTGCTGGAACCCAGAATAAGTTCATACCACCACTGATCATCATGAACCAAAGCACATCACAGACCAAGGAAAGAGAAAGTTTCACAAGAACAACAGGCTTCTGCACGTGATGACTTTCTCACAGAATTCGTTGGAAACTCAAAGTCTGATAAAAATGGCACATTTCTTGATTCTGTGATTTTTGGGCTGTGGAGGAAAATTTATCAGCTGAACCGTTAGCACTAAAATGGGGGATGGGCTATAGTCCTCTTATCTCCTTTACTTCCACGCCTGGATTTTACTAAGTAGCATTGTTGAAAATCCTCGGGGAAATCCTGATGTCAAAAGGAAATTTTCTGTTGACATCAGTCTTCTTGGGATTTTTAAAATAAACTTTTTTTTTTTCCCCCTGACAGAAAATGCTTACTCTTTGCTGGCCGGCTGTACAGGAGATCAGCATTTAAAATCCTACTTGGTCACAGGATCCTGGGGCTAAGTCAAAATACCTTTGTCCTTCAGATAATTTCTTCCCCACAAAGGGTTCCTCTGACATGGGGTTACACAATTTGTGAGCCCTTCAGCTGCTGCGGAGATGAGGTCCATGTAGAAAGATAAAGCTCTCTTGACCAAGGCAGATGTTGCTGGAGCAGAAAATATGATCATTCATTTAGCTTTATCGCTGCATGGTGGCTCAGATTTAGTAATGATGCTGTGAAATGCAAAGATGGGTAGCTAAGGATAATGGGTCGTTATATGACCTCAGGGATGAGTGATATGAAAATCCCTAAGAACCAAAGCCCCAAATTTTTTGTCTCCAGCAAATATTCAGTTTTATAGCCGTCAAAGAATTGAATCTTTTCTTTTAATATATTCATCACATGAACCCACATAAATAATTTGTATGAAAAAAGGGAGCGAACCTGATATTCTGGACCATTAGACACCGATTAAATATAATGATTACCTAATAACTGAACGTATTGCCAAAAGAAAAAGGTTCAGAAGTGATTTTAGAGGAGTTGAAAAGAGTTTTATTAATGGTCCCCTCACTGCTTACCCTTTAGGTTTCCAACAACAATTTCTTTTAATCATCAGACTTAATATACTCCAAGGTGCCGAATTCCATGTCAGCTGTAAACATGCAGCAAAACATTTACATGTGGGCTTCCTTCAGCTCCTCGCTTTCAATTCGAGGAGTGAACAATGAAGCAGCGCTGCTGTGCAAGATCCAAATTGTGCTGCTGGCAAGAAGATTCTCAAATAACCGTGGATCTCCTGGGAGAAGGAATATTATACTATGGAATAAAGAGTATTTGCCATAGAGCAAGCTGGTCTGTAGGCTTTTTTCGGTCTTCTTTCATTCTGTTTATTTGTTTGTACTGTCACCGATGTCATCAAAAGCCAAGAAATGCAATAACGTTAAATCTATTGCACGAAATTATTTTGATCTGCCAATTAAATGAACAAGTTCACCTTGCCTGTGATATGCCATCAAACATCGGTGTGAGCATTTAGTGAATCAATCTATTACACATCAATTTTATGGCTGTATAATGAGGTTTAATTGCTGCTTTATTAGTCTGACTAATATTAAGTGTCGGTAATTGCTTTGCATTCATCTTGGCTTTCTCTTTTAAATCATATGTCCAATACTTAACCATAAATGTAGACCTTCTTTTTAGCTAATGAATTTTTTGCTTTCATCCTTGTGGTACAAGAAAACCCATTTGGGTTGATTTTCCTGCTTTGTACAAGTTCTCTGGCCCTGAGGAACAGAGGCTGGAACAGCTAAATGTTGCTTTTGGTAAATGCACGGGCCTTTGGCATTGGGAAAGTGAACTTCTAATTTCCTTTTGACAGAAATAGAATGCGGTTTTGGTGTACTAATGAATGAATTGCTGAGGTGTGTAAACACATTTGTAGTCCCACTGAAGTCTACGGGACTACTCGTACACTTTAAGTTACGCACATCCTTGGGTGAACGGTAGGACTAATGCTTGCTACCCTGGAGCACACACGAAGAACAAGTCTGGCAGGATGCAGGATGCGTTTTGACCGGCAAGCCACAAACCGAATGTTATTGCCAGCTGGGATTTTAGTGCGCTGTTAAAGTCACAGGCTCAGATGCTCAGACCTGGAGCCTTAGGAGGCAAGGACTGAGGTTCAATAAATTGCTTGGTACAAGCAATGAGGAAACCTTTTGCAGACCCACTCTTGTTCTGTGGCTTCCTTCCATTCACAAGGACTACATTCAGGTGATGAATTGCTGGATGGTGTAAGTTGGTAGCGGTTTTGCCATTTCGCTTGGCTTCTTCTGATTTCCTTTTTTTTGTTTGAAATAGACTCCATCTGATTTGGCAGGGATGAGCTCAGCTCGCTGAATAGACATGCCAGTTGCCATTAATATCATCTCATCCTCCAGTGACAGCTGGTTAATATCGCCTTGCAAGCACCTCATGAGCTAAAATCAAGCTGTATTTTGGGAAAAGAGGCCTGGTGGTGGGGTGTGTCACGTGTCTGGTTTGTATGACATTGGACTGCTGTAATTCTGATCAGGCAAAACTAGTGATTGAATCAATAACATTTTATTGCATTTTATTGCAATTCTCTTCTTGGATTCATGAAAGAGTTAATATAGCTAGAGACCCTGTGAGAGTCAAATATCCATCGCTGGATATCTACTGGACTGCAAACCAATTACTAAAAAAAAGTAAGTCTCTTGTTGTTTATTCTTTGGTGGTGAAGGAAGTTGCCCCTTTTTTTTCCCTTTTTTTCTTTCTTGTCAAGAACAAACTTTTTGAGGGTAATAAAAAAACTTATCTAGCACAGCATAGGTTTTAAGAGAGATTGCTTTCTGGAAGAGACTTCACCCATGCGGTCTGTCCAGTTTTCCTCGAGTAATGTACTCCTTTTTCAAGTAGCAAGAGGTAAGAACGTGTGAACCCAAAGCCTTCTGAAGCTAGGACTTAAACCCACCAGCAGAAATCCAAGCCACAGCCTTTCTGCACCATTAATACTAGTGTTAACCTTCAGCTGAACAAATGAGGTCAGAAGTGTTCATTCTGTGAAAAAAGAAGCCCACCAAACCTCTCAGATCTCGTCATGACCGAGGCCCTAAGCATCAACTACCCTTTATATCAAACAGGGCCCTTACTCCATAATGATGGGGCCACCCACATTCACCATGGTAGTCTAATATTTTACAGAACGCACTGAAGAAACAAGAGACCTGGGCTTCAGGAGAACGTTAGCCTGAATGGTTAACACCATCTATTTGCACATCCCAAGAGGATATTACACCCACCGGCTTACAGGGCATTCTGGGTGAGTGTAGAGCCAGGAATGTAACATCGTGGGTCCAGGAAGACATCAGGCAAGAGGGAACCTGCCTCGTGCCTTGTCTACAGCATTTGGTGAAGGAAGTGGACACGTAGTGTTTTCATCTCCAGCCCAGAGACTGCTTCTGTTTCTTCTCCATGGATTGATCTGAGGTTCCATTTCCATTCCTACATTCCAGAGAGTATGTGGGACCTTGTGTGTGAGATCTGTTAGCTGAAGCAACTGCAGGCTGAGAAAGGCCCAGGACTTTGGTCTTTTACCACAGAAAGTCCTCTAACCACTAGATCCTGGTGCGAAAATGATGGACACTGCTATCACAATTTTTTTTTTTTTAAATTTGTTTTAAATAACCAGTTCTTTCTCATTTGACATGTTTCTAAGAAGGCAAGACCTTGAGCAGCCGTTGGCACCTCCTCAGTTCTACTGGCTTCCTATGCAGTCATCACAGACGCGGTTATCTTGAGAAGCTTTGAAGTTTTTTTAGGTTTCAGAGACACTTTTCTCTCCTTGGCTGACTTAATAAAAAACATAGACACTTTGCCCTGCATTCCCTTCCTTCCCCTCTCCCTCCCATCCATGAGTGGAAATGTACCCTAGATTTCACATTGTGTTCCCCTGCACCAGCAGCATTGACAGCAGTGTCTGAGAAGCCAGTTGGGACTATTTGCACCATTTTGAGCTCTGCTACCAAAGACTGAAAGTCTTTACCACATCAATGAAGAACTTCAGTGTACAGGTCAGTTGACCTGAAAGTTAAAGAATAGTGTTTCAACAGGGCTGATACAAGTAAAATCTTCCTTCTGCATTTTTTCTTATTATTTTTGAATGCTAGGGCAGCAGACCAGGCCCAGGGAGCCGATCTGCTGAGTGAGAAAGTGCCATTTTTACACATCAGTATTCAGAGCCGAACTGTATTTTTAAGTGTGGCTGTCAGTCTTTTCACTGTCAGGTTAAATCCTTACCCGTGGTGATTCTCGCTCATCCGCACCGACTGTCAGTGCTGAGGTCAGGAGTGAGCTTCCCCCCTGCCCCGTGGCAAGTTGGCAGGGCGTTTATGTGCAAGGGACTAATCCACCTTCCTTGGAAGCAGTGAGCTGAGGTTCTCGGTCAGGAGCAAAAGGCCAGAACAAAGGTCTGAGATTACAGATGGACAAACATTTGCAGCCCTCTGCTGCTTCCTGTTGCTGTTTTAATTTTCTTTGATAGGCATTGCCAGACCATGTAGTCGAGCCCAGACCAGCTCTGTTTCTGACAGGCAGAAGAGGAGTGGTAAGGATCCCTTGGCAGGCAGGTAGGAACACGCATCCATCTTCGATCTCAACCTCACCTTGAACTTTGGACCTCGGACCTCAACTGTTTTTTTCAGGGTTAAACTCTGCTCATACATCTCTCTCAAATTAACCAAGATGATTTTTCACTTTCACAGAATCACAGAATCGCAGAGTCACTGGGGTTGGAAGGGACCTCTGGAGATCATCTAGCCCAACCCCCCTGCCATAGCAGGGTCACCTACAGCAGGTTGCACAGGATGGCGCCCAGGCAGGTTTGGAATGTCTCCAGAGTTGGAGACTCCACCACCTCTCTGGGCAGCCTGTGCCAGTGCTCTGCCACCCTCAAAGGAAAGAAGTTCCTCCTCATGTTCAGATGGAACTTCCTATGTTCAAGTTTGTGCCCGTTACCTCTTGTCCTGTCACTGGTCACCACTGAAGAAAGACTGGTCCCATCCTCCCTTGAAGTATTTATAAGCATTGATAAGAAGTTTATTATATAAGATTTCCCAAATGCAGATTATCTCTGCAGAAATCCCCAGACATCAGTAAATAAACCCTTGACTACGAAGAATCCCCCAACTATCTTGCAAAGACCTCCCCCCATTGCCATCCCCTGTGATGTGCATCACACCAAGTCTAAAGACTGAACACAGAAGCTGTGGCAAAGCTGAGAGGCAGCTTCCTAGATTATGCTGGAGACCACATCCAAACCTGCATTTGTCAGAGATTAAGGAAAAGATCTTTATATAAAGACCTTCAATATATAGAGGGGGCTTATAAGAAAGATGGAGAAAGACTTTTTACCAAGACCTATAGTGACAGGACAAAGGGCAATGGTTTTAAACTGAAAGAGGGCAGATTTAGATTGGACATAAGGCAGAAATTTTTTATAATGTGAGCGGTGAAACACTGGAGCAGGTTACTCAGAGAAGTTGTGGGTGCCCCATCATTGGAAGCGTTCAAGATCAGATTTGAACAACGTGATCTAGTGGAAGCTGTCCCTGCTCATGGCAGCGGGGTTGGACTAAATGATCTTTAAGGGTCCCTCTGAACCCAAAGTATTCTATGATTTTATGATTTAGGGGATTTAAATGTCCTGATATGCTTAAATTCAGACATGAAGGACCCATATTGTCAATATATATGTATATCTCACTGTGTTCTAGATGCTTAGGCAATGCCTAAATTAATGAATTACCCAGAGACAGGGCATAGACCTCAGCTTGGAGCACATTCTTCCAAACTTCTCCATTCCCAGCCAAGTCTTCAGCCCAGACCAATTAGCACTTTCCCAAACAGTTCCCAGGCACGGTCTGCAAGCTAACAAGAGCCAGGGACCATTCCTATAAATGAATTCGGATGTGAACACCTTGTTTGGGAAGCTAAGAGAAATATGGAAGTGGTCAAACCACGTCAGGCGGACTTGGTGCCAGACAACAGGCCCCTGCAGTGACTTTTTTAGCAACAAAAAAATGGTGGTAGGAAAAAGGAACTATTAACTATCTTTGAAATCCAGAGAGGAAAAGCTTCCCAGGGCCAGATTCTCCGCTGGTGTAGATCAGTGTCAGAGCTGTGCTGGTTTACAACAGCTGAGCAATTACTCTGCATCCTTAAAAACAAACAACTGGACAAATATGAGGCTGCTTATTGTTTTCTTCAGGAGTCATTTCACCCCTCCCTTTCTTCCTCCCCTTCCCTCCATGTCTGAAAGTCTTTACCACTGCACAGTGAAAGCAAATAAACAAGGAAGGTTAAAATCTAAAACCACTCATCCAAGTTAATTAAGTTCAGCCAGCCTCAACTACATCATCTGGTAAGATCTGGCAAGTGGTGTGCATGTGTGTGTGTGTGTGTGTGTGTGTGTGTGTGTGTGTGTATACATGCATGCCTGTCTATCTTTTCCTCTGCTCAGGAAGAATCCTCCAAAAGTGCACTTACTTCAAAATACATTATTTCCATGCCTGTCTGTGAGGTTTTTTGATTCTTTTTCTTCTTTTTTTTTTTTCCCCCTTGTCTGTTTCTGTTCTTACAGCTGCTTTCATATTTTTCTCCAACGTCCCATTATTACATTTTCCTCCTTTTATTTATGATGCCTGATTCCTAGTGTACATTATTGCTGCTCTGTTGGTACTTTATTAAATACGATACAGATACTAGAGTGAGAGTGAGGTTTTATGTCCCACACATGGTGTGTCGTAATTGTGGCGTTTTTACTTTCCATTAAGAAGTATCTCCAGGAGGGGAGGATGGGGGACTCGGTTCATTACTTCTATAAACCAAAGAAGAAACCCCAGACAAGGTTGATGAGTTGTTAAGTAGTCTTTAAAGAAGTCTTTAAATCAAGATTAGATGTCTTTCCTAAAGAGACTCCTTAGCTCAGCCAGAAGTTATCGGCTTGATAGAGGGATCACTGGTTAAATCCTGTGTCTTGCAGTATGGAAAAAGTCAAACTACATTAAAATAATGGTTCTTCTGGCCTTCAAATTTATGAGAGTGTAATTAGAAGATAGTGGTTTTAGCTAGCCAGACAAAGACAGTATAAAGCTATAAACATCACCATGATGAAAAGGTAAATTTACTTATGGAAATCTTGGTCTAAAAAAAAGGACAAAGAACTCAGGACAAAGTGAGCACAGGCTGAGTATAAGAAATACCTTTCTGGACCTGTGGTGCTTCATCCTAGAATCTGTCTGAGAGATTTCTAAGAACCCCTTTTTCTATGCCACCTTTGAGCACTTTGAAATTTTAATGTATTTTATGTCCACAATCCCCCTGCCAGGGAAGGATTGCGGTTACACCATCTCTACTGTTCATTTATGGACATTTCTGTGCAGTGTCACTCTGCTGAGCCCCTCAGAGTCTAAGCACTGAGCAGAGACTTTCAGCTACATCAGTGCTGGTGTCCTGGTATTACTAGAAAACAGGGAATGACAATAAAATCGGGTGATTCTTCTTTGAGTATCCCTTTTCCCATGATGATACCAGACCTGGTCAAAGGCAGATGAGTGCCCAGGAGAGCTGACTGCTTTGGGCCATAAAATGGCCATCACCTTGATTATTTCACATAAGCCAGAGCCCTGGCAAGGCAGAGCAGCTGCCTCTGGTGGAAGCAGCTCCTCATTGAATATACACCACTGCCTCTGCTTGCCTTCTTCTCAGGACCAGTTTGCGCCCGAGGACTTTTTCCTGGATCTCTGTCCCAGCTCTGTATTTTCCTCTGTCTCTCTCGTTGCTGCAGCAGGAGAGATCCAGCTTTGGCCTGACCCCAGTTCTTTCTCTTTCCTACTTAAAATTGTGAGAAAGCTGATGGCATCCATGGCAGGGATCAGTACCTGTATCTTCTTGCCATGGTGGGACAGTCCACTCTCTCCCCACAACCCCCAAACCACAGCTCCAGAGACTTGTGAAACACTAATATGAAGCTTGGGATGCACACATAAAACCAAAATGAGATAGGCAATAAAAATACTAACTGAGCAATCAGGATGACCTGGCTCCAGGGACGTGAAATGAATCTGCAATGAGAAGAGATGCGGCAGCAACTGAACCATTTGCTTCCTTTCTTTACATTTCTCCCACATTTATAGAACCTCCCCTGTAAGTACTGTTGTCTGTGTCTGTGTGAGCCAAAGAAAGAAAGTAGGAAAGGACAGACAATGACAATCACATATTTATCTGCTGCCCCTTTTGCTCACCCTTTGTTGTGTGACACCTTTTCCTTTAGAGAGGGACTGATCTGCATCTAAGGAAGTAATATTGGAGGAAAAACTAACGCGCGCACACACACACAGAAAGAACAGAAATAAGGGCTCAAAACATTGATCTCTAGAGACCAGCTTAGTCTGTCGTGGAGTATCAGCACAATAGCTAAGGCAGGATGAGGGGAATTTGTGTTTGCGGGTATAGACTGGATTTGCTTGAAACAACTGAGATGCTTTGAAGTTCTTAAAGTCAGTATTGTTTAACAAAGTGACTTTGTATCCCTCATTTCATGGCTGGAACAATAAGATGAAGTTTTCAACTTTCTTGTAGCAGACCGTAATTTTGATTGGCTTACTGGTATCTCCAAATTTTACCTGCCTGGCCTGAAGGAAAGAAGGAAGGAAACCTAACTTTGGTATTCCCAAAACAACTCAAAGAGAGAAGCAGGTGTTCACATTGCACTGAGAAGGGTCAGAAACCAGAAACTGATATGCAGTTGCTAAGTCCAATCGATTTCAATGCCCGGATACCTTTGATGACCTTTGCTGGCTCCCAATTTGATGTGCCGGAATACAATTTCAACTATGCCATATTTAGCCTATCAAACTCAGTGATTTCTTTTTGAATCATTTCAGTCATCCGTATATAATATTGTGCAACTGACTGAGGAATCTCTCTTCTTTACCTCTTTTCCCTTTTTTCTCCTTTGCTCTCCCCTCTCCCCGTATTTATATTCCCTCCAAGTGGAATTCAGGCTTTAAACACTTTAAACACCTTAGAAGATCTCTGTCTAAAACCTGTATCCAAACAAAGGACTTCTGTGAATCAGCAGGCGTAGCTGAGGCAGCGAAGGCCAACACCGCCACAATTTCGGTGAAAAAACACCTCTGCTATTTGCCAACTCGTACCTTCATGCAAATTCTGTGCTTTTAATAGAGAAGCACCTGTGTTTGAAGCATTCCCAAAGGTCTGATAACTGACTCCGTGTCTGAAAGCCGTGATCAGGCGTTTGCTCAAATAGGACAAAATGAAGTGGTAGATGCAGGGTCGAGAGTTAAGGTTTTTGATTTCAGCAAAAATCTACCAAGGACCCCAAAGCAGACAGCGAGGTAAGCTCCAGAGCTCACTGAAAGGATGGAGAACGAATCCAGACCCTGCACAAGTCTGCAAACTACTGAGAGGTGATGGTAATATTTGCTATGTTGTTGTCAGCCCCTTCGCCAGTTATCAGCAGCAGAACTGCAGCTGTCTGCTGAATAACACATTTGTTTATACAGTAGATTGAGAATATTTGTGTGCGCAGCAAACTCCTTGGGGGTATAAACAATGTGTTTCTGAAGAGGCCCAGTGTCATTAGAATAATCAAGACTTGTAGTATGATAAACAGAGTCACAAACAGAAAGTACTACATAGGCTCTCGAGTGCGGTATCGCATTCGGTGTCGAGTCCTGAGGATGATGTGTTCAAACAGCCTTTCCTGTGGCGCAAACACAGGTTGCTACACGCTTTACAGAGGAACCAAGGGGGAGACATGGTCATGGTGCATTTTTGATGAAACCTCGACAGCAGCATGCTGGTATGTAGTAGAAATCTTTTCATTTCAAAAGACCCAGATCCTTTTACCTGTGCAAACCATGTGAAATCTATCACAGTGGGAGAATGTCCGCTTTCTTTACCAAGGAGACCAGACCAAGTTCCTATTGTGGTATATTTCTATTGTTCTCATAGTCTGTATCAAGAAAGAAATGCTTTACTTAGGAAGATATTCTTTACCCTGAGGGTGGTGAGACACCGGCACAGGTTGCCCAGAGAAGTTGTGGCTGCCCCATCCTTGGAGGTGTTCAAGGCCAGGTTGGATGAGGCTTTGAGCAATCTGGTCTAGTGGGAGGTGTCCCTGCCCATGACAGGGGGGTTGGAACTAGATGATCTTCAAGGTCCCTTCCAACTCTAACCATTCTATGATTCTGTGATTCTATGATTCTAAGGATACTGTCCCCTCTCAGCTACTTTATATGGGTTAATTGTGTCCATAGCAGTCAAGACCACGACCATCTAATGTGGACCAGCCATAAACACTGCAGAGCGTTTGGCCTGGCTCTTTGCAGCATCACAAATGCTGCTTCTGTGGTCTGGTGACAGTTACTAATTTTGTGAAGTGTCCTTTTGAGTACAAAGGGTGCAAAATAGCCAGTCATTGCGTTGTTTAGCACCATGAAAAAGCATTGCAGGACACTGAGCTTGTCCTGAGGGCACATGGAAGTGTTTGAAAGTGAAAATCCTCAGGGTATGGTGTTGGAAAAACTCTCTTGGGTAGAAGTAGAAAAGCAACAGCTTCTGAAATGGACCCTGGAAAGCATCATCTTGTCAGCTGTAGATGTTGCTTGCTTAAGAAAGGGAGCCTAGGATTGAAAGGGATACCTTGGTGCCAACATCCCATCACCCTACTCTCTTGTGCTGTTGTTGCAGAAACTGTTCTCAGTACTGGTTTACAGCTGCCAATAAAAAAATAAAAGAATACAGTGGAGACAATCAGGTGGTGAGCCAATGTAACAGTGTAGGCAAACTATTAAAGAGTTTCCCTCGGAAAATCAAGTCTTATAGACTTCCCTTGGAGTATGGATTATATGATGAAGTTAGGCATATCTTCAGAAATGGCTAAATGGGATTTAGCCTTCATTTCCCTGCCTCAGGAAAAGTAGAACATATATAGAAATGCCAGTGAAAAAATGGCCTTCTTTCAAGAAAGTGTATGGAATCCTAAGTTGGCTGATGAGCAAAAATGGAGAAGCACTGGGAAAAGGAGAGTTACAGTAATCAGAAGGTGGTAAAGTTCCGGTAGAAGAGCAGAGACATTACTGAGACTGTGCTTTAGAGACAGTCACAAAGGTGAGTAGTGCTCCAGTTCCAAATGTGTTCTTTCAGCACCATAGAGCAAATGTTGCTTCATACTTCCCCAGCTATATCAAGTGGCATTAATTTTTCATGTACTGCCATGAAATAGTTGCTATGATAAGTGAACTAAAGAAGTTCATTATGACAGTGTAATTTTATTTTTTTCAAATAATAAGACTGTGGGTGTGTGACAAACCAAACAGCTGCATTTTACATGTGTATTTCTTTGGTGCTGATGATGTGGTGAGCTGTTAAGATCAGTGCAGCTATAATGAGTTGGTGAAGAACGAAGAAAAGGAAGAAAAACAGACATAAAATTAGTAAAAACATGCCTAAGGCTTTTGACTTCTTGACTTCAGTCTCCTTCTCACAGCACTGTGATGAGTGACAGAAGTCCTCTGAAGCCTGTTCATTTTGTTTTATTCCTTCTGTCCTGTTTTTCCACTTCACTGAACTCAGGCTCTTCCTCTGAAGGTTAAAGATCTCTCCTTAAGTGTATTGCATCTGTTCACTTGTAGAAACACCATGTTCTCAAAATTCATGTGCAGCTAATTAACTTTTCTCTGTCTCCTGCTCCCAGTCTCTCACTCTTCCTTTATCCTTCTCTCATTCTTCCCATTGCCCAACCAGAAAACAATCAAAAGGCAGCTATCAAAGACTGTAGAAGTTCTGGCAGGAAAGAGTTCAGATGAATAGGGTAGTTGGTCTGCTATCTTCAGTAAGAAATATATCCATACAAAAAAAAATAAAAGCTTTGTCTAATTCAGGGTTCCTTGTCCAACAGTCTCCAAGAGCTTACGTCTGGATAAAAGACAGTGAGCAGAGAGTAACTGTTCAATTATATGTTCAAGCCTCAGTATTTGCTAATCCCAGCATCCACCTACCTATATTGCCCAAATTACATTTGGTTGTCCCTCCACATTTCCAACACTCAACATACTTCAAACCTATGCTCCTTGCTTAGTGTCATATCTCTCTACTCCTTAGATCGGTACCGTTGGTGAGGGTGCCAGAGCACTGGACCAGGCTGCCCAGGGAGGTGGTGGAGTCTCCGACTCTGGAGACATTCCAAACCCGCCTGGATGCAGTTCTGAGTGATGTGCTCTAGGCATTCCTGTGTCAGCAGGGGAGTTGGACTAGATGATCTCTGGAGGTCCCTTCCAACTCTGAAAATTCCGTGATGCCATGATCTAATCCTTGTGACTCTATGGTCTCCCACAAGTTTCCTTCTCCGGGACTACCAGTAGCTGTCCTAGTCCTGCTGTAGTGTCAGGTCCCTGCTCAAAAGCCACATTGCATCACCTTTGTGGAGCTGATGTCTTTACCCTCGTGGCGGCAAGGTGAAGGGGTTACAGAAGAGACACCTACAATTTGTAGATGCTGTCCCTATTTTTCCTATTAATTTGCTATGCAAATCTGGTCAAACTATTTCTGTAACAGCTCTGTTCACCATGCAAGCTTATGAAACGGTAAGGATTGGTGTGGACCATGGCCAGCAAACATTGGTTCACATCTCAGGGAAGTGTCGTTGTCTTTTCCTTGGCGGCTGAAATAATCCGAGCGTATATTCTCCCCCAAACTCTCCATCACGTGTGTCTGCAAGAGCAGAGGCATGCAGAAAAACATAATCTTGCAAATTTGAGACGTTAACCAACTGATCATCTGTTTACAGCGGGGCATGTAGGTTTGAGCCTGCATTGACTGGATACAGAAGCTGACCAGAAAGGAGACAAATCCTGTCCACAACTTCAACTGCAGATGGGTGACAGCATGACTTTTTAGGGTGGTCTGGATGGAGCTAAACTAAACTAAACAGATCAAGAGTACATTTCTGAGTATTGACCCCCAGTCATACATGCTGATAAGTTCTTGGCACAGTCTCTGCCATGATTTTGACTTCTACTAATTCAGACAATCGAAATAGTTTTCTGTTCTTCAAATCTGCAGGCACATGAAGCCAAAAGTAACCACCTAGTCTGACTTCCTGAAATATGTAACCTAGGGAATTTCACCCAGCACTTCCCCAAGTGAATGAATCTTATTGGAAGATATTTCATTTGAATCTTTGCTCTGCCTGAATAAGAGTTGTTTAAAATAATGGATAGCACAAGACTCAATCTGAAGACATGAGGGGTTTGGGAGGTTTTTCCTATCCTGTATATCAATTATCTTTGTTCTGAACAAAATATATAATTCTGTGCCTTAGATCCCAAATCTCTTCGGAGGATACAATATTCATCTGGCTTTGAGTATTCATATCTTCCCCAGATTGCCGTTATGTATGTAGGAAACATGTGTGAGCAAACTCTCATAAGAAGTAAACAATAAAACAGAGAAAGGGTTTCAGAGCAGAGGATAGGGAAAAGGGGGAAAGTTTGGATCCCCCTTGTTCGCATTGGCCAGAGGTAAAAGAGCTGCACAGTCATTTCAATTAGCCAGCTGCTGCAACAGCTCCTGTGCCTAAAAGCTGTACAGCCAAATAAGTTTGCGCTGACCTAAATTCCCCTTGTGCTGTCACCAGCTCCCCGTATTCTCGACACAAGATGGTTCTTGTGCTTTCCCCAACTTCTGTCTTTCTATCCTGCCATTACTGGTGGTATGTCATTTGCTGCACAGATGTTTCTCCCAAGCCGTTGCGAGGTTATTTTTCAAGTGACTTCTTCCAGCAGATGTTCCCCAGTTCCCAGGTGTATGTGTTGTCCTCTCCACTGAGCCGAAACTCAGCGATGCACTTGACATATTGCAGTGCCGCCGTCTCTTTGAGCTGGAGGGGCTGGAACATTGCACATCACCGACATCTCTCTGCTCCTGCCAGCCTGCTTGGTGACAGTTTCCCTCAGCAACAGGCCTCCCCGGTCCTGTCCTTGCTGGTTCTCCAGGTTAGAAACTCGTTACCTGCGCTGCACAAAGCAGCTTTTTGTGGTGCCTGAAATGGAACTTATATAATTCCCGCGGAGTGCGTGCCCAAAAGAAGAATTAACTTCACCTATTATTCAGGCAGCCAAGTCCTATTTCCCTGTAGAGTCACAGAAGGAAGCCAGATGCAATAGCTGAAGGACATCTATAAAGCAGTGTTTTGAATACAAGACCTTCTTCTTCCCTTTACCTGGGGAGTCAAGGTCATGTAACCAGGTACAGCAGGAAAGCTGAATAAACCACTGAGGTCTTTCCTTCGGACCCCATAATCGAAGTCCACCTTAGGTCCTGTGGTAGATGACTAAATAGAGGTATTTGGCCCTGTCTTCCTCTGCAATCTCTATTTTCCTGTACAGTTCAGATGCTACCCTAGCTTTCATCTTTTGGCATTAATTTAACTTTTTTTTTTTTTTTTAAACATCACAGGGGTGCAGACTGGCTCACAATGACAGCCCTGTTTGGTTCAGCTAATATCTGGGCTAGCTTTAGCCTCAGGCTATGGAACAACTCCTTGCAAGCCTTCTGTGAGACAAAATGATACGTAGAATCTTTTATTATTATTATTATTATTTTAAAATGGATATTATATATTGAACTCGAAGAAACAGCAACTTGTATTTAATTAGAGAGGGAAGAAAACCTGAGAAGAAATTTCTCCTCCCCCCCCCCCCATTTCTCGCTTCTGAACTCTTTGCCCACAGTCTCTCATTCAGGTGACCATGACGGAGCCAAATCCTCAAAATGACTCTCTGTAGATAGACAACCTTGGGCCGTACCAGCAACAGGACTATAGCTGATGGCTGCTGTCTATTAGCACTCAGCTAAGTAGGCAACAATGTGAAGATAGTTTTGCTGCTAACTGTATCTACGTCAGGAAAGACAAACTGTCTCCTGCAGATGCGTAAGTGCTGAGAGACCGTGTACTTGGAGTGTTTTGCCAAAAAACAAAGATTGGTCTCCTGTCCCCACCATCCTGTTAATAGAATTATAGAATCATAGAATCATAGAATCATAGAATCAGAGAATCATAGAATCATAGAATTGTTTATGTTGGAAAAGACCTTTAAGAACATCAAGTCCAACCATTAATCCAGCACTGCCAAGTCCACAACTAACCCCTGTCCCTCAGCACCACATCTACCCATCTTTTAAATACCTCCAGGGATGGCGACTCCACCACTTCCCTGGGCAGCCTCTTCCAATGCTCAACAACCCTTTCTGTGAAGCAATTTTTCCTAATATCCAATCTAAACCTCCCCTGGTGCGACTTGAGGCCATTTCCTCTTGGCCTATCAGCAGCAGCAGGCACAGCGAGCTGTTTCTTCACGGCTTTTCTTCCAAATCTCTGTCTCGGATTGGCCCCTTCACTTCATTTCTTCCCTTCGTGTTGAAGGCATAGCTCTCTCCTCATCCTTGGATCAACAAAATTGACTATTTTAGCTCCTCACTGCTGAGCCGCAGCAGAGGAGAAAGGAACTTGTATGTTTACTGCCAGGCAAGCTTGCAGAAGTGGGACCAAGACGAATCTCCTGCCAGACATTTTGGCTACATCGCTGCTAGTAAGCTAAGCAGTGTCAGGATGAGCTCTCTGTCCCTCAGGCCAGCTGGCACACTCTGGCTATTTCCTTAGTATTAAACAACCTTACCTCCAAAATGAAACAGCCGCTTCCAACTTGCCTACCGGGGAGAGTGCCTGGTGCGCGCTGGCTCCCGAGTTGTGGCTGGGAATTGTCTGGGACGGTGCTAGCTAGCCTGGATCAACAACATGCCAGGAACCATCTGACTAGTCATAGAGACTGTCAAATTCCAGTGTTTCCTTCCGTGCAATGGCACTGGTTTGTTTACTGGCACAGACCAAGCCCATGCAGATATGCATATACACAGATACACACATATATGGCCTCACGCCCTTCCCACCAGCTTGTTGGACCCACGCTGCTTGAACATGGGTGAGCAGTTGCTTTTACAGGCAGGTTTTGCATGTTGTTGACTACTTGATTTCATTGTTGCTGATTTTTTTTCCTTGTAATTTGCAATATTCCTGCCTACTCTTTTACACAGATCCATTTCACATCTTTATGAATCATTACAAGGGCTAGAAGAACGAATGGGTTTTGGAAGTTAAGTCGGCAAGAGCTAGGATAGCCTGAATGCCAGCACTCCACCATGAACTACAACTTGATCTCTCTCAAGCAAATGAAGGGGAGGAAAGGTAATTAACGGCTGCATAGATAGGTGCAGACAATGCAAGCTTGCATTTTAAGCTGGTTAGACATCAGCTGCTGCCTACAGTCTGATCTGCTGATGGACACCAACTTGATCTGAGATTGCATTTCCATGGCAACCTACGCCAATCTGGCTATATCTATACTAAAAAACCAAACAGGGCTGAGTACGGGCGTGAGTCTCTGCCCCTTATCATCTGTTTTGGTACACTTAGCACAGCCGTCATGGTTTTGATCCATGTCAACCAGCACTTTCATTACCTGGTCATGATTCAAGGTTAGCATGAAAAAGGAATTTATGCCAGTCAATTATTCTTTTTTGGTGTGATAAGAAAGTTCGGTTGCACACGTGCAAGCAGTGTCATGTCATATGGTTTCAGAATAACTAAGGGATAGTTCTGCTTATTCATTAGTGTGGGCTTATCCTTAAACACAAGCTTGTGTGGTTCCGTTCTGATCTCCCAGTCGCATGTTCCCATCCACCTCAAGTCAGGTAATCCAACTGAGTGGTTAGGTGGTTTGGCTGAAAACGAGTCCAAGGCAAGAAATATATTAACCTTTATCAACTGATGATGCTTGTTCACTGCCTTTTTTCCATGCAAGAGGAGAGAGTAGGCCTGCACACACAGGACTAGGGGAGAGAAGAGCATAACATCACGCTGGACTTGGATTAGTTTAATCTTTCTTGGGGCTGGCTCTTGGCTGGAAGAACTGAACAGCCACAAAGATGCCCTGGGAAGCTGCGTTCACTGCATCAACCGGGGGTTTTATGAAGGATGAAACTTCCTTTGGACCCCCTCTATAAAGCCCAATAAATTCACATACATTCGTATAGCCAGATAAGCACAGTCCTAGGTCCTAGCTAAACTGCCTCGCCCTTAAACAGGCTTTATTATCACAAGAGCTACACTGCTCTGACGGTTCAAGATCCGGCTGTGTATCTGTCTTCCAAGTCTGTTGTACATACAGAGACATAAAAAATAGTATTTTTAGTCAGGTATTCAAGTTGTGCTCTCACATGCAAATACACCCAAACATGCACCAATTTTAACATATTTTTGAAGTTATATTTATAAATGTAAATATACATCACAAGTATTTAAAAAAACAGGACTGAAATCTTTCTTTAGGCAAACAGCCTCCCACTGAAAAGACACTAAGAGAAGGAGGGGAAATTGGGCATCTTTTGAAATGGAGGGTTTGAGTCCCTTGGTTTGTCATATTTGAATGGAAATGACATTAAAATACAGCCAAATTAAAAACTCCAGGTGTTCTAAGAAACCGTTGTGCTCACAGGAAAAGGAGAAGGAGAAGGGAAGAAAATAGAACATATAACTATTAGAAGCAAAAATTATTATTACTATTTTACTATTACTATTACTTACAAAACCTATTACTAATTAATAGCAAATATATACAAGTACAGAATTAAATCAGTCCAGCCAAAATATCAGAGCAGCAAAACCAGCCCTATTTTTAACCTATTACACAAACGTATCTTGGGTGTCCCTGCTTGTCCCCTTCCCCGGCCCTTTTGGAAATAAATAAATTTATATATGCATAGATTTTTAAGGCCAGAAGGGACCATTACAATCACCTTGGTTAAGCCTCTCCTGAAGACAGGCTTTGTAATTTTATTCTTAAGTCTAGCCCATAACTTTTCTGAGCCACACCATACCTTTTCAAGCTGTATATAGTTCTGGTTTAAGCACTTCGAGGAACAAGCAGTCCACTCATATTCCTGGGTGAGCTGATTTGATAGTTAATTACTGCCACTGCTAAGTGTTTTGTTGTTGTTTCCAGTCTGAAATCATCTAGATCTGACTCCAGGACATGGGATTTTGGGTAGCCTTTTTCTGCCAAATCACAGAGCCCTCAGCCTTCTATAAATAAGTAATGTCCATCTGTAAAAGCTTTCACCTCCTTTTCTAGTTGCTAAAATCACATTAATTTTGTCACTGTGTTCAATCAGCCTCTTGATTTTACAACATCCAGTGGTGTTTAAGCAGTAAAGCAGTCAATGTTCCAAAATATCTAGAAATCCACTCCAACTCGCCTGTACCTTAGCCCTGAAAGCACGTGGCCTTCAGTTTGTTCTCTGCCTACAAGGTTTGTTAAGCACATCGAGAACTTTGGCTGAAAGCCATCTTATAAATGAACATTATTGCACTGTCATTATTATTGTGTTGTCATTCTGTCTTTGGCCTTTTGAAATTGTTTCAGCCGGCTGTAGCTTTTGCAGTTTAATTTCTTTTCTTTAAACTAACAGCCCCGTTGAACAAAGGAAGTAAGTATGAGGACATAAAAACAGACTGAGTTTTCTGTATTATTACTATTATTGCTGCGAGTTCACAGCTTACCCCGTTATGACTCCAACTCATTACAACGAGTGCCAAGAATGTGCAGAAATAACAGGCGGCATTTGTGTAAAACGGGACTTGCAATTCCACTTGCTGAGCAAAAATATCCAAGGAAAAGTATTTTTTAGGCAGTGGCCTGATCCTGCTGGAGGGCTGTTGTACCTCTGACTTCAATGGGCTTTGCTGCATGTGTGAAGAGAAAGATCCCACCTTTGGTTCCTGCTAAACCCAGAGCCGTAAGGAATGGGGAGCAGAAAGTAGAGATATTCGAGGCGGATTCGTTAAGTGTTACCCCTGTAAGAAGTGGATGCACTCAGGTTGGTACCATCATGACTACATGGGTGTGCCACAGGCCTGGGATCACACTGGACAGGGTAAGGAGGGTCTAAAGCCTTCAGCTGGTGGCTCCAGCATGAATTCATGAGGGGCAGCACACTATGCAAACTCTAAAGCATGTCCTGCGTTGTGTGGTCTTTTCTTCTCTGGTGGTTGTGAGCTCAGATGTTGCACGATATCTTGCTTGTACAGAAGGGGAAGCCAAGGCAGCCGTTTCCTGATCATGCACAGTTCGCTGAAGTGCACATTGTCTGTCCCTGCTTACCACTACACATTTCTGATACCAAAAGTTACTTTCTTTGGACCAAAGATGGATGGAGGAACGGGGTTGGTTTCAAACCCAGCTCTTCTCCAGGCTGACTCTGATCCAGTTGTCATATGTCAGAATAAAAGAAAAAAAAATGAAGGTACATCCATGACCATAAAGTACAAGACAAACTGTTTCATCATCAGTCCGTAGTAAGGTCAGACTCATGAAAGCGTGGGTCCAACATGAGGAGAAAAAGTGCTTTTGTCCAAAATGACCTGGCAAGCCGGAGGCAGACATGGGAACAGAACTTAAATTTTCTGATCCTTTGCTCAGTATACACAGACCACAGCTAGAAAATGTTTCAATATTTAAACAAAAGTTTCTCTCTGAAGGCTCATACAGAGGGAGAAAATCCCTTTATCATTAATTCTTTCCTTTCTTTCCCATAAAATAAAGGGAAAGGGAAGGGTATGTAACCAGCTAGAACCTAATGTTTGGAGGTTTCGTGGGAAAAATGGTTTAGCTGTGTACTGAAAAAAATCAGGTTTGGAAGGACCAGTCACATCACATGAATTAAAAACCTTGTACATAGCTTTGCAGAATGACAACTGTTGATACCAATTTGAACACATCTGTAAAATCCAGTCACAAGTACAATTAGTGATGAAAAGATGCAATAGAGCTGCAACCTGTGGATGATCTGATTGCATCTACACTAGGAAACGGTTCCTGAGCATGAACCAAGGCACACTCTTTTACACCACTGAATCGCACGTATAGGCCCTGACATACACTTGCTCCAGGTCACCTAACTAATTCCCAAACAGTTCCCAAAGATTGTGAATTAATGTAGTTCACCAGCTATATCGAGTTCCAAGAGCTGGCTGACACTGCGTAGCTGACCGGTGTAGATGCTCCTTCTGGCCTTCATGTGCAAAAAATCCCCACCATTGCCCCTACAGAAGGGATTAATCTTCTCTAACTTTAGCAGTTAAAATGTTAGATAATTCACTTAAGTCAGTCTTCTGGAGATGAGCCGAACATCCTCACAGCGTTGTTTGCCCATCCTAAAATAAATTTCCGAAAGGGATAAGGTAAAACAGTCTCTGGAGAAACATCTCTTTTACCTTTTCAATAGCAGGAGCCTAGTTAGACAGACTAATTTATCCTAAATGTCTAAACTAGCAGAAATGAATCTCATCTTGTATCTAATGCTGCATATTCAATGGTGACTTAAATCTCAATATTTGACCTCACCGAGGGCTGCAGATCAGGCTGAATTAATGCACTGGATGGGACCAGTAGTATTAATAATAGTTAATATTGTTATGTGTGTAATAATAACAATAATAATAATAGTTAATTATTAGATGGAGCATTGTTTGAAACTAGCAAAAAGGAGAACTAATAACAGAAAAAATCAAGAATTTTATTACAGAAGGAAAACCCAGTTGAAAAACAACTCAATGCAGCTGAACAAAGAACGCTGACAAGATTCAGACTGGCCCCAGTGCAAATTACTTGATAGCATCTTATGATTACTTTGTGTCTGACACAGTTTTAGCCGAGGATACAATCTGTCATGCTGGATTGCAACTGTGTGTTCTCCACCAGGGAAAAATATATATCAGTAAAATTTACCATCTGTGTCATTATGTGACTACATAAATTTCAGGCTAAACATATTTGTTAGTTTTAATTCCTAGATTTATTTTTTTTTTCTCACTAAAGCCTTCATTCATATTAGCTTTTATTGTATAAACCTTACGCTGTCTTCAGGGGTCTTCTTCAGATGCTGGCAAAAATCTGAGACCTATATTATTCATAAACTTCAGGTCAGGGAGTGCAATGCTTTTATCTTAATGCCTTTTTTTTAAGTCCGTCCTTACAATTAAAACTGACACCGAAAGGTTAAGGATCACCAGCAGTTATGGTGGGTTAAAGCTGAGCTGCTAATCACTCGCTCACTCTCTCCCCCTCATTATGTCACGCTTTTTTGTTGGGTTGCCACTCCATAAACATCATTTGATTAATCTTAGCCATGCTCTAACGCCTACCCGTGAAGAGATACGGGCTGCAACATGAGGAATGTGGAAAAGTCAGTGGAGGTTTAATTGGATTAATCTCCGGGTTCTACATATAGACTGGCAACTTTCGTGACAGCTTAGCTAACACGATAATGTGCAACAAAGGGATGTGGTATTCAGCAGGGTCCCACACCTTAGCTAGGGGGGATGCACCTGGGGAAGCTTCAGCAGGCAACAGAATAACAGGCAGCTGACAACAACCCTGCTCTGATATTGTCACAAATCGCTGTATCTGAAGCGTGTTTTTCAAGGAAACTCATACCCCATTTTTAGTGGTTCGGAGCGATGGCTTTCAGCTACATGGTCCTGCCAGACACCGGCTCTGCACAGCACCTTGCTTCTTTCCCTGGGAAAAACAAAATCGCCCTAAGAGATGGTCTGAAGGTGTCGGCACAGTGTTCCTTCCTTGAGGTAATGGGCACAAACAAGAGCTAATGGGCACAAACTTGACCATAGGAACTTCCATCTAGACATGAGGAGGAGCTTCTTTACTTTGAGGGTGGCAGAGCACTGGCACAGGCTGCCCAGAGAGGTGGTGGAGTCTCCCACTCTGGAGACATTCCAAACCCACCTGGACGCCACCCTGTGCAACCTGCTCTGAGTGACCCTGCTGTGGCAGGGGGGTTGGACTAGATGATCTCCAGAGGTCCCTTCCAACCCCTGTGATTTTGTGATCCTGTGAGTGTCACCTCTCAAGGGAAGAGGTGATGGAGACAGGGAGCGATGCTGAACAATGCCAGCATCATTCAGGGAAAAGTGCCTGCCCCGCTGGTTCCCAGGGAGTGACACAGATCTGGCCACACTGGGCAGAAAAGGGAATCTCACCATGGACTCAAGCTGGTCTTCGTCCCACACCCTCAGGCAGGAGGAAGAGCGCCTGGCACATAAAAATGGTACAGACCAGCGTTAATATAGACATGAGCCAGGTGGATGGGAAGCCTTTGCCACAAAAGGAGTCCTGTCCCATGGTGTGACAAGGAATGCACTTTATCCTGCTATGAACCTCTTAATTCCAGTGTTATCCCTCCTTAAATCCAGCTCCTAATGAAGACATATCTATGCTGGTCTTTTTGACCTTTGCAAAATCTCATGACAACATACGTACACAGTACAGGTTTTCTAAAGTCCTCTCCATTCCTAAAGGCATAGGACTCAATTCCAGATTAAATCTGCCACTTGACTGATTTTACCTGTCTGCCTCTGACCCATCTAAATGGATTGGGACATTTTACTTCAAAAAGTACTGACTCCACCTAAACATAGTGTCCAGTTTTATTCCAGTCCATTGCAGAGCCTGATAAAAGCTAAGCTGATTAATATAAATGACCTCATCTCCTTGTCCCATATCCATTATAGATTTCAGTTTCCCAGATTCTGCTGAAGTACATCTTTCTCTTACTTGAAAAGATTCCCTAAATTATTTTGTCTTCTGCTGGCACCAGTGAATGCTTCCCCACTCATTGAAGCCAGAGAGGATGAGATTCATCTCACTTTTAGAAATGGCTATGTTACATATGTAGAGAGTAATTATGGTCTTTCTATATGGTCAGCAACTGTTTGGGTGCTTTAGAACATCTGCTGGCAACTGCAGGAATAGCCTGTGGGAGACTTCATGCTTCTGGACCAGGAGCTAGAGGCTAAAATGGGTACCACCTTCTGGAGGTACCTGTCTTCCTCCCTTGACTATAGTCTAAGATGAATAGCTTGGACCAGTTGCCTGACTTTACTTCCCTTCCTTTACCTTTTCAACCTGCATGAGGCAAGTATCCCTTGATATTAGTTCCCACAACCCGAAAACATTCCCACTGGTAACAGTGGTTATTACAGTGAAAGTCAAGTCTCCTATTTTAATTTCCAGTACCGGTAGTTCTGGGGCCAGTGATTCAGGTAGTAGCTATAAAAGGACTTAAAACATGATTCATATCTAAGCACAGCTGTGTCTTTATGCTATTGCATAAGCACTCTCTAAAAGATGCAAGAGGAAAAGCCAGACATTGAAATGAGATCTCTCTCTGTTCCTGGATCTCCATCCATGTTCCTCTCTGAGAGTCAATGAAACTCATTGGGTACTTTAATGGCAAGTTAACTAGTAAGTTACCCAGTGTCAGGACCAATTTTTTGGCCCTGAATACATCTGCTGTCTCTTAGACACATGTATTATTAGTTTCTCTTAACCTCCAAAAGAAGATAATCTCACACATGTACCTACTGAAAAGAGTCCCTTTCTTGTGTTAATTCCTAAATAGTGCCCAGGAATGGTTTAGAAGGTGGTCAACAGCATGGACAAAAAGCAGAACTGGCACTATACTATCAGTTTAACAACAAGAATGATCAAGATCCTCTTCCCATCTTTATATATTAACATTTTTTTACTTCCTAGTGTAGATGTGGCTGTGTATTCACTATCACGTTAAGATCTACTCATGACTGCACAGCATGACTGACCAACTCGTGTAGGTTCCAGCCACATCAGAACAGGTATACCGATCATCATAACACTGCTTAAGAACAGGTTGCCATGTTCTATAAGACAACCAAAACCCTCTAGCCTAGAAAAGACATCAAGCTTCCTTCAACTCTGGGCCTCTGCTACTTTCTTAGCTTTACTGAGCCTCTTGTGGTCTCTGGTCTCATGTCCTTTGGGACTTTCTTAATCTTTTCTCTAGCAGTTCTCCACTTCCTGCCTCAGAGGTTTCTGTAATAACTTTTTAGCTGAGAGTGCTTGTTTTGTTGTTCTTGCTGTTGAACACAAAACAATACAGATTACAACAGAAAGTTGTGCTATCAGCTTAAAGGAACCCAGGCAGAATATCGATCATAAATTCATATGATAACTTAAATCGGAAGTAACTTCTGGATATCATATGGTCCAACCAACCATCAAAGCAAGTCCAGCTAGTACAAGTTGTTCCGGGTCATGGCCTGTCCTTGTGTCTCAGCTAGGTCTTTACCCAGACTAATTCTGGTGGGTATCCTCTCTCTGGGTTCGAACACAGAGGCGTGTGAGGCATTTGTGCCCTGACAGGCATATGTTGAAGACGTTACTGAATTAGTAACACCAATCAACTTTGAGACAGAAGACAGCACTTGCTGACCAGAGAATCACGCTTAGTTTGAGATTGCCCATTAGTCCTACATACGAATTTGAATATATGTGAATTTGAAGACTGCTTTACTGCAGGGTAAACTGAGGCTGGACCCTCAATGAAAAAAAAAAAGTGAGTGGAGGTGGTGGGTAGAAGATGGCTGGCAGTAGGCACCAGTACATGTGAGACAACCGGTTTCAGCACCTGTGTTCCCGGGTTTGGATCACTGATAACCCAAGGGTTTTGATCTTCAGAGCATGACAAGAAGTGTCCATTTTCACTCCTCCCCAAAAAAGAAGTGACTCAAGAGCACTCATTTTATAGGGTTGAACGGGGTTTGGTTTTTGCTGGTTTATTTGTTTGATTGACCTTTTAACCTGTACGCTAATTGTGGGGAGAGAGAAAGAGAGATTTCGCAGAAATGTTACGAGTTTGGATAGAAATCCTGAACCAAACTATAATAGTAGTAATAACTCTGAGTTTACAGACATCCAGAAATTATGAGCACATTGCACTTTTGGAAAATATATTACGTGTGGGATAGCTTGTGTCCCTAGGGTAAGTGTTCTGCTTCTTTCGTGACCCATAACTCAAGAGTGTGGCAGGCATTAGCACTTTACAAAACATCTCCATTCTTCATGGCTGAGACAGAACCCGTAGCATGCTGAGTATCTTACTTATTCAGCAGTGATTTGAGTCATTTTATTTTAAACACTAACTTGATGTGGTCAGTATCCCAGACAGATGAAGGGAAAAAAAAAAAAAAGAGAGAGGCAGTAGAGGCGTATCTAATTTTTTATTAAATATATCACTGTTGCAATCTAACTTGTTGTACTGTAATAAGAAATTACACACCATAAAACAGCAAGAAGAATGGATCTGATGCATAATACAGGAGCCTGCCTGGAGAAGGATGCGTATCACATAAAACTGTAAATACATACATACAAATTCACACACGTACGCACATTGGGAAAACATAGATTTTTGCACCGTGTCTCTTGAATCAAAAAAAGGGAAACGCACTGATATGGCTTTCTATTTGCCCTGATCTCTCCTTTGCCAATATCAGAAGGCATTCCCTTGTCTTTTTTGTCACAGTCACTAAAACATTCAAAAAGAAGAAAAGTGGCTTCTGTTGATACACAGGAACCTGCTGAAAATTCCCCCTTTTCAGGGAAAGAAGGAGGTAGGTTCTTAGCATCTAATGCTACTTCCCTGACCTTTCTGTTTTAGGCTGAGATGCCAGAAAAACAACAGCACTTCAAAGAAACCCCAGTATTAGTTTAAGTTCTGAGGGAAGGTAGGGTATTTTAGGTTCAAACATCAAACAGTCCTAAGATGATCTCTCTACGGAAAACATACATGATACCTTTTCTCAGGATTTTCAGAATTGGATCTGGAGGAAAGTTCTTCATCAAAACTTCTTACAAAATCCTTAAGGCTCTCAGTGAATAATGAAATATTTAATATTATTTTTTGTTTGGGTTTTTTTGGTGCACATTAGTAAGGCAGAAACTATAAACTGAAGATACATGACTTTTAGTTTTTCATTTAGAAGAGCTTTCGATTTAAAATAATATTTAATTATTTTTTACGAGTTCAAAAGGAATATAACTGGTCGGAAGTGAAATTAAAGTTTGCTTATTTGAGGTGAACAACTCAGTTTGTTCAGCTCAATGTAAAGAGCACCTTGCCTTTTTATTTTGCTGGTATACAAATTCCCTCAGACAATATCCTTTATACAGATATCAGCAAACTGCAAAAATCCACTGCTTGTCCAGCCCTAACTAAACTCTTTGCCACTGTAGACTTTATGTATTTGCTGTCCTGCTTTTCGATACTTTTCAATTATTGAATTATTTATTGATTTTTTTTAATTACTGAATTATTTATTGAATTTTTTTAATTACTGAATTATTTTCAATGCTTTTCAGTTATTGAATTTAATCTCGAATGCTTGAAGATCCTGTGAGTTCCCTGACAGGACTAGGAAATGTAGAGTGCTCAGTGTTTTGGTACTTAAAATGTCCTTTTGCAGAGGTGCATCACAGTTTCCCTAGCAGATCAAGGTATCACAGCTTGGTGTCGGCAATTAACACCAAGGTGTCAGCAATCAACAAAAAGCTGCCGTTTTCTCCTGGTAAAAAATTTTTTTTAAAGGATTTTTACCTCTAAATGGTCTCTCAAGTGTTGTCTGTTTTTAGATAGAAAACAAAATAAAGCAAAAACAACAAAACAAGCTTGTTTTGACAAGTGGAAAGCAACGCTTTTTTTTTTATTATTATTCAATGAGATGAATATTTTCCATAAACATTCTCACTTTGAACAAAAAGCCCATTTCCATTCAAAGCTGTTTAAAGGGAAAATGTTCAGAGCAGTCTAAGCAGCCTTAGGTGACTGCGTTTCACTGATGGGTGAAGCGAATGCTTAAGAGATGTCGCGTTCATAAAGCTTTACAGGATCCTTGGGAAAGGCAGCTGCTTGCTAAATATTAGGTGCTAATGTTTAATATTCTTTTACCTTTGCCTTTTCCCTTTCCTTGTTATAAACCAGAGCCATATGGAAGAAATGCGCACATATATATTTGAAAACTGCTGGGTTCGATTCATGCTGGGACCATGCAGATATGGAATATCTCAATTTAGCTATTAAGAGATACCCATGAGCTGAACATATCAATTATGACACTGTCATATCAACAACAATCGAGGGGCAGCAGGAGATAGAGGATCTTTAATTTTAAGTGATTAATTTGAATAGCATGCAGAGTCCCGTTGATCTTCCTTATCCCACCAGTCTTCCCTGGTCTTTAATCCCACAAGTACTAAAGTTCCTGCCTCAGAAGGGCTGAGTAGCTGGGACAAGCCGCAGAGAGCACAGTCCCCTACTCCGCAAAGTTTAGCACGAGCTCAAGTGCTCTGCTGAAGGACAGCCAAACCGCCTTACCCCTTTCAAGAAAATCAACACATTTTTCTCTGCCACAGTTAAGATCCAACATTACTGGTTGATGTGACCCACACAACAGTAACGTTCTGTCCTGGTAGGATAAAATTTGCCGGGCTGTGGATTTTTAGAATTATTGCCTGGTCACAGTGCCAATGCCTGCTGGATTCCACGTTGATATCACTAGTTGTAATGATCATTTTATTACAGTGAAATTTACTTTATGGCATTGCAAAAAAATAAGCTAAAACAAACTATATGTAAGGTGTAAACATAAAGGAAGAATTATGTTAGCACCCATTCTTCCCACTAACAGCTCTGGCTGGATGCTTTATGTTAGATCTTATTAAAAGTCCAAATTTTCTAAACCTGAACCGAGAAAGTAAACTCGCTCTTTTTTCTCCTGTACTCTTCTTTAGCACCAGTTTCTGGAACTGGCTTGTTTTACCAATGAACCCTTTTGTCTGTCAGCTTAGATTAGGTCAAATTAGTTCTCATTTCAATAACTGACAAAGATCATCTTTGACAACATCAGTGACCTCGCATGTCCTGACAAGGGCACGTAGTCAAAGCCTATAGAATAGGAAGAAAAGTTTTATAAATTGTGTGCGAGAGGAATGCAAGTATTAAGCTAACACTTAGGTTCTTCTTTGGGTATACAAAGCCCTGAATGAGACCTTTGTGGTTTCAGCTGTACTTCATAATTGGTTTTGCAGATTAATAGATGGATATCCACAGACAGACAGACAGAAGAAGCAGGTAGGCAGGAATTAAACAGGAAAACAAGTAATAAATCATTAACTGCTATCTCAAATGTCCATATGCCAAGGATTACAAGTCTCTTCAAATTTGCTTTCGCCATTACTAACACAAAATTCAAGTGTTTTATTTTCAAGTGAAAATCTGTATAAAGCCAGTTTAGGCACCTCCAACCTAAATCTGATCATATGGTGGGACAAGACACGGTCTGGAAGTTATATATGTATATAGGTATTTTCCTCACTTGGGGAATTGATTATCAATATGATACACATCCTTTAAATTGAGCGCCTGAGTTTCTTTACTGAAGCAGAACTGTGGGAGGCTTTTGCGGGGTGAAACCCACCCTTGCGTACCAGAGAGATGCCCTGCTGGAAAGCTCCAAAGAAGCTTGTGTCATCCCTGTGGTGCAAAAGCCTTTGTACAGGACCTGTTCATGAGGGGTCAATGTCATTTCCAATAGAGTAAGTCGCTCAAGGAGGCGGGGGAATGCCTATCATTTCTGTTTCTCCTGACTAAACCTGACATTCATCTGGTGGTGTCAGGGATGGTTTAAGGATAGTGAAATGCATCTTCTGTCCTCCCATCATTCAGACAAACAACATGCCTGATCATCCTTTAGCCAGGAAGATACTTCGTAGCAAACCTGATCGAAGGCCTCAAAAATAGGAAGATTTTTAGACAAATGTATTTCCTGTCTCTGAATATAAATCCACTTTCATTTGTTTCGTTTGTTTTCACTAGTGAAAGAACTTAGGTCTCCAAAATTTTTAACAGTTAACGCTCAATTCTTTATCTTTTTGTGCCCTCACCGCCACTTATGCCATCTCATTGTTTAAGAAAATATACGAAGCGATTGCTATTTTCACCACTAAGACATGGCTACCTCGGGGTGGAATAAACCAGTTGTGTTCAATAGAGGACTAAACTCTTTAACATTACAAATCTGCCTGAGAAAGATGATATTCTATCTAACAGAAGCCTCAGGATCATTTATAGATCAGTAAATTGTGCAGGAGTTTTCTTCTCTTGCCTTTCTCCGAAACCTGGAAACTGAACAATTAAAGATTTCAAATATAGCTCAGAAATGTTGTTAGATTTATTAAAGGTTAGTTATTTCTAATGGAGAATTAAAGATATGGATCTACTTGCACGAATGGGTGTAAGTTCTAGAGTAGTTTTTTATTATGCACTGCAAAATACAAAATGCAATGAAAATCCAGCATGGCTGTGGAGAGGTTAGTCCACTTTGCACAGAAGATCAGGTTTGCATGCGTTGATTTAGTAGTGCCTTTCTAATTTAATCATGTCACTTATTCCTGATGCCCCAGACTACTAATCTTCTCTGTCTGATTTCGAGTTCACATATAATTGCCATATATCCAAGAAAGCAGCTTGACAATTCTCTGCTCATGAGTTTGGATCTTTAATATTCCAGAATGGAATGTGGAAACACCTTGTATTCTGCTCAGTACTTAGCATAGCTCAGGCTGATGGAGGTACAGTTGCTCACGACTTTCGAACAGGCATGCAAGACAAGGGTACGAGATGCTTTACCACCTTACATGTGCCATGGATTATTCCAAGAATAATTCCGTAAAAACCCTGGGGAAGAGGTTGCAGTGTACAAGGCTCCACATTCTTTTTAATCTCTGCTCGCTCCTCACTTCCATGGCATGTGAAGGCTGTCTCGCATCTGGAGCGCCGAAGTGCGACTGTACACCCAGCCTAACTCCTAGTGAACGCGTTAGAAGGACTGAGGTTAACAGCAATCCTACCATCGACTGCAGCTACATCACAGCAATGCTAGTGGTGCATGGGATGGAAAATTTCACTCTGTGTGAGCTCTGTCTGTATGTCAGCTACATATGCAGTCTAGATTAGTTACATACTCTTCACCTATAGCTAATGGAGAAAGATGGGTAACTCCTGGAGTGATTAGTCCCGCCTGTCTTAGATGTTTATCAAAGAACGAGATGACTCACCCTCTGAAAGTGCCAGTATTGATAGCAGAAGGATGGTCAATCAAGAACAGACACATAAATGCTGAATGAGTACTACGAGGTCAGGTGAATCCTTTCCTCAAAGTCATACTCCACATCCCCAGCCCCAATAGGGGTGAGATGGTGTCTTCCATTACAAACATTCACAAGACAGCATTGGCGATTGCTTTAACAACAAACACAGTATCATCTTCATGTGAAAAATGAGGCTAAGGATAAGCAACGTATATTATACTCTTCCAAGCAACATCATTAACAGTCACCAGGTGAGGCTTAGCAGATGACAATGGAGAACTGGAAATAATGCGTAATGTTCAAATTCAGTGTGAGTACTGAAAAAGGGTATTACACCATTCAATTTCTGGTGTCGCAGCTGTTCATTAGGTTTCTTAAATTTGTATCTAATTTAAAAAAAAACAATCTTGATTACAAAATTTCCAGTGACAAAGAATCCATCACAATGCTTGCTATTTTATTGTAGTGATTAATTACCCCATCTCTTAAAATCATAAGCTTCACATTTACTGTGAATTTACCTAGGTTTGGTTTTTTATTAATTATACCTTTATGTTCCAAAAGTGCATGTGGCAACTGGAAAAATGTTGTCTTGACATGTAAATTATTAATTAGGTTAAATCACTTATCAGATTTTGATACATTTGAAGATTCATTTCCTTTCCTCAATTAACCCATTAACCCCTCAACTACCTTTTCATTAAGTAAACGGGGAGGGCTGTGTAAACCAGTTAATATTTATTAACAGGGTTGTGCCAATTAGTAAGGACTATATTTTTCCTAGGCAAGGGCCAAACAGCCCTCCAGTCTTTTTTGTATACACTTGTTTTCTTTTAATTTGGCTGGTGAAAGTAGCAGGTGTTGAAGGCTAAGTGTTGTATGCAATTTGAGGTTGTTCAAGTCTACTGATTAGGTGATCACTTCAGATGGAAATTCTCACTGGAAGGCAGGATTCCTTCTTTTTGGTCAGTCTATAAAATGTCTCTTCACTAGTAATGCACTTGCTGAACTTTGCTGCAGAAATGCACATCAACAACATCTATTTATCCCGCACGGGCACGTTTTGAAACGATGATCTTCACAATAAAGGCATGTACACAAAATATTGCATAAAAAGGCTCACTGCCTCTGACAAAGATCAAATAAAACTTGGTTGGTTGATCTGTCCATGCCTATAGGGTATTAGTGATTATAATATTGCGCTTTAATGGACTATGGACCCAATTTACATAACATTTACATGTCATCTACATACTCTTTATGGAATAAAAAAACCAGTGATTCAGACATAAAATATATCTAAGACATACAGGCGCACTCTTCAAACTGATTTCTTTTTTGCTCTTCAGCTTGAAGCCTGGAGTTTTGACGTTACCTGTTCCCACTGGAACCCAAAAGCAGAGCAGAGTGGTCACTGCCACACCACTGCCAGTACTCGCAGTGGAACAATGGCTGTTAAATGCCCGTTGAACCAAATGAGCATTTCATTTTCAAGGAAATTACTTTTTAAATTAAAAAGTAAATGCATTTAAATGTTTCCTTTTTTTTTTTTTTGAGGAAGTTCTACTTTTTGGTGTTTCCTACCTGGCGAATCCCTGGCATGGCCAGCAACAGAGGTTTCGAAACCTCATCACAGTACCTTTGCTCTGCGTTTAGGGAAAATGGAGCGGGGAGGACAGAACTACGGCTCAAATACAGTGGAAAACTGCAGGCTTCCTGCACGGTAGCTGCCAATCAAAGATAACATTTAGGAATTTCAGTTCAAGGGACGAATGTAAGGAAAACCCCTAATTAGGTTCCTGGCATGTCTTTGTCATTCAAAGCTTTGGGAAGAAAAGGCCAGTGCTCCCAAACTGCCGAGATGCTCGGTAATGTCCCAGTGATGGTTGAGTTGGCTGCCCTGGCCCCCGGAGGCTTGAACCATGAGAGGATTCCACAGAAGCCACACAGAAGCTGCGCAGGGCTATTGTGTCTCCTTTGAGCTAAAAATAAAATAAGTACCTCAGGGCAGTGACTGCTTTTTATGTTTTAATTAACCTGTGCATCCGTAATAGCTCCGATAATAACCGGAAAGCAAAATTGTCAAGGCTAAAGGGATACAATACTAACCAGGACACATCCTACGCCCAGGATGAAGGTTCATTTATTAGACAATAAGCACAAAAGCAAAATAATTTTAGAATTCAGACAGCAACTGAGGCATCTGGATTCTAGGCCTTCCTGCTCCATGTTTGGCACCAGTACATCTTATAAATTACCTGAAGCACTGTATCCCTTCCATTGGAAAAGGAACAAGAAGAAAGAAAGGAAGGAGAAAGAAGAAAGGAAGGAAGGAAGGAAGAAAGAAGGAAAAGGAAACAGAAAAAGGAAGAAAAGATAAAAAAGAAAAAAACAAACAAAGAAAAAAGAAAAAAGAAAGAAAAGAAAAAAGAAAAAAGAAAAAAGAAAAAAGATTAAAAAGACCAGCTGTGACCAGTGCTTAGGACCTTCTGCTAGCCATGGACAGCAAGTTAAAAGAGTCAACAACATATAAAGACCTCTTGCAAAAGACCCATGAGACACTTAAGTACAAGACAGCAGCTTCAGGCTCCAGCACAGATGTGCAACCCTAAAATTTGACTCAGACACATTTGGCTGGCTTAAACCTGAACGCCAGAAGTCACTCTAAGGTATTATTTTTTGTTTTTCCATAATATATAACTTCTTGCCCAACTCAGCTTTGTGACTTTCTATCCCAAGTCTCAGAGGAAAGCAGTTTAATGCAGAGCTGAAATCTGTTTTTGCACAATACACATTAGCAGAATCAAGGCGAGGAAGTGATTGGGGCAAGCATGTTACGGGCCCTGAGTACGTAGAGGAGGTAATACTGGTTGATCACTCTGTTCTTCTACTGTCCCTCATGGAAAAGATAGAAACTAAACTAAAAGATAGTAGATTTAGACTAGATATAAAGAAGAAATTTTGTATGCTGAGGGTGGTGAAACAATAGCATAGGTGTGCCCAGAGAGGTGGTAGATGTCCCATCCCTGGAAACATTCCAGGTCAGGCTGGACCTGGCTCTGAATAACGTGCTCTAATTGAAGATGTTCCTGCTCATTGTAGGGAGTTGGAGTAGATGACCTTTAAAGGTCCCTTCCAACCCAAACTATTCTATGATTCTATCATTTTATGATTCTAAAAAGGGGCTGGATGGGCTTTTGGTCTGAACATGTACAGCAGGCTTTTGTCCTGTGGTTCTTATAACAAATTAAAGGAAGGAACTCAAGCCAACACCTTGGATGTGAAGCCAAATCCAACATTTGTGTGAGAGCTTTGGCCTGACATATTCTTCCCATATTTTACAGCATTAGTTGACACAAGATGTCTGTACAATTCTACCCACAAAGATTTGGTTTGTCTTCTTAGCTTTGCCATCTCTCACTGAAAACTAAAGACAAACCTGGCACTTCCTGCTGACTCAAGGTCACTAAAAGAGACTACTCCAATTCATCTGAAACATCGGTGACACTGCAGCAAACCTGGCTGCAAGTCAAGGCTCCCTCGTGAGCTGTGATAAAACCCAGGTTTCTATTGAAATCTATGTTGACAAGGGGGGATGATATATGAAAAGTAATCCCAGTGATGTATTATACAGGTAAGAGTGCTCTACTATAGTCCATCCATCCACTATGGAACAAACCTTTTCTCCACCATATATCTTTCCTGGTGGTACCTGTAATGGTATATGTCAGGGCAATAAAACACGGGGCCAAGCCTGAGAGCATGCAGCAAGGAGAAAGACCTGTTCACCAAACCAAGCACGCAGGAACACCTTTGAGGAGAGGAGGCTCCCATGAGAGGAGCAGGGATATTTGGGGAGGTGACAGTAGCTGCAGGGGCCATAACTTCTTGGAAAAAGGACAGAGGTGGCTTGAGAACATGCTGGGAGAAGGTTGTAAAAGAGAGGTCAGAAGCTAGCTATGGCACTAGGAGACAGGATCAGCCAAAGCAGCCTGGATCACCTCCAGCACAGCTGTAGAAAAGAGGTGAAAATGGAGGAAGACAAAAATGAGCACCGCTTGTGTAACAAGGGGACTGATTTCATTCCTTGTTATCAAGGCTTCATCTTGCAGTCTTCCAGAAGTGAAAGGGGAGCATTTTATCTGTGTCATGGGACCAGCAGAGCAGAGGAACCTGCTAGTCCACTACCAGGATAACATGTACACCTTGTGCAGCTGCCATAGGCACGGGTCATGGTGGGACCAGATTGGGAAGATCCCAGAGGCTCCTGGGCGTTTGGAGCTGGCATTTTATCTGGGAAGCCATGCTGTCAAGGAGAAGAGCACACACAATGCTCTCTGCAAGTTAAAGTTTGGAACTGTGGGTATATTTTCTGCAGAAAGATGACAAAAGAATGGAGTTGGGTGAATCAACCTGGAAGACCTATACGGCCTGCTTCGCTATGATGTGTATCCTTGTATTGCAGGGATGTGTTTATATCTTCCACTTAGCTGAACACATTCATTAGGCTGCCAGATGACATGGGTAGATAATTAGCATCACATCTACACCCTCCATAAACACATGGGCAGCAGGATAGGGCATCTATACAGGCAGAACAGGGTTGGTGTTGTAAGTATCAGTAGGACCTACAGATCTGTGCATTAACATAGCATGCAGATCTCTGCATGAACACACATCCTTTCAAGTGAAGCCCGCTACAAGGGTCTGCATTATTTGTTTTCTGCATTATACATGGTGGAAGTTTATCTGCAGTCACAATGACAAAAAAAAAATAGTCTTAAATGCTGGAATCTGGTGCATTAGAATTATGAAGCTGCACACTAAACAGCCTGTGGTAGAGTCAAATGAGCTGGGAGCTGCCATGTGGTAGAAGATGTTTAAACACAGGTAAGAGACAGTCCTAACAGAGGAACAGGCTGACTTGGACCAAAGATACAAAGAGCAAGCAGCTTTTGACTAGAGGAGTTCATAACCACAAGGGGAAAAAGGAGGGTCCCACTGAAAACTGAAAGAAATTTGAGGAAAATGGTCACTTCACACCTTACAGTTAGGACAAAGAAGATGGATTAGTGACAGCTGATGATACAACCCTGACCCAAACTAACACAAAGAGTGTCAGTGGCAAGAGAGACCTAGAAGCAGAAGCTGTAGGATATGTTGTCTCCCTTTATGCATACTGACACAAGGTTTTAAGGTAGGGAGTATTTTGTCCATAGAGTTCATAGCTGAGAAGGTCTGGGCATAAAGATGCTACTGGATACAAAGATAAGGTGAGACAGGTCATGGTGGAAGAGACAAAAAGATATATGGGTAATTCAGGATGTTTTGATAACCACTAAGCAAGAAGAGTGCAAGAGGTTGGGCACATGCCCATAAAACTATGAAAACAAGGCAAAAGAAGAGTTTCTTTGTTGGAAGAGTGAGTTGAAAAACAAGTTTTCTGAACAAGAGAAGCGTAGAAAGAAATGGGCGGAAAAACAGGTGGAAAAGAAAAAAAGAGAGAACAATTCTGTCTCACAAAAAGAGATTAAGAGACACTGGAGAAAATCCTAAGAAGAAACGAAGCCGGTGTGCAGCTGGTTGTGAGAGAACAGAACATGGAAAGTTCTGTGGACAGAAGGAGGAACAGAAGAGGCAGATTGTGGCTCACGGAGTTCATGGCAGCTCCACGAAGACGTGTGTTGTTGGGGACTTTTGTTGAGGAGAACTGTAAGACCCATGACAAGAATGGATAGAGAGAACAAAAGACGGTATTCTGCCAAGAGAATGTACACAAGGGGGAAAAATAAACTATATGAGAAGAATACACCAGTTTTCTCTTCCCCAGCAAGTTCCTGGACACTCTGCTTTTCCCAGCTGGGGAAAACCAGGCAAGCAGATGAGTTAATGTGTGGCTGGTCTTGCAGTAGACTAGAGACAGACGTATGAGTAAAATGACCTCTGTCTAACTTTGGGCTAATAATTCTATTCAATGACCACTGAATAGACCATGCTTTCTCCAGTGACAAAAGTTTGAGTTCTGCCATATTTTGAACATCGTTGTCAATATTCTATCATTGCTATTAATGTACGGTGGGGTTATTTTAACAACACAGTCACAAGTTGTTGACTGAAAATCTGATTAACATATTAATATAAATGATTTGCATACCAATAAACCTTTGTACTTTTTTGGAAGGAGACCGTAAATTGTCCCCTGTATTGTGAGCAGCAGATCTGCAACAGTGTTCACCATCACCACAACGCTTGTTTCCCTTTGCAAACCAGACCCCTTGATGTAGATTTCAAAGAGCTTTCGTGTAAAATCCTGCTTGACCTTGTTGCATTGTCAACAGCAAACAACTTTTATGTACAATCTCTGGTGACTTTCTTTTCATTTTATTTTTTTTTAAAAAACATCAATATGTAATGACACAAAAGGATTTCTGATAACATAATTTTTTGACTGGCAGCAAAATAGCTGCCACTTCACTCCACTGCCTATATTATTATGGGTTTATTTTCTTGTCGTATTTTTCTTTTTTTTTCCTCTTTACAGAAAGGGTTGTTTTTAATCTCCTTTTAACTGGAAAACATACTCAAGCCCTTTTTGCATTTGCTTAGCCTCCATTTAGGAATTCTTCTGTTAGTAGGCAAGGAAGAGAAAATAAAAGGGCTGCTACAGTTGTTCCTATAAAGAAAGAATGTGTGTTTTGTAGTCAGAGCAGGAATTGAAAAGACTGGGCTCTTGGGCTCCAATCCGTTCTACTGTTGAGTTAGGGGACTTCTTTTCATTCACTTTGGTTCTGATTAAAGCTGTGTGTTTGTATTGCTGTGATGACTGCAACAACACCAACCCGTTCAGGTTCGTGTCTGTCAAGTGAAATGAAATGCATGAATCAAATCCCTTGCTCCATCAGTGCCTAACGTACGGGTCTGTCGGGTACAGCAGTGCCGTGCAGAGTATTTGAGCTGAACTAAGATCAGTGAAAATGCGATAGCGTGGGACTCTGCCTAGGTGATTTACCCCACCACGCCTGACGCACATCTGTTCCTCCGTCTTGTATGACCATTGCAATTACTCGACTAAACCATTCAAACTGGGAAAGAGCCTCTTCTGTTCGTTTCGTTATTGTGCTGCTTAGCCATAGCAAGCCTGCTCATTCACCTTCACCCAGCACTTCACTTGGTGGTGTAAGCTTGGTAAATACCCCACTGCATCTGAAGACGTCTGCTACCTCCCTCAGAAGAGACAAAAAAAAGTCAGAAAAAGGGGTATTAAGTGCATCAAATTCCCCACATTTCTTTATAACGTAATGGCTGCGTTGGATCAGACTGAAGGTCCAGCCAACCCATCCTACTGTCTCTGAGAGCAGCCAAAAATATATGCTTGTGGAGGAATAATAAGAATGAGCGTATCTGATAATTCCTTCTCATATTTCCCAGTTTCCAGCATTTCTGAGTCAAGGACTTCAAGACTCAGTTATGGTTTCCATATATTTGGTAATCTGCAATGCATTTGTCATTTCTGATCTCCCCTTGTAGTTCCAGTGAGTTCAGATAAGCCCTGTCATTTGTTCCCCAAATAAGAAATTCTGGCACAATTCAGGTCCCAGGGGTCTGTGAAGAGCTCTTCTAGGAAATATGCAGTCTTGGTTTGACCTGTGGTCCTTCTCTAGAGGGTGTTGCACCCAGGAGTGAAATAAATAGATGCAGAATCAATACTTTCAGCATTTGTCTGTCACAGATTTGTTGATTTCCCTTCCTTTCTTAACTGTCTTCTTGCCCAAGCCCTTCTTTCCAGTCAAGTGTCTTAACTAATTACTCTTTTTTGGTGGTGATGGTTTGTCTCCTATAGTGCAGAGCAGTACCAACACTCAGTCTTCAAGCCTGTGCATACCAGCGGCTTCTGTATTCCCCTGAAAAGGTGGAGAAAAATGGTTCAAAATTCAGGCTATAAACAGCCAAAGGATTGAATCTAGGTCTTGGTATATCAGTTCCAAGGATTAAATTCCTCTGGTCATCCACTGAGTAGAAGAACTAGACCCTCAACTGCAGCTCTTGCATGAATGTAGAGAGTGCGTAGTGATTTTGTCCAAAAAAACTCATGGTTTGGCTCAGTGCATGTCAGTGCAACTACTTTCTTGTTTTTTCCACAGGGGGAACAAATATGCCCAGACCAAGATCCATCACCATAAGAATCTGCCGAAGGTCTGCAGCCTTTTCTTTTGTGCCATAAATGCTATTAAATGTTTCTTTTTACATATTCCACGCCTTCTAAAGCAACTCACCATTAAAACGATAAAATTTGGAGAGGAGGGGGCAACCGACCCCAAATGACGGATCATTCTGTGTAGAAAGGGCCACAGTCCTGTTAATTCAAATGACATTTTGACAGTAGCATGCTGTCAGCCCAATGGTTTGACCTATACAACAACCTCTAATTATTACTAATTAAAGAATTAATTATTCATGGCAGCACGCACTATTAGCATAGCAGAGATGTGTTGGAATATGAGTTATGCGCGGTTTATGAATCTTCAGAAAATAGATTCTTTAATAAATTAATAAAGGGGCTCTGGGGTTTCATTAAAAGGTGGCTGGAGGGGTTGCAAGCCAGTTTCCAAGGAGACCACAGGTGGTTTGCTTGGATTTTTTTTTTAGTTAAACTTGTTTGGGCCAGATGATTTCCCTTCCACCCTCCCCCTCTCACCCTGTCCTCCCTGCTCTTTCCTCAGGCAGAGAGGAGAACATTTTAATGAAACCCCTGTTGTCCTCATATCGCTTTGATCCCCGTGTGGTCTCCAACCTCCACGTTGGCCAGTTGGAGGATGGTGCGGTTGGGTTTTTTCTGTTCTTTTTTTTTTTTTCTTTTTCTTTTTTTTGATTGAAAGCTGCAACCAGCTCTGCCATGAATAAACAACAGAAATGATAAAAGCACACGGGTAAAGGAAAATAGAACAAACAAAGGAGAAAATAAAGGAAATTGCATAAATTCAAACGAGACCATCAGGATGGGAGCAGAATTAATTATCCTGTTTTCAGTCTTAAGAGAAGATCTGGTGGTCGTTCTTATTACTATTTTTATATCCATGTTTGTTCCTAACATGATATTTCTTATTCTTTGAACTGTTTTATAGATTTCATTCTTATTAAAAAAAATAAGAGGCAGAAAATTCTTCACTTTTTTATTATTTTTTCATTCTGTCATGACCAATGTTTCCCAACATTCATTTCACTCTAATAATGCAGAGGGTGATATTAATACCTTCCAGTACTGCTAACTAAACAGTGATATAAATAGCAATAACAATGTTTCCAAGCTTTTGCTCCAACTTCCAGATCACATTAAAATTCCATCCTTAGTTAAGGCAAACCTCAACAAAATAGCAGCTACATTAAAAAAAATAAAATTAAATGTCCCTGCCTCATTTTCCAAGGGCTTGTCTTCCAGCCAGTCTCACCAGTGAAGGACATAACCACCAAGTGGACTGATCCTTGCTGCTACACAAATCCCACCACAATTAATGGTACTGCTGTCAGGGGCCAAGCGCGTCCATTGTCTTGAAAGGATCAGGGCTCCATAAGGATGGTCATGAGGGAGAATTCACTTCTTCTGTCGCTGCTCACCTCAATGTTAGGAGAAGGACATGCTGCTGAAGGTGATCCATCCCACCTATCTGAGACACTGATGTTAGGACAAGAGGAGTTACCTCCCCAGGCTATGGGGGTAGCTTGGTCTAAGGTGCCCAGCTTTTCAACAAGGTGCAAAGTGAGTCTCACACCTTGTACCTTCAGGCTCTTGCATGAAGCCCATGACTTCTCATTCAGTTACAACCCAACTTTCAGAAAGACACAGATATATTTGACTTTCAGATCACAGTTGATGACGCATTTACTCAAATCCTGGGCAAGTTGTTCCAATGACTATCTACTGTCTATGTTACATATTCATGTATTAATTTGTGTCGATGTATCTTTTGGTGCAGTGACCATATATTACTACATCTGTATACAATGTCTAAAGCAATAAGGTTTCAGTCTCAGGTGAAGTTGTGGCTGCTCTGATAATGCCAGTTATACACCTCTGTTATCTTTGTGATCATTTTTACGTATTTTATCATACCGTTTCGAGACTCTAATGAGGAACTGAGGCTCTAGTTTGCTATGTGTGGTATGTATATATAGATGGGATCACATTACAGCGTCACAGCAGTTGTATAAACTTGATCTCCCTGTGTTTGTTTTGCAAAATCATAAGCAGAACCCATTCCCGTTGAAGACAGTTCTTTCAAAGAGTGTGGATGATCCCAAGAACTTAACCTAGCAGGTCAGAAAATGCCAGCTTCAAGAGCCTAAAAGTCTGGATAAAATGTTGTGCTTGGAAAAGGCCAGTTGTCAAAACTAAATTTCCCACAGAAATGTATCATGTGCCATGTTAGATATTTTGAGACAACTCCTCAAGTCTAGCAATGAGTTCTATGGTCAAATTAAACAGTCAAAATGTATCCAGGTTATGATATCAATATCCCAGTAATAATACCACTACCAATAATACCAATACCTCAGTAATATTACCAATAACCCAAGTCAGCTGGGACATCCTGGTTACTTGAATAAAAGCAAAAGCGTGCATCTGGTTCCCACTTCCCAGAGGAGCATATGAAACATTAGAGAAAGGAAGTGCTGCTTATTTTCCCCTGAGAAAAAACTAGAAAACTTTTGGTTTCAAATGAAAACACATGCTGAAATTTCCATTTTAAAATATGCAGGATAATTCTTGTTTTCCTATATGGATTAAGTCCCTGTCCTGAACAAGATATCTGTCTGGGATGCTTCATAATAATTTTGCTCTTGGCAAGTTTAGAAATAAGCTCAGGACATAATTCAGAATTGAGTTCCTAATCCAAATTGGGATTTGAAATATAAAAAGAAAAAGTCTCAGTTTAACTCAGACATGGAAGATGCTGCTGCACTGATCACCTAAAGTTTTAATGAAGTCTAAAGAAGATTGACTCAGAAGATTCTCAGCTTCTCAGAAAATCTAGCCAATTTTATTTAAAGACCTGAAAAATAATTTATATGCTTAACTTCAGGCACAAAGGTTTGAAAACCTAATTGGCTTAGCCAATATTACACAGAAAATTAGTATTACCCTTTCCTGTCTACAGCAGTTAACGAAAGCCAGAGCACGGGCTGAGATATTTTTCCAAAGTCTGCTACAGATTTTAATTGTTGGCTTGCTCTCTGCCAAGGTTTTGGACAGATCTACCTAGCAGTCATCAAAAAAAGTGACCAGGTACAGTCTGAGAGCTCGCCCATGCCATGGCCATTCCCAGCAGATGGGAAGGGCTCTGTCCTGGGGAGGAAGCCAGCTCTGCCGCTTCAGGACAGAGAACCAGCCCTGGACCCCTCCAGTTCACTGATTTACCCCTCAACACAAAGACTGGCATGCTGCATGCTGATAACAGATTCCTGCAACACCTTTACCCAATGTCAGTTTTCATCTTTACGTAAGCTGAAACAAATTCATTGAAACAAAAATTTTTGACTGGAGATGATGGTTTGAAAATATTCCCTGCTTATTTTTTTTTTCTTTTTTGGGGGAGAGGTTGGAAGTCTTCTGATTATTTCCAACTTTTTTTATATTAATGAGATATTTTAAAAAGTTTCACAAAATAAATTATTTATAGGAAATATTTCTTTTACACTAAGCTTGAGAAGAAATGGGGTTTAATCACACTGAAGCAATACACACACAATTCTGCACTTCTGAGTTAATATACACACCCACAAACCTAGAGGCAGACAGGGGATACAGGCATATGAATATATTTTGATACTTTAAGGAACAATATCAGCATTTTTATTTTTGTCCCAGGTCTCAGGACCAGTGAAGCATTTTGGTTGTTTCTGAACCACTGAATAATACCCCTTTCCCTCATTCAGGTCTTCACCTGTCTTTGAGATACCCTTACCAGCTGCCAACAAAACTTTTACAAACTCTCAGGGATTAATTCCACGTTGCGTGATGCTTGTTCTACTTCGGACACTTCCTAACCTCTGTGGCTGAAAAAGATCTCTGAGATTTTCAGGCCAGTAATTGGAAATTGCAGACATCCATACTCCCTCAATATATTTCCCTCTTTACTCCAAATTTGTGCCCTAGGAGTATTTTTTTCTGGTTTCATCAGTTATTTTTGATCAAGCTTCTTTAATGGAGGAAGGTATTTGACTTGCTTCCTTGTCCCTCTTCTGCTTTGCTGGTCAGTTTGTGGCTAGAGGTTTATATGTTAGGACCCTTTGTGTCTGTATTTTGAGGATCTTTTCGCCGAATTGTTATTACAGCCTGATGAAAATTCTATTTTTGTTTTCTGGAGAGATTCGATATTCCGAAATTTGGGTTCGGATCTCAAAATCTCAAAATCTTTTATAGAATTTTTCTCTGTCCAGTTCAGCTGCTCCAAAAGCAAAGGTCTCAAGGGATCCGCAAGCTCCGCTGTGGGGCGGACAGGGATCAGCTCACCCCAGAGGAAAGATGCTGACTTCCAGGGCAGCTATGGCTCAGCTTTAACTGAAAAACAATTGTCCAAACAGTTCTATCAACGCTGTTATGGTGCTGCTCATTTAACAATGATCCAGACCGGAACATGAAATCAGGAGAAATAAATGGATATCCAGACACTGAAGTTAATTACTAACACAAATGGATGTTTACTAATATATATTGTAGGAGCAGTTTTCACTCTAGGAAAATATTATCAGAGCCTATGGGCATCCATTCACCACTTTTTTTTTTTTTTTTAATGAGCTCAGGAAAGATTAAAGCCCTAATTAAACACATATTTTATTTCTGTATTTAGGGTTTTGTTTTGTTTTTTAAACTGCATCCTTTTAATGTAAAACCGACACTGAGGCATTGCTCATATGCCCAGAAGAATTAGATAATCAACAACAGTTTATAATAAGAGTGTGCCAGAACAGAGTAAGAAGTTCAATAAAGAGGGTGTGTTTCCCTTCACACGCTTAGGAGAGATCAGATTTTCTTGTGGGTTTGAAGCTTTATTCTGCAAGTCAGGCTCAGGCTGCAAAAGTGTTACAGTTCAAATCCATTTATTTGAAGTGCCGTCGAAGTTGGGAGCTGTTGTGTCAGGAGGTGACAGACACAAATTAAAAAGCAAAATAAATTAAATAAAATTAAATGTATCTAATCCGGGCAGGACAGTGACACCACGTATAGACAACTATATTCAAACTAATCATTGAGCTGGGACTCAACTCTCTAACTCCAGACATCTATGGTGTTGGTGCCCACATGTGGGTATTTTAGATCCCGGTTTCAGTCTAAGAGTGAATTAATTCAGTCAATAGGGTGTGAAGGGTGACACTATGCATCCTGAAGGAAGAATATACATTTGAACAGCTGAAATTCTTTCCAAAATCTGCCGGATCTGCTGCTCCAGTCTCCACCGACAGGAGCGGGGCACCCAGCACGCACGGGAACACCTGCAGGTGATTAAAGTTATGGTGCTAGAAACCAACAGCCTCAGCCCAGAACTGCTGCTTGAAAGCAGTTAAAAGCAGACCGTGGCGAATAGCTGAGATATAAAAGTCTATTTCTGTGGCAGGTGGAGTTAGCTAAAGTTCAAACCATTCTTCCTGTCCCAAATACCATCATATGCTGTTTGTAAGTGGGTGGAACAGGCAACATCAGAAATTCATGGCATACTTGTACCAGTAAAATGACGGATAAATGTATTCGGACTATGCATAAGGCACAGAAGAGTTGCCTGTAAATAAATAAATAACAGAGAGTCATAAGAACTTCTTACGTGAAATAATCATATTGTCATTAAGACAATACTGTTTATCCTGATGATTTATAAGGAAAATTTCTAAAATTTGGTGCGTTGAGGTTCTGGAACACGCAGACCTTACACAGAAAATCATTGGACCACGCTCATGGCAGTGCCGCCCAACGGTGGCAGTGGATGAAACGTGGTGAGCAGCATGGTCTCTTCTGATTGTGTGAGTCTAAGTAACAGAGGGTGCTAATAATGTGCCCTGGGGTGAACTACTACTGTTTCTTATGGATATTATTCCTAGTGTTGTGGGGACTCATCAAAAAAGGCTCATTTTTGCTCCTTGCTACATTTAAAAGCAACAAAATAACCATAACTTCCTCAAAGACTTTACAACCTACAAAGTTTTCACTCTCATTATCCTGTTTCACAGTGGATGACCTATTTTCATTTAAAAAAGGCCCACAAAACAACAAACTCTTTCTATAAATGAAGAAAAAGCACAGTAAATATTTGAAAGAACATCAACGTGTAGAAATCATCTACCTTGCAATTCAAATGGGGTAGCTGCTAGGAAGGTCTCAGAATTTCTGTAAGGAATTTCCAGAGAGGTGGTAAGATCACACCTTTTCACAACCACAAAATTATTATGAAAAAATACAAAATTCATCCCTGTATAAAAATATACAGGAGAGATCCACGATGTTATCAAATAATTCGATGGACTCCTACTTACTAGTACATTACGCATGCAATGTCACAGGCAAGAGATCCAAAACACGAAAAGTACTTTTACTAAAGTTAAAAGATTTACTGAAGGATCCAAATATTAAAAGTCATCAGAAATATTTTCCCTACCTCTGCAAATAGTTTAAACTGCTGTTAGTGACAGCACCTCTGTCACTGAATCGCCAGACCGGCTCTATCACACAGCAACAATCCAGGCACAAAACTTTTATGGTAAAGCACTAAAACCACCGGGGACGTAGATCACCAGGTAGAAATTAGGATTGCTCAGTTGACTCCAGTGCTGTGCATCACACCAGATGAGCATCCAGAGCCTTATACCTGGTAATAAGGATCTGAGTCTGCTCTTGCTGACTTGACTGCAAATCCAGTCTAATTCAGCAGGTTTAAATCTAGATTAGCTCTGTGTAAAATGAGATCCAAATTGGCAACGGCTGAGGGATTTACTTCATGTTCCAGTTGAGTTTGATTCACCCACAGTGCCTCTGTTTCTTGAGATATTAATGGAAACGAAAAGAACAGATTCTTGCTGTTCTTAACTGCAACCGCTGATGATAACCGCTCTGTAGAGATGTGCCAGGACTGAGGGATAAAGCTTCTGTGATGCAACACGACAGTTATTTTCAATCTACTTAATATTTGTGGTCTTTTCCTGTCGCTACAGGCCAGGGTCTGGAATGCTTAAGTTTTGCTTTGTACTGCATTTCCTTAGTCAGAACCTCCTTCTCCAGGATACAAGTTAATTAGTTCACCTGGATCACGCTTATTGTCCCCAAGGGGTGCAACGCTGAATGGAAACTCACCTAAAAGTTGGCATTGTGACTATCATTGCATTGAGGATACTACTTATACATGAGGATTATAAGTCCATACATTTGTCTTTCCATCCGTATGCTGTTTTTCTCCTAGCCAGAGAAATTTTCATCAGAACAACCCAAGCGTGTGCTGCCCAGTGATGGTCAATACTCCAAAAGACCTTGACTTTCTTTAGTAAGGTTGAAAGGTATTGGCGATGCTCAGTCAAAAAAGGAACCTTAAGACAAATTCTTTGTTATTTTTTTTTTTCTTAAAGTAGAACCTGTAGTCCGTTAGCTATCAGTTTCCCTATAAGAACCTTGTCCTGGTTTGAGGAGGTTCAGAGAGTTTGAAACAACCAAGGATTTATTTAATTTGTCTCTCTGTGGTTACCTTTCACCCCGGCTCAGTGAACTCTGCGGATAGACTTAGTATAGGAGCGTGAGTGCTTGGCTGGGCATCTGTGAAAGAAATGGAAAAGGCAGAAGGACAAGACCAAAGAGAAGAACAACGTAGCGAGAAGGACAGAGGAATGTAAACACAAAAGCAAACAGGTGGAATTTGAACAAAAGATCTGACTGAAAGGACTGGACTGTTGTTGCCTTTGCTGTTAGTAATGTCAAGGATCCCAGGATCCTCATCCAGTAACTGAAGGTAATAATACTTTCTTTTTTTAAAGATTTATTGTTTTTTAAATAAAGTGACTTTTAAGGCTACAGGTGTAAATCATTATTACTATTCCCATTAGTCAACCATGAGAAGACTCTGTTTAAGCCCCAGGCATGGAGAATGTCCTTAGGCACAAAACGAGGTGACCTGGAGACACTTGCCCTTGTTCTTAGAGAGCTTCTGTGGGTCCTGGAACTGGATGAGCCGCATTCTGACCAAGCTGAAGAGCAGGAAATATTTTTCTAGACAGAGTGTGACGCTAACAGTGTGATGCTGCTGGTAGTACCTGAATATGCTCCAGCAGATCCACAGGCTTTGTACTGCATGCACAGACTCCCACGGGAGTCAGATCGGAATTAATCCGAGTGTGACACTTTTCTCTGTTCCCTCCTTTGCTTTCACTCACTCTGCGATTCTCTTCTGTTTAGACCTAAAGGCCTTGACAGCAAATGTTTCTCACTTGAGCTAGTGAAATCGTAGAATCATACCATTCTTTAAGCTGGAAAAGACCCTTAAGATCATCAAGTCCAAATACCTAGATGTGTTTCAGAATTTTAGTTACAAATACCGGTTATTCATAGTAATAATTATTATGATTTTCATTTACCCATCTCTGTGTTATTGTTATCAGTAAGTTTTGGGTGATATTTTCTATCTCCTGAGAAGCCTTTTCATGACCATCATTCATTTAACCAAGCGTTCTTGCAAGAAAGGGAAGGTGCGGATAAGTGAAGAGGTATTTTATAAGTAGAGTGGTTATAATTCTTTAATAACTTAATGGGAAGCTTCCCATTCCTACTGAGGGAGTTGGATCAGATTCTTAAACCTGACCTTTCTCTGCATTTAATTTTGCCTTCCTTCCATCGCCCCCGCACTAATCCTGGTGGCTGATCCCTCCTTTTGTCATGCTGCCATAGCTTTATGGAATCATCAGACATGCCCAAAATACTTCTCTCTCCCACCTTCCAATAATCTTAAACATTGATAGGATTTCACACAAGCTTTTCCAAGAGATGTCTTCAAATGGTGCTGGATTTCAGACATGCTGTGAAGGCTTTTTTCCTGCCTTTCAGGGTGGAACACACTCAATCCGTCCTATTTTTATGATGCGTTCTTGTCCTTTTCAAATCCTGCTGAAGGATCTCAATGCATAGCACAGCTCCCCTGAATGAGCCTGTTGTCTGAGGGAGGGAGACAATGGGCCTTATTTAATGA
>VFFE01007200.1:25170-36329 GCA_008921705.1 Burhinus oedicnemus | reverse complement strand
CTTTGCCTATACAATTAATTCCTTAGATTCTTTTCCTTAAGAAAGTCTCATGTTTTCTGGGTTGCTTGAAAAAGAAGACATTTTCAAATGTATTTGTTCAGAAGCTGCAAAGTAAAACAAGAGAAGATATTGTAAAAAAAACACCCAACCCAACCCAGAATCTTTACGTTGTGGAGTTAGACATTGCAAGGCTGTGCAGCTCTCTCCGGAAGAGCTGTCTGAGGTTTAAATAGCTAAAATGCTGAATCTTCCATTTTCATGAGGAATCAAAAACATTTTGAAGCTAAGGCAGGATGGTGGCAGTCATGTCAGCTGCCGGTGCCATGAGTCTGTGCCTGAAAACCCATTATGGAAATCAGTCCCAATAAATTATTTGCTTTGACTTTTCCCATCTCATACAAAGTAACTGTTCATTGTCCAACTAATGAAAGACAGAGAGATCTAGAAAGCCCTTAATAACCAGTAATTAGCTTTCTATTTCCTGTTATAAAAATTGAACACGCGAAAGAACTGAGTCATTTGTATCATTTTCAAGGAAGGAATTGTCATTTCTGTCATGGATCCGCTCACAAAGTTGTGCTTAATTTTAGCATCCAGATTCTAACTGATGGCCAGGATTGTCATCATCATGGAAACGAAGAGGATGTAGGAAATGGGAGAAGGAAACACGAGTGCTTCCAGTTTTGTTTGGAATGATGAGTTCCACACACACCAAAAAAAAGAAGAAAAAGAAAAAAAGAAAAAAAAAGGAAAAAAAAAAGAAAAGTCCAAGTGAAACGTGGAAGAAAGATAATTCCTCCAAGAGGCAGCTACCCACCCTCAGCATTGGCAGGCAAGCAAATCATTAATAACAACAACAAGGGAGCATTCATTGTTGTACAGCAACGTAGCTTAGTGGCTGTGTGCTGCGTGGAGAGAGGGACTAATGTTGAAAAAAGCACAAAATACTTCTAATACTTCCTTCCTCCATAGTAGAAACCATCTGAAATTAATGAGTCTTATTAATGTAAATTGCACCACACTGTCAGACATAAATATCCCAATACCAAAGGGGCCCATTACCATTAACATCAGAAATGATCAACAAATAAAACTGTTAATGCCACAATATTTACTGGACAAATTGACTACACTCCAAGACAGGCTCATGATCGTGTCTTGCTGTTCGATTTCATTTCCCTGCAAGATGCACTAATGCATGTTGTTATGTGCAGCTGTGGCCGCTTTCCATAAAAAATAATCTGTTTTCTATTGGGAGGTGTAGAGCTCAACTTAATCACTATTATTTTCTCCCCCTTGTGAAAATTGAGCATTTTGGTCTTCTTGAAACTGATTTAGGAAAATCTTAGATTTTTATTAGAAAGGATAGAAACAAGCTTGAAGATTGGATCTCGAGAGAAAAAAACCAAAACACCAGACTAATGATTTAAGTCAATCACAAACAGATGTTCTCCTAGAGAGCTAATAAATTTTTTCTGATTTTTTTTTTCCCCACTAGAAATGCAAAACACAGCAGCCTTGGAGTAAAATATCAGATTTTTCTGCTGACATTTTCTCAAACTTTGAATTTTTAAAAGACACCAGATTTGCAACAAGAAAGCTCCAGTTTATCACCAGTAAAAACCACAGAAATAATTTTTCAAATATAACATGGATGTATGCAGATGAAAAAGCTCATACAAAAAGGTTTCAAATTCTACAAAAATAATAAAGGCCTCAACTTTAAATTTTAAAAATTTTGCATAACTTTTCCTCTGGTTTTCAATCAGCTGAATTTGAGTATTTAGAATATACTTCAAAAGTTCAAGATATAGTTCTACCTAACAAGAATGTTATGGAAGACTGTTTCTCTCTTCAATGTGTGTGCAGCACTTAGTTATCTGGAATTCTGGTTTATGTCTGAAGACTTTAAGCTCTCTCACTGCTAATTTGTTAACGAGTTCTCAGAAGTAACACTAATCTGTGTGAGCTATTCAAGAGGTGATATGGTAGAAATTAAAGAATGAAGAGAATATAAAAAAATTGTGCATTCTACTTAATTCTTTCCAGTGGGCTTATTTTGAAAGGTGATTCCTATTCAAACGATGCAATCCTCTGATGCTTCCTAAAACTGGGCCACTGAGTATAAAACAAGGCAAATGCTTGTTCCACTTTACTGGTAAATTTAGGTAGTTTTCCATACAGGGTCCCAACTGACGTGCATCAAACTTTACTGCTTAACTATTACCCAACACCAGACAGGGAAAGGAAGACTTTGAAATCCCCTGTAAGACAGAGCTTATTGCACCTACGTAATTTGGTAAGGAGCACCAATCAACCCAAATTTTGGCTTTAGACGCCTAATTCCCATTGACTTTCATGGGGCTTTGGATGTTCTAGCCTCCTTTAGCAAACCCTAAGTCTGTGAATGCAAGTCATGCCTTAGTTTTATCACTGAAACGCCAGGCATATATGTCAGTCATTTGGCCTCCCTTAATGGTTGATAGAGGAGGATGTGCACCTCCAGAAGGCAATTTGTCCCATCTGGAGAAAGACTTCTAAGAGATGAGGGGTAAATTTTCTTCTGAAGAAGTCTGCCTCTCTCTTTTCAGTGTAGCAGCTGTTGAGTTAATACTACGTGCCTAAATTTTAGATTAATCCTAAACATAATATTGCAGCATCACTATGGGCCCAAGATTTTTGACCTTCTACTTATTTTTAAGAAAAAAATCCAGCTGAAAAACTCCCAAGATCCACACCAAGCATAAAGCCCATGTTTTTCTGATCTTCATGTCAATACATACTTTTTCTGTTCATTATAAATTCAAGAACCTGAGTTTTCAACAAGAGATATGTGAGTGAAGGGTAAATAAATACCATAGAAGTACACTGGGCTTTCTTCAGTCTCACAGACTAGAATCACAGAATCATAGAATTGTTTAGGTTGGAAAAGACCTTTAAGATCATCTAGTCCAACCATTGACCCTACTCTGCCAGGGCTGCCACTAAACCATGTCTCTAAGCACCACATCTACATGACTTTTAAACACATCCAGGGATGGTGACTCAACCACCTCCCTGGGCAGCCTCTTCCAATGTTTGATAACTCTTTCAGTGAACAATTTTTTTCCTAATGTCCAGCCTAAACCTCCCCTGGCACAACTTGAACCCATTTCCTCTTGTCCTGTCGCTGGTTACTTGGGAGAAGAGACCAGCTCCCATCTCACTACAGCCTCCTTTCAGGTAGTTGTAGACTACATATTTAAACTGAGGCAGGGACAATTCTGGGACTCCGACTATCTGGCCCAGTAGTGCTTATATCCACATAGCCATTCCCTATCACCCTCAAAGCCAAACTACCTGATGGGGAGCGCTCCAAGGCTGTTGCCCAAATCATTCATGTGAATTTTCTGTGAAAATACAGCTAGGCACAATCCAGTGGCTACGCTAACAATTTAATGGTGGGAACTACGCTGTGCCAGAGACCTGCTGTTCCAGGTTTACTAGTTCAAAGACAGCCTCAGAGTCTAAAGTAGCATCAAAAGACTCATCTGTAGCGACAGAATCAAGGAAGCCTTGACACCGTTATTAACACAGTGTTCCACAGCCAGAGGTGAAAGGATTGCTTGACAGAGCCTTGCCGGTGCAACGTAGTGTTCCCAGACATCATCCTACCCATGTTTGATTGCACACTACAAATATTGCCCTTTCCAGCCTATGGGCCTCACTGCAATGCGTACTACTAATAATCCTTGTATTTTTCTGCTGTTTTATCCACCTCATTTTAAACAACTTCGTCACTCCTCTTGCGCGCCTGCTGTATGGTGTAATTACTGAAGGTCACAGCAAAAGCCTGAAGCAGAAGAAGCGGCAAACTCAACTAGTGGGGACCCCAATTGACATCAGTTGACCTACTTTTCTTGATGTCAATGAAGCCAGCAACAGTTGAGGATTTAGCTCGTTTTTCCTAATTATTTCTGCTTTAATCACAACTCTATCCTTCTTTAAGGACTAGCACAGCTGGAAGCTGCACAAGAAAGAACAATAATCTCTCCAAACAATGATTGTAATAAAGTAGTTGGTACCTGCTCTGTTTATAAGACTTTATACTGACAGTGCAGTGACTCAACCTGGCAGGGCTGGGTAGTAGCCAGGCATGAAATGCTGCACGTTGTCCTGAATTTAGCCAGCATAATAAAAGTACTGGTGTTCTCCAGACCATTCAGCCAGTCAGTCTTGATAGCATGAAAGGGTATCAGTGTACAAGGCAGATAATTCAGATACGGAAGCTCACAACAACAGATGCCATTGAAGCCAAAACCGTAAATGTTTTCAAAAAGCAGCTAGATAAACTGATGAAAGCAAACTTCATCCAGACTCACGAAAAATAAAGACACAGGTTGAACTTCTGGCTTGTAAAGTCTTTGAGACTTACATTCCTGGAAGATGGGAAGATATACTCGGGAAATAAATAGAGTTTAAGCTTTTTCTTGCTTTGCAATCTTCACCTGAAGATCCATTGCAAGTCTCTCTCAAAATGAGTGTGCTGTCAATGGACTTTTAGCTCTAAGTCAATTACGACCATTCTTAGTAAAGCACTCTTTACCCTTAACACTAAGAGCCCTGTCTCTGCTTTCTGGCTGGCTTCCATATCTTTCGTTCAACAAGCTCTTTCTGTTTTTCGGTTCCCTGCTTGCCCCCAAAAATACCCGTATTCCCCTCATCTTTACTTCTTTTTGATCCTATTTTCTAATAAGAATCTAGGCATGGAATGCCATGTATATGTACATGTATATGTCTGTGTGTGCATACATACATATACTGTGCTTAATTCTTTGCAATTAAGCTTGGTGATAATTGTTTTTGTGCATTAGTCATAATCACTTTTTAAGCAGCAAAGCCTATTATTGCTGTAGTGTGCGTTTCAGATGCCCTGCAGATTTGAGTAATTTTGGGTAACGCAGCTGTGTGTGGTAAAAAGATTTTACAATGCCTATAAAATTTTGCCTCATGACATGTTCAGCAAGTGAATCTGTGGCACTGTGTAGCAGTTTCACTACTTTTATTAAGTACTGGATATCATCACATTATGCAGTTTTTAAACAAGACCCATCCTTGGGGACAGAGGTTAGAAGGTCTGGAGTCTGGGGTGAGAGCTGTGCTCATGAGGAGTGAATGGTTTCTGCTGGGTTAATCCATCTGGTTGCTTTACCTTTTCCTGGGTTTTGGATGCGTGAAGTTGGCTCGTCTTCCCTCAAATGCCTTGGACATTGCCGAATACAAAATGTTAATATTGATACCAGAGTGTTGCACAACCATAGGATGGTTTAGGTTGGAAGGGACCTTAAAGATCATCTAGTTCCAACCCCTCTGCCATAGACAAGGATGTATCCCACTAGACCTGGTTGCTAAAAGCCCCGTCCAACCTGGCCTTGAACACTTCCAGGGATGAGGCCTCCACAACTTCTCTGGGCAACCTGTTCCAGCGCCTTACCAGCCTCATAGTGAAAAATTTCTTCCTAATACCTATTCTAAATCTCCCCTTTTTCAGTTTGAAGCCATTACGCCTCGTCCTATCACTCCATGCCCTTGTAAAATGTCCTTCTCCAGCTTTCTTGTAGGCTCCCTTCAGATACTGGAAAGCTACTCCAGCCTCCCCGGCGTCTTCTCTTCTCCAGGCTGAACAACCCCAGTGAACCGCTAGAAGAGATATTTGCAAAAATGGTTCGACTGTCATACAAATACACATCACTGCAAAATTAAAGGAGAGAGACCTGTTCCGCTGGAACCTAGGCTCTCACTTTCTGTCATGAGAACGGGTTAAAGCATTCAAATGTTTTTCTTCTCATCTCATTTAAGTATCTAAATGTTATTTGCCTGAGTCTCAGTGAGGCACTAGATGGTGCTTTCACAGTCAATAAAAAGAAATCCTTTGAGACAGTGACTTGTCTCTTCCTGGCATAGGTCTCTACTGTGAGAGAGGTAAAGAGGTCTCAGGAGGTACCAGTTTCTATCTACTGGTACAAAAAATGTCAAACTTGACTACAGAAGGCGTAGGCATTCAATGTTTAACTGTCTAACATTAAAAGGAGACGAATTCCACCATTTTCAATCCTAATCTGAGTCAGCAGGTCCAGGCAATAAAGACAATTATATCATAGCTGTTCTTATCTGTCACAATACCATTTGCCCCAAAGAGGTCTTTTAAGTAAGTAGGAAAACTGGCCAATATTCCGTTTCTTCACTTGCTATTCCTGCAGAAGCCTAAGGGGCTAAAGGACACCAGCAACTGCTTTTGTGGCAGTATTCAGAGCCATCATTTAATATACTTTTAGCATGTGGGGTTTTTTTCAGTTTTCATCCCGGGCTTCAGTAACAGGGTTACACAGCTCCTAGATCAATGCTGAGTAACATCGCACCAACTCAAGGAATGAACCGAGACATTTTGCTTTTCTCTGAAAAAAAGCAGCAGAATCCTGCCCTCATTCAGCTCACCGCAAGAAAAACACTACTCCCATCCTGATCTTTTGTGCAAAAGCCCTAGATGCTGTTGTTTCTGTTGCTAAAATGCCTGTTGGCTAAAACAACAAAGGAAAATCGCGATCGATGCATGCAATGTCTCTAAGAAAAGGAGAAGGTAAATTACCTGGGTGCTTTGCTTGCTGTGATTTGCTCCATCACTTTGAAGCGCCGTGGTGCAAAACACCATGTTGCAGCTGTGAGTGTGTATCACTTTTACACAATCAACGTAACTTTCCTTCTGTTCCCTCCCTATTTGCAACTCATAACCAAGACAAGTGCATGATATCAAGGCAGGATTTGCAACAGCAAGAGTCTCAAGTGATTTGGCAGTGATTAAGATGGGACGAGCACATGGTTCTTATTAAATCTCTTATCCCTTTTTGGAGACAAGAGATGGCTAACATAAGCACGCTGTGATCGTATCAGATGTCACCAGGACTGTGCCTTTAGAGATCATTCAACATTATGTCCTAAACCCACAGGCACAATTATTGAAAAGAAATGCGTTGCAATCACACTTAATTAGTTTCAGTTAAGCTGGGATAGAAACATCTTCTGCAACGAACTTTAACCTTCACGAGCCACTTCCACTTTCTTCTGCAGATCACATTCCCTTTGAATATCCTTCTCCACCCCTCACCCCCAACCAGAAGGCCTCTCTTTTCTGAAAAGCCATTCTTCCATTGTATCTCTGCAAGCACTTGGGAGGACGTAGCTCATAGAATCAGAAAACTCTTAATTTCCTTCTTTCCTGAGAGTTCGTAATGCCTTGCTGACTGCTGCAAAATAGTGAAAACTGACCCAGGACCTCCACCTCCCAAATCAAGACCAAATTTCCCTAAAAGAAATAGCCAATTTTCGAAAGAAACACGTGTTGACATTAGTTTTCATGAATCATTTGATAAAAAGCAGGCAAATTTGCACGGGAAAACTTGGTTTCTTGCCAGTTGACTTGGCTATCCTTGGTCTTTTTCCCCTCAACATACATGGCAGGTGTAGAGGAATCTCCCTAAACAGCCTAAAACCATGTGCAGCCTCCTGCATGGAAATTTAATAAGCCCAAGAAGAAGAAATCCTGGGAACAAGTCCATCTGTTTTCTTTTCCCCAAATTATCATTTTTTCTTTCCTTTCTACCTTCAGGAAGATTCATTATTTTTTTTAAGTTGACTTGCTTGTAGAACAGATAGACTAATATCCAGCCAGCTCAAATAACTGTTATTTCAAGAACAAGCACGTGAGGATTAATTTAATTTTTAAATATTTTATTTTAACATTTTCAAAATTATTCATTTTCATTTTGTCTATTTTGGGATTGTGTTGCATGGATGGATAGATAGATAGTACATGCACACAAGTTGATTTAAATCAGGACCCTAGACTTTTTCATCCTGGAAAATGACAAGACCAGATATTTTAATAATTTCCAAATGTTTTTCAGAATTTTCACAGGTGAGAAAAGTGTTAAAAATAATGTTTCCCTTGTGACAGTTTAAGCTTTGATGAACCTACACTCTCCAATGAAACAGAGCGGATTAAAAAATTCCCATTCACCACCCATTTCTACTTTACCCTAATTTAGATCCCCTGGAGTTTTAAGAAAGTATAAAAAATTACTGACTACAAGCTCTGATTTTTCTTGCTCTCAACACATCCTTTCACTTTTCTGGGTCAATGCTGTTCCTGATGCTAAGATCTCTGAAAATGAAACAGGATTAACTGTAAGCCTAAAATCCAGGTCTCATGGATCCCTCCTCTCTCCATCCCATTGAAGGACCCCACGGTGCCTTCCTGCCACCCTTGAAGATGAGTGACACAAAATGAGGAAGATCCTCGCTCCTGACCTCAGTGCTAGGACACCAAGGCACGTTTTAAGGCTCCACCAGCCAGCAGTGCTGTTCGGCAAAGTTTGTAGACCACTTCTTTGCTGGGGAATTAAAAGAAACAACACCATGTGCTGTGCTGTCAACACCTTGGCAATATCAGCCTTTCCTCAATTACTTTTGCTTACAAATTACTCCTAATTTTGTTCTTTAAAGCTAGTTAAGAACAAGTGCTGGTAGGATTGATGGGGAACTAACTGCATGATTAAGTAATTACATTTTTAAAGCTTGCCTTACACTACGACTAATGATTTGTCACACAGTAGCAGAAACCCAAGATAATGAATGAGAAATGTTTACATGTAGTTAGTTTCTTCCAAGTCTTTTATCATACTGTGGCTGGTGCCATATATGCATATAATTCTCAAAGAAAGAAAATCTATCATATAAACTCAACTTTTCTGAGCAATTTGTTAGACCTTTGATCACATGTACCAGTTATTATGTGGTTTGTCCTGTGATCAAAATTCATTTGTGTTAGAAAAGACCGAATTGTTTTTGGATAAAATAGTTTACTGTCAGAAAACGGTGGTTTCGTGAAATTCTAACATGTTGTTGACACACAATGACTCAACAAAATTCAGCACACCAAGAATAATTTGAAACATTCTGTTTCAATAGTTTCCAAGTTCACAATTTTGTTGGCTTTACTTCAATATGTCATTCACCTCAAAGAGGGCTTTTCAGGCTGTGTATATCTGAAGTTTTAATAAGGTTGTTTTAATTTTCCTGAATGGAAATGCTTCAAGTAATTCTACCTTCTAAGACATTTCTGAAATTTTGGCTTTTTTCCTATCAATTGAAACAAATAAAAAAAAAGAAACTGTGTTCAAACACAAATACTCCAGGTTTTCATCGGCTCTAATCATGATCTGATTTGATAGCCAACTGAAGTAATCTGATGAGATATTTATTGTTATTTACAACCTGGGAGCTTCTAAGGCAGTTGTGTCACCGCTGACCGAGGCACTGCGCAATTGCTGGTGGGCTGATCCAGAGCCCCGAGAAAGCGATGGAAGTACTCCTACAGACTTCTGCAGGCTTTGAATCTGACTCACAAGGCGAGTGGATCTCTGCCGCAAGCAGCTGATGTACAGAGAGAGCAGGCAGAGGGTGGAGGAAGAAAGAGGGACTTACCCAAGGTCAGAGAAAACAACTTCTGGTTACTATTCCAATTCTGTTCTCATTAAAAAATATTAATTCTAATAGCCTCTGCTTTTTTGATATACGAACCAGACCTAATTCAAGTTGTTTGAATTTAGTTGAATTTAGGTTTTTTTGTTTTGTTTTAACCCACATCAAATCAGATACCGTAACTAAACCAACAGAACAAGCTATTTACCATTTACGGCTCTCTCCAGTCTACAGTTTCACTTATCAACTGTAATTTCTCCTTGGGGTTCTCTACTTGCTCAGAAAAGCAACAATAAATAGCTATTCTTCAACTAAAAGAAGAATCTGGTATTGGATCTACTTCAGGGCACTCCCCTCACAGAGAAAGGAAAGATTTCAGAATCCACTTTGCTTTGCAGCTTAGAGAAGCATGTTTGGTGCTCTAGCTAAAACCAGAAGTATGGGAGAAATGGAAGCCCTGTTTCCTGCCTCAAGGACTGCCCCTCATGCCCCTCACATCTCACTACCTTCGTGTCAGTCATTTCATCCAACCTGGCATGGGCAGAGGCAGTAGTAAGATCGTGAGTAGCCTGCTCTCTTTTGAACGATGGTGTCTTTAGCATCTGTCCAGCATCACCACTCCTGGTCGTGCTCACTGCTGAATAATTCATGACAAAGTGAAGAGTTTCAGGCTGAGAGAGTTGGGGTTGTTCAGCCTGGAGAAGAGAAGGTTCCGGGGAGACCTTATAGCAGCTTTCCAGTACTTAGAGGGGGCCTACAGGAAAGCTGGAGAGGGACTTTCTACAAGGGCATGTAGTGATAGGACAAAGGATAATGGCTTCAAACGGGAAGAGGGGAGATTTAGATTAGATCTCAGGAAGAAATTTTTCACTCTGAGGGTGGTGAGACCCTGGCCCAGGTTGCCCAGAGAAGCTGTGGCTGCCCCATCCCTGGAGGTGTTCAAGGCCAGGTTGGATGGGGCTTTGAACAACCTGGTCTAGCGGGAGGTGTCCCTGCCCATGGCAGGGGGGTTGGAACTAGATGATCTTTAAGGTCCCTTCCAACCTAAACCATTCTACGATTCTGTGATTCTATGGTAAAACCACTTCTACTCTACTCTTAGGCTGAAGGTGCCTGTTTTAGGTAAGATTTGACTGAACTTGGAAAAGTGAAAGGAAGAGATTGCTACTAACCCAGAGAGTTGATGAGCTACACAAAAGCGTGTCAGGAGAAGTAACAGATATGAAGTGATTGTCCAGTGCAGAAAGTCTGTAATGCGATGCGACACAGATCTCAGATGTCTTAGTACATGGTTTTATTTTTTCTCCTCAGACAATTATGTGGAAAATACTCACTCCTTGCTGTGAAAAGGTAACTGACTGTTCATCCTTGTAGAAGTAGGAGTAATTAGCTGACAGCAGCAGTCATAGCAGGTCTTTTTTGGTATTCTCAGTAGACTAAATAAAATCTTCGTTTTAAAATAATTTATGTAAAACTACCATTTTAGCCAGAAGAAAGCATGCCAAAAAACACCCAACAGATAGAATTGCTTGTACTAATAACATTGCAAGCAGACATGAAAACTGCTTGGGATTTTGAGCTGAAATGGATGCGCATGTGAGTTTTTCATTGTTTTTTTTTTTTTTTTCCTGTGTGTTTTTAGA
>VFFE01007200.1:389-25150 GCA_008921705.1 Burhinus oedicnemus | reverse complement strand
TTGTTTTTTTTTTTTTTTTTTTTTTTTTTTCCCCTCTGCCTCCTCTCTGCCAGCGACACACGCTGGGAACTACAGGAGAAATGACAACTTTCATCAGTGGGGAGAAACCAGAGACTTTTCTGGCAAAGTCAGACCAAGATGATGGCTTGTTTTTCCTGCCTTGGTCTGCGCCGAGTCTTTTGCAGGTTGTCATGCAAAAGCATTCCTTGGGTGTGCAAAGCTCATGAACCATTTAAATTCATGTCCCTGTATTTCTAAGCCATGCAGCTCAAGGAATCATTAAAATTAGAGATGGCAAAAGCCTCTGAGGTCATCTGCTCCGTCCACTCCTGACAACTCTCTCTCTAGGCACTGAATGGGTATGTCCTCTGGTCCTCTGTCCACTCACATTTAATTGCTTGTAGGATGCCGCTGGGCTTTCGATTACTCCCACAGATCTCACCCTTGGAAAGTCTCTGTCGTTATTGAACTTTCATTTTTCATTTTATCCTGCAGCAGGTCTTCGTAAGTTCTTGGGCCAGTGGAAGCTACAAAAATCAGAGAGGATGAAAGAGACCTGAGGTCCAGGACTTGTGGTGTCTTATGTTCTGCTGCGTGACCTTCCATGACCCACTTGGCCTTTTCACCTTTGTCTACGTAGAGTCATCTTATTAAAGCAAAGGATTTGTCTCTTGATATGTCATATACTCTGACTAGCACATAGTTATTGATTACTGCCCCTTTATGGAGTTATAGCTTGTTTATTTTACCACAAATAAATATACATTTCAGCTTTTCACTGCCAAATGGCTAACTTGGTTGTTGGGCATTTTTTGTGCAGGTTATGATCTTAGTTTATGGGGTGGGGAAAGTCCCGACCCTTTGTGCTCAATGTACTGGCAGGTTCCTTCAGAAAACCAAATCCTTAGAAATAAAGGTGGAAAGTCTACAGCTTTATTCCCATCGCACTAGAAGTGGATCAGTATAAAGGAGTCACATGAGATCATGCAGACAATATGACTGCGGTATCACAATTTCATATATAGTGTGAAGGCAACCATGGAATACGTGAGTATGCAAGATTTCAGAAGAATTCAACCTCATTCTTCCTCTTCTGCTTTCAGAATCTTACAGATACTTGGACTGTATCTGCAAAGTACCTCATTAAAACTGAAGGGCCATATCAGTCCTTCTGCGCTATAGAAATCCAAGGTGAATACATCGTACAAAACCACACACACCATGAATTTGCACAGAATTACAGTATTTTCTGTCTTTGCTCTCAAGTGAGATAAGGGACACGACAAAAGAAACACATCTAGGACTGTTTTCTCTGTATGCCTAACATTAATATTTAATATCTGCCCAACTTAAATGAAGGAACAGTGTTTAAATTCCACAAATTAATCTGAAGCTCTGAGATAGGCTTTCCCGGAATAAAGCAGAATTTCTTCTTGTGTTCTCTGGCTGGACAAATCCAGGTGATCTAAATTTGTGCAAAAAAAAACTTGAGACTAAAAAGGAAATGGAGATAGGTTGAAGATTTAGAGTTGCCGTTAATCAGTGAGAAAGATAGGGGTTGCTTTTAGAAGTTTAAAGACAGCAGTGCTTTTGTAGTAAAGGGTTGTGCTTTAAGGTCTAGTAGTCTGTTAAATGTGGGAAATATTTGATGGCCAGATAAAAAAAGGCTATCAAGGCACAATAGGCCATATGAGACAGAGAAAACTAGTTTTGTGCGGAGGATACTTGTCTCATAATTTGAGGTGAACTTTCATTGCCGGTGCTGTAATAAGTTCTTTCATTAAGGACAAGCAAATCACTAGACTTATGGTCACATCACATGTGGTAGAACATTCAGATGAATATGAGAAGACACCAGAGTAGTCTCTTTCTGGAATCAGCAACAGTATGGTCTTGGTATCATAGAGCTGCACCAAGAATAATTAGCTATGGGAGACACACACTGGTGAGTGGCTGTTGTATTTCTAGAGTCAAGGTTAATAATTCTGCATGGCCGTCACTGTGCTCTTGTTCAAAGCAAGTGTGAGTCTGTCCTCATTCCATACATACCTGTATCACAGGACCTTGATCCGGTCAAGCACATTTAAATATAAAGGGATTTAAAAGTTTTATGCCTTGGAATTATTTTTTTTTAATATCTATCATGGGCAGATATCTGTTCCTGCCCTGGCATGGGTCACCCATGGGCCAGAGTCCCCTCAGAGTTGCACGTCCCCCTTGCATGGAGCACCTTCCTCCAAGAGTGCGTCTCCAGATGTGTCCCCAGTAATGTCTTGCACGCGTCTTCTCCGTTACTCCCTGCATTTCTCCAAACACATTTCTTCATCTGTCTCCCTCACATCTCCTCGGCACATCCTCTGCATATTCATTTTGTTCCCCCTTGCTGTTCGTTTCTGGATTGTGAATTATCTGGGGCAAAGTTTTCCCCTTTCCACTGCAGAGGTAACTGGGAGAGGTGGGCTGAAGTTTGAACGTCCCTGTGCCCTTCCTGTCTATAAACAGCCAAAAGTTGTCATTCCATCCTCCTACCTCAGTTGCAAAGACTTCTGGATCAAATGTCTGTTTTCTGTGTATGCATGTCCTGGTAATTCTGCAGTTAACATACCTTTTTCCAGCGGCTTCCAGGGAATTGGTCTCTTTTGCGAACATTATTCAGTCTACCACAACATCCTTAGTGCAAAGATTAGAAATACCAACCTGAATGAAAGTATCTCTTAAGTTTTATTCTAGTGTCCTTGCTTAAAACAGACAAAAAGGTCAAGGGAATCAATTACGTGTGGCAGATAAGGTAATGTTAAAAACCTGACTTGAGTTTAACCTCTGTTAACTCTGCGCAATGAAGACATATCTTTTCTGTACGTCTCATCGTTGCTTGGCAGACTCCGAAACCACACTTATAGGGGATTCCTAGCATTGAAGTATTATAAAAATACAGACACACACACCAGCTAAACACCTCAAGAAGCAATGCACAATGAGGGAGAAATAGCATTTGCTTTTCACTAGGAATGTTAGCTTCCAGAAAAGAAATAATTCTTTGGGCTTTTACCAAGTGAATTTTCCATTTCAGTGTATAATTTCTTTATTTAGCATTACACCGATTATCCATACTTAGACTAATGATCAAATAGCTCTCAAGTCCAAGATATTTGGCTAAGGCAGCCCGCAGGATTTTTCTTTTCCTTTTCAGTCCTTTTTTTTCCCTTTTATTCCAAATTTTTAGGGTGATTATAGGGTGTGTAAGATCGTTAAAGGATTGGCAGCATGCACAAAACTTAAATCCTTTATCCAGAGGCTAAAGGAAATGTGAGTTGCCAACATGCAATTCCTTCATTGTCCCACCAATGTCCTGGATTAATGGAGGAACCACGCTCTCGCTCCACCGAGGGAAGAAAATAGGCTTCTCTACTTCCCAAGGACCCAGCTGAACGAAACGCTTAAGCAGAGTTCTCCTGCTCTCAGGATGAGAACCATCAAGCATACATTGAACACAAAATATTTGCTTAATATTTATTGACCTTAAGGTTAGAGAAGCAAAAAGCCACGGTAAGAAGGGGCTTTGATGTTTGGTGGAATAGGTGTAGTTATTCCTTATATCCAGGCTAAACTGGAAAAAAGGCTGTTACTTAATCATCTGAGAAGTTGCTCAGCTTCAAGTCAAAGGACGAATCAGGATCCTGTTTTCTAATAAGAGGTGATGTTGGGGCAGAGCAGAAGAATCACCTAGAAATTTAGGACTTCTTATGCCTTTCCCCTCACGACCATGTTCACATTCATGGTTCATGAGCAAAAGGAGTCAGAATGACAGACATCAAATTCATCAATGAAGCTTAAATAAATACAGCTTGAGCAGCTGAAAAACAAGCTTCCCAAAGCCACCACCAAGGGACTGGGTCCCACCATGTATTGCACGGAGACCAGGGAGTGATTTAGTCTCCAGATCTGCTCAATCATTTGTCTGCTCACCAACAAGACAGATGATTAACAATAGTTCTTATTTTTAACACGGCCACCACCCCTACAAAGTTATGGGTCACTTTTGTTTTCTTTTTTTTTTTTTTTACTTCGATTTAAATTCTCCTTTGAAAATGAAAAACAAGAAACAAGCCTCGTATTAACGGAATAAAGACCACAGATGTAACAGCAGAATTATTGCTCTGTACTCACTAGTTTTTGAGGTCTTTCTTCTCTCATTAATACAGCCAGAAATTACTCTAAAAGCCTGAAAAAACCTCCTTTAATTGGGAAACTCCTGGGTTTAGGTCTTTATTCCTCCGTGGATTTTCCCTGGCCCTTATAATCTTGTTCCTGCTGCTCAAAAGATACAGCCAGTTCAGCACTCCAGCCACCTAGGCAGATCCTTAATTGCTCTCCTGAAACACTTGTAGTCATATCCCCAAAAAGGGAAGCCTGGATGGGTGTGTAAGTCGCTCCAGCTTGCTTCTCACAGAGTGTAAGGTTTTGTAGTTATGACTGAAGAGTCTGAAGATTCAAACTCACAAATAGCGGGGACAGAAAGTAAAGCAATTACCTTTAGTGTCAGTGGGAAAATATTTGTGCTGTTGCCCCAGCCGAGATACGAGCCGTGCTGTCTCGTGGGAAATTATCTACATTTGAGAGCTGACTGTGGCCCAGTTCTGCACCTTTCCCTGGCAAAGGTCCATGCAGGTGTCAAAGGAAATCCTGCCTGTACAGAGAGCACAAGGCATACCTGTTATCCAGTTAGAGGAATCTGGCGAGAATTCCCAAAGGCATGTTTGTCCACTTATCTTTTTTTTAAAAAAGGAGTCTTGCTTCTCCCCCATCTTTGAGTTTTTCTGTTGTTTTGATCAAATAGGACTATGATTCATTTTGTCTCAGAGGTTTCTGCTTTTTTTTCTTCCCCCCCCCCCCCATTGTATACCTGTTTTCCAGGATTGTGAAAAAGGGTCATACTGTGGGGATTTTTGGTTCATCCATTTTCTTTTCCTATCATCTTCTATGTTTTCCCCATTTTCAGTTTGAGTGATAACTGAAAAAGAAGTATGGGCAAAAAAAAAAAGTGAAAAATCAGACAAAAAAGAAATTTTTTAGCTCACAGTTAAGGAAAGATGTTGAACTTCTCTAAGGAAACCTAAAGATCATATCAGAATCAACGTTAAGAATTTCCACCAGCAACCAACTGTCTTATGCTCTGTCCCCTTAAAGGAATCTGAACAGGGGGACTAAATTTTAAGTCACTGTTTATTGATATTTTCAGACCACACACCTTTTCCAAAGCTTATCTGAACTTATGCTCATGTAGATGCAAGGTACCAAATATTAGAATCATAGAATCATAGACTCGTTTTGGTTGGAAAAGACCTTTAAGAACATTGAGCCCAACTGTTAGCATTGTCAAGTTATGACTAAACCATGTCCCTAAGTGCCACATTGGCACCTTTTTTAAGTACCTCCAGGAATGGCAACTCAACCACTTCCCTGGGCAGCCTCTTCCAATGCTTGACAACCCTTTCAGTGAAGAAATTTTTCCTAATATCCAACCTAAACCTCCTCTGGGGCAACTTGAGGCCATTTCCTCTCATCCTGTTGCTTGTTACTTGGGAGAAGAGACCGACCCCCACCTCAGCCTCCTTTTCTCCAGGCTGAACAACCCCAGGTCCCTCAGCTGCTCCTGAGAAGACTTGTGCTCCAGACCTCTCACCAGCTCTGTTGCCCTTCTCTGGACACGCTCCAGAACCTCAATGTCCCTCCTGTAGTGAGGGGCCCAATTTGTTAAAATATGTTCCTGCTGGAGCTCATTTTGGAGAGGAAAGTGAGATGGAAAAAAAAAAAAAGTTTTTTTTAAAATAAAACCCAGATACTCTGGAGTCATCATGACACTTCAGACTCCTCCTGCATCACCTGGCTCAGCGGAGTTGTTGGTGTCTGTGTCTGAAGTGATTAAGGATGACTCATGTGCTACTTACTGTGCGCCGCCGGGAAACGGCACTTACTCCAACGCAACCCTAAGCAATTTGTTTATTCAAAACCAGAGAAATTAGTTCCTCATATCTAAGCTAACGCCCTAAACTCTCTAGGAATTGGTGTCTCTTGCTCTGTCTCACATGAGTGTCATTTTCCTTTTCGGTTATTAGATACATGGTTTTTTTTTAAAGCACCCCCGTGCTCTTTCGAGGATGCCGTTGCAACACCAGCAGCTTTGCTGGCAGCCCTCAAACCCCGTGCCTTCCTCCCCTAACCTGCTCGGCCCCGCTGGCCTTCGGTGCAATGGTGTCAACTGGTGTGTTGATGTGGAAGGGGGCAGGTGGTGCCAGCGCTGACACAGGAGACCGCCTTTCTGTAGGGCTCCTGCTGCTCCGCTTAAAAACCCGTCGTTGCCTGAAACCTACCCCCTCGAGCGAGGGTCTGATTCCACTTGCGAGCAGGAACCGTGCCATTCTAACAGATGGGCTCCAGCAAAAACAGCCAAGAAAACATGTATATTCATAAAAAAAATCAAAAAAATAAAAAAAATGGGTACTGAGGGCATGAATACTAGCCAAAAACATCAACATCGCTCCATGTCTTCTCTTGAGCGTACAAATCCATGGTTAAGGGGATGTGTGGGCACTGAGCTGAATTCATTAAAAAAAATTAAAACAAAATGCCTGGCCACGTAGAAAGAGATTTCAGGGCATCGGGAAATGGGCAAGGTGCCCTGAGAGAGAGGAAAAGTGAAAGAGAAAAGCAATATTCTGGAATAGCCGAGCCAGAAAAACGCATGGGGTCTGTCTGGTAATTCCCACAGCCTGTGACTCGTCTGGGTGCTCAGTTCATGCGTTAGATTTGGGGGCTGGAAAGAGGGGTGGGCACAATGCCCTGTCTCCTGGACTTTTTTTTTTTCCAATTCAAGCTATTTCTCTTTCAGTAGGCCAAAATTAAAACAAACAAACAACAAAAAAACCCACCCGAACCCAAAGCTTTTAGGCTGATCTAATGAGGAGTCACTGAGGTAGGTCGTGTAGCACAGCACAGTTGTCCCCTTCAGGTCCTAGACACATGAGCCCCGGTGGGTTTTAGGCAGAAAACTGTGAGAGGTGGCAAGTCAGAAGACAAAGTAAAACAGATGGAGTTGAACCAAAAACACGAAAAAAGGGATTGTGAATGAAGGTAAGGAACCCATCTCACTTGAAAGGCCTGATGGGAAGCCCTTCCTAGCACCAAGTAGCCACAACAGGCCAGCCAAGACTAGGTCCAGGCATGAGAAAAACAGGAAGGTGCTGAGGTTACTGGCATGGAAAAGAACCAGAGGAATACTTTGCTTAAGGCACAAACCTTGAAAACCAGGTTGATTGCTGCTGAGAGGAAGGCAGGGTGTGCTTAGGTGAAAATTCGTGAATTTCTCTCACACATCCCATCCTTAGTTGCAGAAGCAGCAAATAAGCCTACTCCTTTCCTGTCCTTGCCAGTAACACATCAGGAATAGGGAACTCTAAACTGGGTTTTAGTCATCCCTTTGACCCCCTGAGGGAGTAAAACCTCTCAGAAGGGTGGTACACCCCTCATAACCAGCAAACAGAGGTCTCATCTCTGCCTGTTTGGGAGCTTGGAACCGTACCCAGATTTTCTACTTCCTTGAAGACTTCACTGTTTCTGGAACGACAAGGTAGCGTGAGGTGGGCCTCTGCTTTTGAAGCTGTTCCAGTTCATACAAAAGAGTTAACAAAAGAAGCCCTGCAAGCCAGATCTCTCACAGGACTGCACTAAAATAAGAGCTGTGGACTTCTATTCCTTAGGTTAATTCATATTTCATTGCCTTATGAAAAGCTGAACAGCCTCACCCTGAAAGAGGAGAGAAGTCTTTATTACAAGACACCGTAGGCCAATTCAGAAAGTGGTAGGATCTAAATGTTCATCCTTTACCAGTATTACCACGTGGTTTTCAAAGGAAACTCGGAGTCAACAAGAAAGTCAGAGGAACACGAGGCAGTGTACTGAGCTCAGCAGGGTATTAAAGATAGAAATATTTTCTCAGTAAGATTTTCAAGTTCCTATGAGCTTAAATCAAACAGTGTTAGGACCTGTGTTCTCTTGAAAACACTGTGAGATACTCACACATATCTACGAACATATCAATACCTCTAAAAATGCCAGTCTAAGCAACTCAGAAAAGGCCATATTTGAAATCTCTGTGAAATTACAGTAGTGTTGTGGATGTAGGCTAATGTTCTAGCCACTTTGGGTTTAAAATCAACTCATAGCATACCTATAGCATTTAACATAGCATACCTTTTCTGTAGTGCTTTGAAACCATTACAAAAATTGGCATGGAAGGCTATGTAAGGCCATGGTACCCCACCATTTAGCACCTATGGTTATTTGTCACAACCACGTGACAATGCTGATACAGCTTTGTGTACCTGTCAAAGCAGCAGAGAACCTGATCCAAAATATATTAAGGTGATAGTCTGTCATGAATTTGATCAAGCCTTAAGTGTTCAGTGGTAATGAATATCAACCAAAACCACATGGATATCAACCGAAAATGCCAAGCCTACTCTGAAACCTTTGACTTTTTTGCAGTCGTGATCTCTTCGCATGGAGTTATATGTTATGCTAAATCTATCCAGCAATTTTGGCACATGTCCTGCCGTTAGGTTAATCACACTTCCAAAACTTGGTGTCAGAGAGTAAGAACCTGTGCACCCACACCTAATAAGCCAGGAGGTGCTTTGACAAGCAGTAATGGATGAGGCAAGTGGTGGAAAAGAGGTAGAAAAGGGACTATTGGTACTGGGATCTTCTCACTGCTCTGCAGAGGTTCTGAGCCATCAAAGCCCCTCTGTATTTAGCAAAAATACATTAACTTCTTCAAGTCTTTGATCTTTAACCTCTGTGCAGCCACATCAGTGCAAAACTTTGTTCTTTTCTCTCAATAAGCCCAAAATCTGCTACCATTCATGGTGCCAGAAGTTAATTCTCTCTGCTGTGCAGCAGCTTATTATTATTATTATTATTATTATTATTATTATTATTATTATTATTATTATCATTATTATTATTATTATTATTATCATTATCATTATTACTATTATTATTCCTCTTCACATCTTTTCCCACCATCCTCTGGCTTCTCCTAAATAACAATAATAATAATAATAAAAAAATCAGAATTTGGATTCTGCCCTTTCTAATTACAAATCACCACCTGTGGTAAAATTATTGAAAAACAGATGAGCATTTCATTCCAGCAATAGCCTTAAAACAAGCAGCAGTTCCAACTGCCAGTGTGATGTATAGACACAGCGCAGGGCAGATGAGGGATTAATTAGGTCTGTCCCTGCACATTGCCAGGGGAGCACTTCTGTAGAGGTGATTGAAAACTAGAAAGAGTGGCATTAGTCTTCATTGTTGGTTAAAGGCAACAAAAATAAAGATGCAATTGAGTTGACAAAGCTTCCAGGTATGTGGCTGAGTCATTTGGAGGTGTCAAAATGATCAAACCATAATTAATTAGCTAAAGTGCTATATTTAATTCCTCAACTTTAATGAAGATTTCTGCAGCCAAAAACAAACGGCGACACCATTTGTTTCTGAAGTGAAGGGGTGGAGTGCACTAAGGGGATGACGCCAAAGTTTAATGGCGCCTTTATAATCAAGCCCATGTTCTTAATCTTATTGTCATTTTCTGTACAGATGTAGAAACTCGGTGCTGTTGTATGCATTCATATTAGGACTGCAATTATGAGCCCAGAAGTGACTGGGGAACTAAATGCTTTTTACTTTCAAGGAATAAAACAAAACACAGCCAAGAAACCTTTCATATTTCCTAGATATCGGTCTCCAGGGTTGACACTGTAAAGAGACAGAAGACCTCAGTGGCAGTTAGTCTAACTATATATCTCAGGAATTTAATACAGCTTATTCCAAAGGAAAGAAATTTGAGGTTTATGAGTAAAAAACTGGAAGAGTAAAATGTGAGTTTTGCTCCCAGTTCTGCCACAGTCTGCGAGAGCGTGGACAATCCCAACCTTAAGCTTTAAACTGAAGGAAGATCTGCCTGAAACACCCAGGCAGCTCTTAATGAGTACCTACCTATCTTGGACTGCGAGAGGTTTCTTTCTCTTTAGCTTTATCACCTTCCATCACAATCCATAACACACCCTAATCCTACCATGTACTTGGACCTGCAGAGACTCACCCCCAAAATGTTCCATGATATGTGTCAGGGGAGGTTTAGGATGGATAGTAGGAAAAATTTCTTCACGGAAAGGGCTATCAAACGTTGGAACAGGCTGCCCAGGGAAGTGGTGGAGTTGCCATCCCAGGAGGTATCTAAAAGCCAGGTAGATGTGGTGCTGAGGGACATGGTTTAGTGGTGGTTTTGGCAGTGTGAGGTTGATGGTTGGACTTGATGATCTTAAAGGTCTCTTCCAACCTGGGTGATTCTATGATTTTGTGATTTTATACGTCCCATACCACCACATCAAAGTGGCCACCAAGAGCTCCCATTCCATGCACATTCAAACACATACGCACACACACGCTGGTGCACCCACGCACTTCTCAGGCTGAAGGACACTGATTCTAGAGTCTGCATTCTTCACACGCAGGTTTTACGCAGGAATGGCTGTTCTCAGATAACTTTACATTGAAACATGCCTCCTGGTTGCCCCTTTTATAAAACAGGCATGTGTCCTTGGTAATCTTCTGCATGTAGACGGCTAGTTTTTCAAAATGGTGACTGCCGATGTGGTAGGCACACACACAGCTCCGTGCATGAACGGTTACCAGCAGCTTTTGTAACAACGTTGATAGAATCAGAAATAAGAGCTGAAGAAGCCTCGTGCTTGGGGCATAAATGATGATAGTACAAATGGCTTTAATCAGCAAAAAGCATCACCCAGTAATGCATGTTATGCACAAGGTCAAAATACGTGTGCAGATGTGCATGCGTGCTAGCGTGTTTGTGTAAAATCTCTGATTTCTGCAGACAAACGGTCGTGTTCAGTAACGTTTCACACTCCATTCGCACCGGTGTTGATAGCTACCCAGGGTGTGCGGCACGTGGGAAGCAGGACCAAGATGCTCTCATCAGTGTGTTGGGCGTTTCAGAATGTCTCCTCTCCCGTAGCCTGTGGCTGGGAGACACTGTATTCCGCTATCTGCGCAACGTCGCCCCGCTCAACGACTCCTTTCTGCTGCTGCCATCCCCGGCCTTGTCTAAAGGGTGAGAAGATGCTTTCTCCCACAGAGGAATTTACTGGATTAGCTGACAGTCGAAGTCTTAGCAGGAAGGCTGGTTAATGTATTGTTCCAGCCAGAATGTAAAATGTAAGCAATGTTTCGCTCTTACTCGACAGCTGTTACCTCTACCATAAGCTGTTAAAACTCCCTCGTTATTCCATGCAGCCAGGCCAGGCCTATTTCCTGCGCAGTTGTCATCTCCTTAATATATTACGACATTACAAACTTTATTAGTATATTTGCAGTGCCTTTTTATTTTTTATTAGCTAATGGGCTGCTTTCGTGCACCGTATTTTCTTAGTCTTTCAGAGCTCAGCCTATAAAATGGCCAAACGTGATCCCATCTGGAAGCCATTAAAGATCAATAGAGATGGAATCTGAAGAAGAAAGAAAGAAAGTAAAAAAAAAAAAAAAGGAAAAATCTACTATCAAAACAATTGTGAACAAAACCCTGTCAGCTTCTGTTTTCAAATCCGGGTATGCTAAAGCACATCACACTTCCAACGTGACAAAAAGAACCATGGTCTTGTTAACAACAGGAACAACTAATCTAGTTTAAAAGAATCATAAATATGATTAAAGCCCACAGTCTCCTTGATGCTTTGGGAAAATGGAAACCCTCCTAGCACCCGTTGTATTCTTCTGAAGTGCTGGGTTCTTTGTGGGGGAGCAGGGCAGAGGACAACTGCTTCTGTGCCAGAAATATGAGTTATCGTGACGTGTCCCCCTGCAGTTTTCATGGCTATGTCAAAACATCTGCAGATGTTAACACGGCAGGATTGTGCCCATAATGAGGAACCTTCATTGTGAAATGCAGATTATGGCAGCCAGACTTGTAAAGTTCTGTATGGCCCCAAAGGATATCAACTCTGTATCTTCAGGACTTAAAGATTTTGGCAAATATGCAGGTCTGCAAAGGTTTTGAAGTGCTCCTGCACCAGATGAGGTTCTTGGGCCTGCAGGCGCCACTGAAGCAGTAGCCGTACGGAAAGGGAGAGAGGATTTGAGGTTCTGCAGGAGCAAAAAGGATTGTGAACGCGAGTCCTCCGCATGCTCATCCCTGACCCAGTGCAAAAATCAGCTTCGAGCATGGCACCCAGTGACGGAGACGTGCTCAGGGTTGGCGCTTGCCTGTGGCGTGGGCACGGAGTGTTTCACCCACCGTGGTTGTGTTTGTTGTGGGCATGTCTCAATAGCTGGTACTTGGGGACCTTAAACAGTGAAAACAGAGGCAGCCACCCTTACCTGGGCTGTGCCTGTTCCCCTCCGACTTCAGGTGCCTACGGTGTAGACATCTATGTCTGCTTTCATCACTTTGCAGTTACAGAGAGATGCAGCCATTTCCAGAGCTTGACCCATCTGACCTGCCTTAGAAACGTGCCTCAGGATGAGATCCTAGAAGGATCCTTTTCCCTCTTACGTCTCTGAAGGCAATTCAGGTTAGGTCAGATGCAAATGCCTGCTCTGGTGACGGGTGACAGCCATCCACGACCCATGTGGTCACTGGCTATAGCTATACTAGTAAATTAAAAGCTGCTAGATCCTGAGCCAATGGTCACCATCGAGCTCTGATCACACTATTAAATTCTCTTAACCTCCAAAGCAGTGTGGCTTCTTCCAAACCACCTGGTAGGAGTGGTCTTTGGGCAGAGAGCAGATGCCTAAATCTGTCCCTAGCCAGCTGATCTTGGAGTCTATGTGGGAGCTAAGAAATTTGCCCATTTTAGCACTTGCCCTTTTGCAGAAATGCTTGTTCAAGGGAGTTTTCTCGCAGTGAGGACTGCAGGGAGACTTAGAGTAATTCATTTCAGCCTTGAGAAGAGGATGCTCTGGGGGATCTTATTTGCGTGTATAGCTATACAATACGGGGGAATCAAACAAACAGCGCCAGACTCTTCTCAGAAGCATCCAGTGAAAGGACACGAGGTGATGGACACAAACTGAAACACAGAAAATTCTGCTTAAACATTAGAAACTTCCTTTTTACTGTCAGGGTGACTGAGCACCGGAACAGTTTCCCTGAGAGATTACGGAGCCTCCATCCTTAGAAATATTCAAAACCCAGCTGGACATGCTCCTGAGAAACCTGGTTTTGGCTGACCCTGCTCCCAGATGATCTCCAGAGGTCCCTTCCCACCTCAAACTCTAATTTTGTGATTTTTCTCTGGAGTAACAAAAAGGGTCCAACCTCTTAACACTGTGCTTGAGCTATTGTGCTGAAGGGCTGTCTGAGGCAGCTTTCCCTCTGCTGTCACCGCTGGAGCAGTTCAGCCTCACAGGAGATACTTTTTTGTCCAAGCAGAGTGTGCAAATAACTATAGCTCAGTGTTTGGGGGCTGTACCTGCAAGGCAGCTCCAGTCACAGCACTCAGGAGTACTTAAGGACTTTTTACAAAGCAAAGGAGATTTGATGTAAGCGTTAGTCCAAGCATCTCCATGGTGTATTCACTAGGTCACCTTGTAAAAGCTGAGAGATTGTGTTTACATGTCTGTTCTGACTTCATGAGAGAAGCGATCTGGACCTAGGACTGTGGCATCCTACATGTATCTTGTAGGAAACAGAAGAACGTAGAATCACAGAATGGATAGAGTTGGAAAGGATCTTAAAGGTCATCTCGTTCCAACCCCCCTGCCGTGGGCAGGGACACCTTCCACTAGACTAAGTTGTTCAAAGCCCGGTCCAACCTGGCCTTGAACACCTCCAGGGATCCACAACTTCTCTGGGCAACCTGTTCCAGTGCCTCACCACCCCCAGGGTAGAGAATTTCTTCCTAATATCTAATCTAAATATTCTCTCTTTCACTTTAAAATTATTATCCCTTGTTCTATGGCTACACTCCCTGGTAAAGAGTCCCTCCCCAGCTTTCCTGTAGGTCTCCATCCAGATCATCTCTAATTTTTTTATAGAAACTCTTAAGTTTTATTGAAAAACATTTTAAAAAAAATGTAATCCATTTTTTTTTTTAATTAGCTATTTGTAGAAAAAAAAAGAAAAAAGAAAATGTAGTTTTAGACTGACTTGATACAAGTATTTTTTTTTTTTCTCTTGGTTAGATGGCAAAGCTGAAAAATCACAGATCTAAAAGAGCCTTACTCCTGAGTCCTAACCTTGTGCCTTGTCTATTGTGATATAGTATGGAGGAATTTTGTGCTACTGCTGCTGCTATTCATATTGTTCCATTTTGATTGACAGCTCTGGGGACAGCTTTCAGCCGTGTTAGATCTACTTTGGGGAAAAAAAAAAATAAAACTAATAGAATGCAGCTCATTCTTTCCTCAGGCTTCTGCTGCACCCGCAAGTTTTAAAGAAAATTTCACTCTCACTAACTGAAAATCTCCCCTCTAAACATTATGCAAAATAATCATAATGATAACAACAACAACAACAACGATGATGATGACGATGACAATGATGATGATGATAATAATAATAATAGTAATAATAAAACAAGAGAAAGAAACCTAAAATGGTATACCTACAATTTGGTATTTACAGGAAAACAATTCTTTCTGTTGTACTATTGCTAGTAAAAAAAAAGAAAGAGAGGTCTAAATAACCACCCTGAAGAATTCTTCAAGATTTTAGCTAGAGCTAAAGAAAACCCTTCTCTGCAGTGGACACAGCAGCTAACTTAAGGTTAAGACATTTTGAAGTGAATAAGAGACACAGAGTATAGTGTGCATTAAAAATCACAATATCTGCCCAGGAAGACCAGGGATTCAAAGGAGCACGATGAGGCAGAATTATATTCAGCAATGGGAAAGAAAAGCAGGAAATTCATGCGATAGTGCTTTGGTACCAAAACAACGGACACTTTGGTCAGAAAAAGCAGACAACCAGCAGATTTTGCGGCAAACCGCTTGATAGCTGAGGTCACCAAACTGCCCGAGTAAAAGGAAGCATTTGAGAGCATTTGTGATTTGCCAGTGCCAGGAGAAGCAACGCACAATTTAAAAATACTGCCCCTCAATGGGAGAAAATGTATTTCTATTAAGGGACCAGAATTGCGCTACGCCTGTTGGAATTTTTGCTTGTGCACAGGAATTTAGCTCCAGGTTCATGTCTGTCACTAAAATTGACAACTGCCTATGGCTCTCTACAATTGAAACGTAGATCTTAAATTTCACATCATTATCCAAATAAAATATATCTGCCAAGGGGGACTGGTATTACACAGTTAGAGAACTGTGATACCAGTTGTCTGATTAACATATTGAGAGGAATATAAGAATTTCTCACCTATTTTCCAGAGGGAGACTAACTGGGGAGCTCGTGGTAAAGAGACTAATTGAACATCCTCCCTCTGCTAACTATCTAGATGCCCAGAAATACGTCTGCTCTATGCAAGCAGGTTTTCCCTCTGCATATTACTTTTGCTTTTTAGGACAGTCAGGAGAAAAATCATTAAATCTTTTTTTTTTTTTTTTTTTTTGCACCTCCTTTACTAAAAAAAAGTTAGCCAAATTTTCATGTTGAGAAGTGTATGAATTTCCATAGAAAGCTTTCTTATGTCTGCATAAAGTAACACATGCAAAGAGACTGTGTCTGAAACAGAGAAGCTGCTTTTGGAAGCAAGAAGCCCCTTTCCAGTAGATATCAATGAAGCAGAGATCAGAGAAAATCTGGACAAGCTTCATTCAGACCCTGAAATATTAATAGCTGAGACAGATGTGAATTTACACATTACAGGCAGAGTCCAGTTCAGAACTGGATCCACATTTCATGTGTGACTGAGGTCAGGATGTTGGATCAGTTCCTCAAAGCCTCCGGCCACCGAGGATGCTCAGAACCAAATCTGCATCTGAAGTTCTTTCAGGGTTCGGGTCTGAAATATTCGTGGCATATCAGAGAGATCCTCTTTCATCTCTTTTGTTTTGCCAGGGCTTCAGAAATACAAAACTGGGACTGAGGACTCAGACGCAGAACCGAGTGTTGCTGTAAGTCAGCTGAGCCACAGTAGGAGTTTCTGTGCACATTCTTTGCCCGTGACATATGTGAGCTAATGAGAATCACGTTACCTTCCAGTGAAATAAGTTTAAGCTGGCACAAATTACCTGCGCAATTGCCACAGCTGAAGAACATGCCCACAGACAGTTGACACCGATAAGGTGATGTGCCATCCCCTGTACCTCACCCTGCAGACAAATGGACCCATTCCAAGTGTATTCCATCCATGACAGTAAGTAGAATTTGACCCACACCCAGGTCTGTGCAGGTATAGCTCCTCTACTTGCAGCCATCTAAGAAGTAGAGGCTGCCACAAAAAGACTGCAGCCAGTAGGTCAAAAGAAGGGATTGTTTCCCACTATTTGGCTTTCATGAGCTGCACCTGAATAGTCTGCCCAATTTTGAGCTTCTTTGTAGAAGAAAGACCTTGAAAACTGGAGAAAGTCCAAGAAAGGCTGCTAACACAGTTACAGAGCTGGAACATGCGAAGATGTATGAAGAGATGCGGAAGGAACTATGTTTAGCTTGGAGAACAGAAACATAAATGGCAACCTAATTGTTGCTTTCAACTGCCTAAAGTGGAGTTTTCAAGAAATTAAGACTAATTTTTTTCCTTGGAGGTGCATAGGATCCTCCTTCTTGCCTTTTTTGAAGACAAGAATGACATTTGCTTTTTAGCAGTCCCTCAGGAACCTTCTCCAGTCACTATCCCTTTTAAAAGGTAAATGAGAGTGTCCTTGCGATGACCTTGTCCAGCTACTGCAGCACTCATGGGCATGCCATCAAGTCCTATGGATGTGTGTATGTCCAGTTTATTTAAATGTTCCCTAACCTGATCCTCCTCCACCAAAGGTGAGTCTTCCTTGCTCTGGAATTTCCCTCTGGTTTTGGGCATCTGGGATTAATGAAGGCCAGTCTTACTAGTAAAGGCAGATGAAGAAGGTGTTGAGTACCTCATCTTTTTTGTGTTTTTTGTCAACAGGTCCCCTTCCCCATTCAGCAGCAAACCGCCGTTCTCCCTGGTCTTCCTTTTTGTGCTTATGTGCTTGTAGAAGTTTTTCTTGTTGCGCTTCACATTACCTGTGAAATTCAACTCCAGGTGGGTTTTTGCTTTACTAGCCCTGTCCCTACATTTGGAAGGTGTCTCTATACTGCTCCCGGGTCACCTGGCCCTGCTTCTATCTCTTGCATGCTTTCTTTTTGTGTTTGAGTTTTGTTAGGAGCTCCTTGTTCATCCATGCAGGCCTTCTGCCACCTTTAGAACAGAGTAGACTGTTTCACTTGGAAAGAACATACAATGATCATCTAGTCTGACTGCCTGACCAATTCAGGGCTGACCATAAGTTAAAGCATGTTGTTAAGGGCATTGCCCAAATGCCTCTTAAGCACTGACAGGCTTGGAGCATCGACTAGCTCTCCTGGAAGCCTGTTCCAGTGTTTGACCACCCTTGCGGTAAAGAAATGCTTCCTAATGTCAAATCTAAACCTCCCCTGGTGCAGCTGTGAGCCATTCCAATGTGTCCTATCACTAGATACCAGTGAGAAATGATCAGCACCTCCCTCTCCACATCGCATCCTCAGGAAGCTGCAGAGAGCAATGAGGTCGCCCCTCAGCCTCCTTTTCTCCAAACTAGACAAGCCCAAAGTCCTTCGCTGCTCCTCACAGGACATTCCTTCCAGCCCTTTCACCAGCTTTGTTGCCCTCATCTGGACGCATTTGACGACCTTCACATCCTCCTTAAATGGTGGCACCCAGAACTGCACAAGTACTCAAGGTGAGGCTGCACCAACACTGTGTACAGTGGGATAATCCCCTAATCCCCTCCTTTGACCAGCACTTTACACTGTGTTGATGCACCCCGGGATGCAGTTTGCCCTCTTGGCTGCCCTGGCACACCGCTGGGTCCTATTGAGCTGCTCACGACCAGCATCCCCAGATGCCTTTCTGCAGGGCTGCTCTCCAGCCACGCCTCTTCCAGTTCATACTTGTGTCCAGCGTTACTCCGTCCTAGGTGCAGAATCTGGCATTTCAACTTGTTAAATTTCATCCCATTGATAATTGCTCAATGCTCCAACCTATCTAGATCCTTCTGCAAGGCTTCCTGTCCCTCAAGAGAGTCAACAGCACCTCCCAGTTTGCTATCCAGCGAATTTGCTGCTGGTTCGTTCAACTCCTGCATCCAGATCGTTGATAAATACATTGAACAGAGCTAGCCTTATAATTTAACCCTGAGGAACACCACTGGTGACCAGTCACCAGCCAGGTGTAGCCCCACCCACTGCAACCCTTTGAGCTCTTCCTTTCAGCCAGTTCTTCACCGAGCGCATCATGAACCCATTCATCCAACAGCTGGACAACTTGTCCAGAAGGATGTTGTGAGGGACATTATAAAAAATCCAGAAAAAACTACATCCACCACCTTTCCTCTGTCTACTAGGTGGGTCCTTGACTTCCTTTATGTTGGATGGACCGTTCCTGAGGTTGAAGGACATGATCCATGAAAATCAATCATTTCTTCAGTACCCATTTTTTTTCTCCAGAATCGTGTCCCATAGGGTTCTTTCAAACAAGTCCATGAAAAGGTCAAAGTCTGCTCTCCTGGAGTCTAGTGCCATGATCGCGGGTTTTGCCTGGCGGTCTCTTTTCAGGATCCTGAACTCCACCATTGCTTGGCAGCTGTAGCCAAGGCTGTCCCCATCCTTCCCATCCGCGTACTTGCTTGTAAGTATGAGGTCCACTATAAGGAGAGTGCCTCTGCTCATCAGATCTTTAATCACCTGAGTCAGGAAATTATCCTCAATGCACTCCAGAAACCTCCTGCACTGCTTGTTTCTTGCTGTGTTGCACTTCCAGCAGATATTTGAGTGGTTAAAATGCCCTATTCATCACGTCCTAAGACAGTTGTCAATGAAAGTGAAGATGCCTGACACTTTTTCTTCTTTGTAGACCATAAAGAAAGCCTAAATAACTGATTTTTGCTGATCAGTTAACATGTAGACAACTAAAACTGGGTGAAGCAATACCACTCTGAAAGTGTATGTACCAGTATACATGGACCTTCCAAGTCCCTGCACTTACACATTACTAACAAATCCCCATTTTATCTTGTTTTGATAAGGACGAACCGAGTAAATGTGGCACGAGGAGGGACAGATACTATATGTCAAAGATTCCCTGACTTGTTTGAACAATACTGCTCAAAACAGAAAGGCTAAATAATAGTTGGGGATCACAGGAGAAAAAGCAGCTTCATGAGAATTCCTAATATTGGGCTGTGTCAAGTAGTTTGAGTAACCTTTGGACAAGGAATCACAGGAACAGAGTGGACAGTCAAGGAACCAGTCTTGTCTTTGTGTACCGCGTTGGTAAGACCAACATCAGTCCACCAGGTCCACTTACACTGTCTGCCTCACAGAGGGATGTTACAAATTGGACATGGTTCAGAGAAAAGTCTTACACTGAGATAATTAAGAAGCTCATTTTGGTTAATTGTCTGCAAAGCAGATTGCAAGGACTTTCACTGAGTTTCTGTGTTTCTTAAATAAAATATCAGGTATTAGGTAAACCTTTTATTTAACAGAGGAAAATACTAGAGGGGTCTGGTAGTAAGAAGCTGAAGTTAGACGAGTGGAAAACAAAAAAAGACCAATGCTTAGCGCAGCCAAGACATGACAGCAAACATGAAAAACGTGGCATGAATGCCTCCATTTCTGATATTTTTGTACAAAGAAAGAATGGCTTACCAAGGAATATGGTTTAACCAGAAATGGATAATTAGGCTCCAAACAGATGTTAATAGGTAAAACTTTATCACCTGTTTTACACAGAAAATTAGATTCAACAATCAAATGTGTTTTTTTCTCTGGCTATAAAAATATGTGATTGCTTCCAGAGTCAGAGCATTGCTTATATAAATAAAAGGGATTTCGTGTTGTTCACAGAAGAAAGACATTGGAAAACAAGCAGCCACAGAAAAATCAGGCACTAGAGAATCTCCAATAGAAAGCTTCCCAGGTCCCACAGGAAGCTGTAATTTCTCTGGGAAAGGGAACGTCTCTTAATATATATCTAAGGAGCACCTCTTACCGTGTTTCCTGAAACCTTGCGAAGCTTGAAAATAAACACAATTCCTAATTTCTAGTGGTGCCAGAAGCCCTAGACAGGCCCTTGTGTTGTTCTAAATTGGTTACCTTCCACCAAAAGGCTGGATGTCAGGCACACCATCCACACTCACAAGAAGACGTGAACATTGTTCAGGTTTATGGAAAAAAAGAGTTTAAAAGTGTGGTGCATTCTGCACATTAATGCTAGAAAACGCTGCTTTGTGATTTCTATTGGTCATTTGGGTCTCAATTTTTTAAGTCCTTATTCGAAAAAGAAAAGGAGAAATGGGAGAAGAAAAAAAAGAAAGGGCAAAAAAACGAAGAAAGAAAATGTTCTGTTATGCTGAGCCCCTTTTCACGATAATTTAGTCTCAGAGTCGTTTGCAGTCACAGGCACAGAAAATACTGAGTCACTATCAGATCTTGATTCACTGCCATTTATCTTCCGCACCAGAAGGAGACGGCTTTGGTTGGACATGCACAGTGTCAAAATGCTTAGCAAATTATTTTGATCTTTTTTATCTCTTCAACAGCTTTTTGGTCTTTCAACAGCTCATTCAGTAGAGAAGAATCAGGAATTTTTCCCATCTGTTGTAAAAGTGAGATGATTTTCAACCTGCAAATTATTTCAGACTTGGTAGAGGCACAGAGACTGTGATGTGCTGTTTATGTGCCAATATTTGACATTCTCCCCCCATTCTTAGAGTACTTTACAGCAGACATTTTTGTTTTCTTTCTTTTTTTTTTAACTACAGAAAAGAATAATTGAATATGGACTTGCGAATAGCAGTAAAATTACATAGTTTATAGAGCAGAGATTCACAGTGTACAGCATGTAACAAAAATGTGTAGCAGCATACAAACACCTGTATCTTCTAAAGGAGAAAAAATGACATCCTGAAAAATGTGAATTCTGTGCCATAGCACAGGCCAACAGCATGCCAAGACCAGAAAGTGAAGGTCAGACTCATCTATTTTTAGGTATTTTAGGTATTTTAGGTATTTTCAGGTATTTTCAGGTATCTCCAATACAGATCTGCGTCTTCTACGCATGAGTGAAACACCACAGATTCCCACTGTATTTAAAGGAGGAAAACACATTGCAACAATGCCTTATATGAAATTAAATATTTAAAAATATTTTTTTTTGTCCACTACCTTGCAATCTTGTATGATAGTAGCTTCTTGAGCATGTGCAGAGCTGCAGCATAGCAGGACATAAAGACCAAAAATATCTCCCGATGAATGAAGAAGCCTCACCAACGTTCTGATCAGTGGCTAAAATGCAAACTCAGAAACGTCAGAATCAACGTTGACATTTACCAGCATAAAAAAAAAAAAGAGGCCCCGAGATGCTGCTATTATGGCCCATTTCCCTCCGTGTCTGCCCTGTCTCTGGGGCATTGCTACGACATTTCAGCCCAGAGCAGTGCGTTTCAGGCATTGAACTTTCCCAGGAAAACAGGCAGCACCTCATTGCCCTTCATGGGGTCCCATCAGGGCTTACTTGCAAATTATATGGTATTGTGGCATGTACAGGAGAAAATTATTCCGTACTGTAAAGTCCCATCGTTTTTAGCCCCAGTGATTATTCCTCTGAGGGTTTTTAGATTTGGTCTTGAAAACATCAGTCAGCCAGGATGGGGAAAAACTCCTTATGAATGACATGAGCAGTCATGCCAACCAGACCAAGCAAGCTACACATGATTCACAGGAAGAAAAGCATTTATTCCTTCTGGTTGGCAAATATTGACTGTTTTATTTCTATCTTTTTTTGAGAAACCAGGATCGGTGCGTGACCGATGCGTGAGCAGCAATCACCACACAGTGTTTGTTGCTTTGTCCTATTTCCCTTGTGCAATCCAGTCTTCTGGAAGTTGGCTCCCATTGAAATGCCATGGGAAAAGTATCCTGCAACTCAGGATATATACCTCTTACTTTAAAACGAAAACGAATTTGCTGTTAGGGGCCAAACTGCTTATCCCAGCTAGAGGACACTTTTTCTTTTCCTCTAAGCTAGGTCCTTAGCTGGTATAAATCTGAGCAGCTCTGTTTAAATTAATAGAGTTACACAGATTTACATGATCCAGCTGCTTGATTTCAGCTAAACGGCTCCTGTTAGAAGGCAATTTTTGGTAAGAGGGTATAAATCCTTGAGCCACACTGAGTCAAGTAGAGAAAAATCAATAGCGATCATTTTTCTTTTTTTTTTTTCATTGCATGTACCAGGAAGGGGGAAAAAAAAGAATCAAATGAGATCTGCAATTAAATATGTATAGTCCACGAGGAGGTTTACAAAAAGAAATGAGTAAGACGGATAGAAAGAGAAACAGAGCACATATTGAAACAGCGTGCCCTGTTTGCTGAAAGCAGCCTTTGTGAAGACTGACGGATCAGAAAAAAACTGGAAGCTGCAGTGCTCTGTTTATCCAAAAATAAAATATTGCATAGGTCAAGCAAGCACAATGCAATCCTCCCTCCCTTTCACTGGATCTCAGCCTTGACCTGAAAAGGCAACTCTCTAATGTGCTGAAAGCCTTTCAGGTTCCCATTCCAGGCAGGGACTGACAGCTTTCCTGAACTATGCCAGAAATAAAATAGATTTACAAAAATTAATCAAGATCCAATTTAGCAAGAGCTTGAGCTCACGTGTAACTCCTTTTACCTTTAAAGCCAGGCACTCACTTATATAGCTTACTAAATTAGTACGAATTAAAATAAAAAATGAACAAAAAATATCCCAAACTGAGAGAAATCCTGTGGGAGAAACTTTCCAGTTATGTTATGTCGAAATGTTCCCCAAAATAATTTGAATCAGTTTTATCTTCTCCCATCCCTTTTATTCTTCTATAAAAATTGGTAAAAATGGTCCTTCAGTAGTGCGAAAATAAATCAAACTGAAGTTTAAAACCACTGGCAATCAGCACAGTCCTCACTTTGCCTAAGAAAGATGTACGTGTACATGTGTATTTAGTGAAAGACAGCAAATGTTGGAGCCAAACCGGGCAATTTTTAACTCATAACAAATTTCCGAGTAATTTATGGCAAAAATTGTACTGCTCAGGAAAGCTTGCTGAGACCATCACACTCCTTTCTTTTAGATATGTTTACAGTTATCTTGCCAGAACATATGGTTATTCATTCATCCTTGTCTGATCAAACTCAGTTTCAATCTGACCTTTGAAATAACAGGCTAATAGCCCTTTCATTCAGAACTCTAAACCCCCTGATCTTTCTGAAAACCGTCAAGCAGAGAGACTCCTACCAACAGGTGAATCTCAAAAGTTTCAGAACTTCTTTTGGGTAAATGTCCAAAAACACGTTCCGTATGAAAATTAGGTACAAACCCACAGGTGAGTTCAACAGTGCCAATGTATCTATCCGTGTAGGGACTCACTGAGGGAAGAGGGACGTGACTGAAATTATCCCAACTATCCAAGCTGTTGCCTTGGATTTGAAAATTGGTCCCTCGAGTCATAAAAGAGCCTGTGGTCCTCACCGTTTTGTTGTACTTGTGTATCTGCCATTGTGATTTTGAAAAGAAACAAGCACATTTCTAAACATTTATTTCATAAAGCGCATGAAAATAACAAAAATAAATCAGTTACATTTGCCTTGCATTGTATTTTATTTCAGAATATTGGTGAAAAGGCAGTGCTCTTGAAGCAGTTTCTACAATTTGCTTGGTTTTCTTTGGACCAACTTTAAAAAGATCATATATTCGTCTTAGTTCTCCTTCCACCAGGGAAAGCTTGAATATCCTCACACACACTGGAAGAAAAACCCTAAAAACAAAACGTTAACTGAGGAAACAAGGCAATTACTTTTTGGTATTTTTGGTTTAATTGTATGGGATTACCATTTTCTCTTTGGAAATGTGGGTGCATCATCCAACGCGTGCTGTGTCTCTGGGGCACATTCGCATGTTCTTCATCTGCCAGTGTTTTACAACAAACCATTGCGATGCGGTCAATGCTGCAGCTGCAGTAAAGCTGGAGAGAAGCTGAGGCACAGCACAACAACTAGGACAACCTGTGCTACACCTCATTTCCCTGCATTAGTGTTATGCAGCATCTCCAGCTACCTGAAAGGAGGTTGTAGAGAGGTGGGGGTTGATCTCTTCCCCCAAGTAACAAGCGATAGGATGAGAGGAAATGGCCTCAAGTTGTGCTAGGGGAGGTTTAGATTGGATATTAGGAAAAATGTCTTCACCAAAAGGGTTATCAAGCATTGGAACAGGCTGCCCAGGGAAGTGGTGGAGTCCCCATCCCTGGAGGTGTTTCAAAGCTGGGCAGACGTGGTGCTGAGGGACATGGTTTAGTGGTGGTTTTGGCAGTGTTACATTGATGGTTGGACTCGATGATCTTAAAGGTCTCTTCCAACCTGGTGATTCTATGATTCTATGATTCAGGAGGGTCAGCACCCATTCATAGCGGTTCTCCACCCTCCTCTCCCCTCCTCTCCTCTCCTCTCCTCTCCTCTCCTCTCCTCTCCTCTCCTC
>VFFE01007199.1:5944015-5957230 GCA_008921705.1 Burhinus oedicnemus | reverse complement strand
GTGAGGGTGACAGAGCACTGGACCAGGCTGCCCAGGGAGGTTGTGGAGTCCCCTTCTCTGGAGATTTTCAAGACCCGCCTGGATGCAGTCCTGAGTAATGTGCTCTAGGCATTCCTGTGTCAGCAGGGGAGTTGGACTAGATGATCTCTAGAGGTCCCTTCCAACTCTCAAAATTCCGTGATTCCGTGATAACTCCACTAAAATCAAGGGAATTATACAGAAGCAAGTGAAAACAGCTTAATCTAACCACCAGTGCCAACACCATGAGACATTAATGCAACAAATTCACCTGAACAGCTCAATGCTAGGCAGACAGACTGAAATAGCATCTCACGCAATAGTGCTTAAGTTTATATCAACAATTTCTTTACACCGACTTCCCTGCAGTTACCCAAGTATTCCTCACCAGCACCGGGTAAGGTCTTTAAAGACACCTTTAAAACACTGAGGTCGCAATCACCGAGTTCAATAGAGCCTTTCCATTTATGACTGCAGTGTTATATTAGATCGGTACTATTATTATGGCACTCACTGCTGATTTAGAGAAGGCGTTGACTGCTTTTTAGGAAGGGGAGGACGGGGAGCTTGCGGATGCAGGAGGAGTTTGCACTGACCTCAAAGAAAGGATGCACTGCTGGCAAAATCGGTGGCCGCATCCCGTCTGGTGGGGATTGCGAAGGACGAGGTGGCAGTAGGCGCACTTGTATCGGTCTTCTAAGGTTTCGACAAACTTGTAGTCGGTGTCAGGCTCGAAGTCCAGAGAGATGGCGCTGGCAGAGTTCTGACGCGTGAAGATGCCCGAGAGACCAGCAGGTTCGTCACAGGCCATGGGAGCTGCACTGGGAACCAGACACAGGGAGAATCCTTTCAAATATTCACCGGCAGTCACGCCGCCTCGGCTGCCCCTTGCAGCAGGCTGCCGCCTGCAGGAGGGTTTTCATTTGCAGCAGGGTGTGACGGATTTCGGAGGGAAACGTGGTGCCAACTATGGAAAAACAACAAAATGCTCAGAGAACTGCAAAACGATGGTTACACGACAAGCACCAAAGCACACTTCTTTGGAAAAGAGTTTCACAATCTGATTATTATTCCCCAGAATAGAGATTTTTATGCTTTTTAAAATTTTCTTGCAGCAGCTCTTAGTCTCAAAAAATTACAAGAGTCACAGACAGGGCTGGGGAAAGCAAAGGCCAAGTCTTGGCCCTAATGTCCACCAGGGAAGTCTACACTTAACGTAGAGGCCACCCACGTGACTTCACAAGTTCATTGCACTGGTTCAAGCAAGAGGTTTGTGGTTTATAGCAAGGAGCACACCAAAAAAAAAAAAAAGGCATCAAGGGGATTTTATCTTTAGGTGTTACAGGAGTCAAAGCCTCTTAACTTGACATCTTTCTTTTCCCAGTTGGTCGTTCATTTATAGCTGTAAACTCTAATCTATTTTTTCAAAGTTTTACTTAATTATGTGCAAGTTCTTGGCTATATTGATCCTGCCTGAAAGAAATGGGGGCAGGGGGGAATAAAAATTGCAATCAGAAGTGTGACATAAGTTTTCCCTCTCAACCTACCAAAGCTCATACACAGCACAGAATACAATCTCAGTTTTCTAATAGGAAAAATGAGCAACATTTGTTTCCAGCCCTAAGTCACAAACCTTGAGATTTGCCACTGGTCCCTCAATCTTGCAGTACTTTTTCTGCAAGTAGCTCAAGATCTAGAGCCACTCTGGCTTTCATCTCTTGTGGCTTTGCACTCTGAAGACTTTTTTTCCTCACAGGATGCGTGCAAAAGCACAACACACCTGAGCTCTCAGATCATTTCATGAGGAAAGTGCTTAGTTTCATAGCTGTGCTGTGGGACGCTATTTCTCCTCTGTGTGCATCACCCTCCCTGCCAGTTACTCCAGTCACTCTTACTGGCATCGGCACCTCTCCGAGAGCTCTGACTCAGCTCCTCTAGGGTCACCGAGGGTATCTGCTGCTTTTGTAGGGAAGCAGGGCCAACACATAACCATTAATAACCTTATGCTGGCATTAAACGGTATGCCAAGTACTGATATACTGCCCTACCCCTCCGCTGCGATGGATTCGTGGCTCACGAAGCAGTGATTAGTACTGTGCTACGCAGAGCTCAAGCACTGCCACAGACCTCCTGGCCTTCAGAAAGCAACACCCATTTTCCTTGCTACTTTAAAATCCCATACCGGGCAAAGAAATCCTGCCGACAGGTAAAGAGTACCTGGTTCAAAATCAAGCCAGAGCACTTAACCAGGGAAAGGGTATTTCACAACAAACATTTACACGCTCCTGTAACTCAGCACCCTTGTTCATGGTTGTACGTGGTATTTACCTGCCCAGCTTGCAAGAGCCTCCCTACCCTCCACCAGGCTAAATGTCAGACTTACTTCAGCACAACTAATCATCTAACGTCGGTAAGCCACAGGAATACAAGTCCTAATCATATCCCAAGCATAAAGACTTACTATTCCAACTGGAAGTTGCAAATCACCCTTTTCGGTCCCTCCAAATGAACAGCCTTCTGCTTCAAACCAGAGATGACTGTCCATGTTGCTCCTTTCATTTTTAATCAGCTGACCTTTCCTCCTCTGAAAAGGGGGTTCCTGGCTCTTTGACGCTTAATAAGGAGCAATTCTGTTTTCTTCACATCAACCAGAGATGTCCAAATGCAGCCTGAGGGATTACCAGCCTCGTGCCTGGGCTGTCTCTGTAGCAGACGCCAGCAACAGAGCGTGCCTGCTGCTTCAAAGGCAGACGGAGAGCTGCCACCGTTAACTTCCACAGCACAGACTACCTACAGGACAAATTTCCAACAAACTCCTTCTGTCGCTGGTCAGCAAGAACCCCAAAACCCGCTCCCTTCCTCTCCATTATTAGTGCGCTCTCCCATTTACATGGCATCCAATTTCCTATTACACTCCAGGACTTACACCAGCTGATGGTATGGTTTAGCAAGTTAATGCTGCACTCTGTAAAAACATGTAAAAAAAGTAACCCGTGTTTTACCCATTTTTGCCTTTAAGGGTCTACTTTAACTCCTCAAGTACTTCCAGCTGGGGTAAACGATGCTACAAATGTTTTAGGCAACAAAGTTATGGCGTGCATTAAGAAGAAACACAGTCACCAGCCCAAAATCCCATCCAGAAACACCTTTAGAGCTCTCGCCACTAATTAAATCACCCACATTCATTCCCATCTCTTTCTGCAAGGAGCACTCTGCTGCGGTACGCCTTCCAGCTCTCTTGCTGGAACAAGAGCCTTTATCTTTACCGCCTTAAACACCCTCAGGCCGCACCAGTATCCCCAGCCCAGATCCCATTCCTAACAAAGGAGACTCTTGGCATCTCCACAGAAGCGCCTGCTCCCTCTCAGCCTCGTTGCACGGCTGAGGGCACCTCAGGGCAAAGGAAAGAGCAGTTCAGGTGAGAGGCGAGCCTGCCTGCTCAGAGGGCAGAACGGAAACCTCTGCGTGCCCAGAAGACCGGGGACGTTTGCCACGGCTGCCAGCCTTGCCGGGGGTTTGCCGCGGGGTTTGCAGCTGTTCTGCCGGAAGAAAGGGCTGCCCCAGGAGAGGGCCTGCGGACGGCAATGCTGCACCCAAGCTAGAGAGGTGCCTGTGTGAATCAGCCCGGGGAGATGGGCTCAGAGGAGCTGAGAAACCGCAGCCCTGTGCCAGACCTACCACCGGCCAGCACTCGGCGGGATGCCATCCAAACCATTGCCAGCAGCACGTAATTCCCATCCCAGCGCCCACCGGTGACTGAGGGCAGATTGCAGCAGCTCTTCTTCCACTCGGGGCTTCCAGCGCCTGCGCCCGTGCTCTCTGAACTGAAACCAAAGGGAAACCGTCAGGGAAAAAACTGCTTTTTTGTGACAGCGAGAGCACGCCAATGGTTAACTGAATCAATTTCCTGCTTACGCTAATGCCTGGCCCGCGTAGGAGACTAGGAGAGGAGGTATGCTTTCACTTCTGCCCCTTCACAGCTAAGAGCAATGGGAAGGTGTCCTTTCTTTGCGTTCACTGTGATTTTTCAGCATGTGTATGAACTGTAATGCTGGTTTAAAATATCAGAGAGCGGCGGGCTCATGCTGCATGACGATGCTCTTGTGGCAGACGCACAACGCACGCGGCAAAGAGATTTTTCTTGCAACTCTGCTGCAACAGCACACACACAACCCAATCTACAATCACTGAAATTCTACACGTCAAAAAGAATGGATTTCCATATACCGAAATAAATAGAATTAATTCTGACCACACATAGAAAAGTAGTATGAACCACTAGAAGCTCAGCCTACGTCCTATAAACAGCTACCAAAGAGTGGGAGCTCAATGGCAGGATAGTACAAAGAGCTCCCAGCTCCACCATCCTACCGTTTCGGCATCCCAGCCCTGCCCGCACCAACAGCAGCACGAACAACTCTTTATATAACGGTGCTGCAGGCAGATGCTTTAACCTCACTGGAAATAATCCAAAGGGGAGAATTTTCGTAACAAAAATAAACTTTCTTAAATGTGGGCTCGCCTGTCTCAACTACCACCACACCAAACTAAGCCCAAATGTTTCCCATTAAAATGCTCCATACTTAGTACATCTTACTGTTCAGAAACCGAGTAAAAGACGAGCAGAACATGATAATAAGGAGAAAAATCAGCATGGGCACGACCTACTATGACACAGAAATTACATTAACATTTTCAAAACCATGTTGAAACGGCTGCCCTCCAGCAGCGCTGCTGCCTATCAACGCCACCAGCAGTCAGAATGCAGAGCAGCAGCGCGCAGCGCCGATACCACGCTGAACTACCGTGGACAGATTAACTTTTTTGAGACACAAAAACATACTGCACACAGAGAAAACCACCCCTATAATGTGGTCGCTCTTTCGAAACAGAATGTGTTTCTCCTGTTTTCTCTCACGTGAAGCCAAGCCCCCTCCAAAAGGTCGGCAGATTACCCCATGAGCTATGGGTGCACCACTACGGCAGGCTGCAGCACCAAAACCTCCTGGACGGCAGACCCGAGGCGCGGGCACGGAACGCCACCCCATGTTTTAGACTCACAAGGGCAAATACGTGAGTTGTTATCATAGATTTGGTCATCACACATGAACAACATGACAGGATCCTTGGTCCTGCTGCCCAGCAAATAGGGTCTGAGAGCACGGCTTCTGCCAGGTTCGCTGCGTGAGTGGAGGGTAATGCTCAGCAACCTCCAGGACTGTCAGTAAAAAGCACTGTGAACGCTTCCTTACTTACCATGCTTCCATGAAACACACACAAGAGGGAATAGAAAAAAAAGTCATACACCTTGTTCCTATACACCTATGTTCCTATACACCTATGTTCCTATACACCTAGCTCTCGTTCAGCTCTGTTGCTTTGGTCTAAGGCGCTTGGTAGGGACAAGTCTTAGAAGATGCCCTGTCCCTCCCTCTGAAATTATCTACCTTTTATGGTCCATCAGAATGAGAAGCCTGTCTTAGTCACGGTAGGGAAAGTTTTGTCACGTTCAGAAGTCTAAGATCAATTCACTTCATTGGGAGCTGACAGGCAGAAATACGACGGAGGGGAACACACCTTGCATTAAAATGACCCTCTCCAAGCTGCCTTATAAACTAGGTAGATTAGCTGCCTCCAGTATTTTTGAATTAAAATAAGTTATATGATTTACTACTAGTATAAGGTCCTCCACAAAAATGCTGCATTTTGGGTACAAGAAATATATGCCCCAACTCTTAATAAACAGCGCAACAGGTAACAGAGTCTGCTAAAGAATGACTAAAAATATCTATACAATTTGAAATACATATTTACGATACAGCAGATTATATGGAGTCATGTGAAAACAGCAGATGATGACACATGACATCACTGAGGGATCAGCCTTGTCCTTTCCAACCCAGGAAGAGTTACAACATTTTGACTGCTGACAACGAAACGCACTTGCAGAGTCCCCATGGCGGAGAAGGACCCCGGCTGCATCACTTGTGGCCCCCCAGCCCAGAGGCTGCGGAGGGAAAGGATCCCCTATTGCCCCAACACAGACCCACCACCGATGCTCGGGGCTGGCTCCTACTTCACCTGGCAGCAAGTCAGCCTCAGGAGCTGTTCTGCTGTCGTCCTACTCACTTAAAAACCCCAGTGCAGTGACCAGCTGGTACCCAGGAGACAATATTTCTAACAGCAATAACTTCCTATTGGATACGTGCCCGAGGCCCCACAGGGGATGTTGCTGCAGAGGGCAGCGGAGCAAATCTGTTTTCTTTTGTATATGGACAATATTATCCAATTCAAATTCCAGTATTACCCTATTCTCAAAGCACAGTAAAACCTTACTAAGCAAGCATCAATTTGCTCATCTCCATAGGCAAATTTTCACTAAGCAGAGTAAGACGGTAGCGTTTCCTTTGCACAGAGTTACAGTCAAGCATTACAACAAATCCCCCTAAGACCAGACTTCATTTCTTTTTTAAGGCATAGATTACAACACAGACAGCATTTAAAAAAAAATTTTAAAAATACATTCTTACAACTAACAAAGTGTGTCTGGTGCTGAAGTACCTTTGATTTTATGGACAATTTGCTTATTTGCTACATCTGCTATTTTCCATGGATCTCCTAGTCATTAATTAATTTTGTATTATCAAGAAATCCCTCTACATCTAATCAACACAATATTGTTACAGTAATATGGAAAACTTTTGTCTTAAAATAATCCCACCCACAGCTGGAAAATAATTTTGTTCCCATCACTTCTGTAGCAATACCTGGACGTTTTACTGTCTTCCCCAGCACCAACAGAAATTTTGGTAAGAACGCACCGTCACTCACCCCTACAACACCCCGGCACCGCTTTGCCGGTTCAGAGGGTGAACTCGGTTCCTGAGACGCTTCAGGGTCTGCAGCCTTCCCCCAACACAGCCCTGTGCCGCTCCCAGCCCCGTGTGCCAAGGCTCCTGCCTGAAGAGCCCTTCAGAGCTGGTAAGTCATTCTGGCAAAGTTAGGTTCCTGCTGGCATTAACAAGACACGTACCTGAAAACTGTAACTGGTCCTCAATGGGGAGAAAATGAGAGGGCGAATGAGAGAGAGAGTGCGCCAGCATAAGCTTTGTGGTTAAAACAACAGCATGAGCATTTTAGAACAGCAAGGGAGTGGAAATCCCCCAGCGTAGCTTTGAAAAGATCACGTCTAAAAATGTTTTAAAAGTGTTAGGACAAAAGGCAAACCATTGAAAAGTATTTTCCCTTAACTGTGTTGATGTAGAGACTGCAGATTTTACCATTTGGAGCAACGCAAGGTTACCAAGAACTTTTGACACGGTTTTTGTCCAAGATACAGAGGAATTTTCGCCTTTCACAAAAGTGGTGAGGGATGTGACCAAAGAAAAAGTACACCGGCAGCAGAAAACACATAAGGACATAAGGAAAACCCAGGTCCAACCCTATGAATCCCTCCATGGCAGCCCTGGTGAGCCCGGGCGGACCCGCTCGTTGCAGGAAGCGAAGGGATGGCTCACGGAGGAAACGGCACCAGCTCGGTCACAGAGCGACTGCATCAACTCACGCTACAGGCTGCACAGGCATTTCGCGTTTAAGCCAGAACTCTCCAACCCAGATAAAATCCGTTTTAAGAAAATAAATGTTTATATTTGGGTTTGTAATAATTTAAGTGGCCATAAAGCCTAATGATTTTGTAGCCTGAACTTGATCACACACACAGGATTCCTGGCAGCTCTCATCTCCGCTGACTCTGTGTCAGTCTCCTTCCCCAGACTAAAACGTGCTGCCCTCCCGGCACTGCCACGGGCTCCGTCTCTAACCTCGCTCTTTCCTACTTCTCCTCTGCCCCCTCCCCTGTCTTTCTAGTCTCTTTTTTTTTTTCCCCTCCCGTAAAGTAAGGTATCAAAAATTACTGCTTTTATAGAAAATATAAGTCTCCTGTTATTTAAAATACTAGTTTTCCAAGGAAAGCATCTATTCTATCTTGCAGTAAATGCAACACGTACCCTCTTTTGCCATTCCCCTTTAACTGAGCTTGCTCCCAGAGCATTTCTAACCTATTTCAATTTCCACCTCTCCTCCCAGGAGGCATCTCAACCTGCTGCATGTTTTTGTGAACCTTCCCTGAAGCTCTGGAACAGACAAGTTATTGCTAAAGTCAGCGGCAAAGGGAAACGCATCGATTCAAAGGCATGCTGCTTTATGGGATCAATTAAATTGATCTAGGTTGTATTTCTAGATGCAGCCTAAGCTCACTTCTACAGTCAAGCTTTTTAAACCAGATGTTCTTTCATCCTTGCCACAAAGTCACATCCTCAGGGTGCATCCTGGTCAAGCTGTTGACTATACACAACCTCCATGCAGGCTGACATCAGAACAGCAAAACAGCTCGTACGTGGGCTTTCCTTAAGCCTGGCGGCTCTGGAGGAAGGATGGATTGGGCTGGTTTCATCAGGAGGAGGCAGCGCTGCAGAAAGCGTAGTGCTCTGCGAGCACAGCTCCAGGAAGCACCATCTGCTTCTGGGAAGCTTTGGGGAAAACCCCAAATGGAGAAGTTGAGTAGGAGCAGGATCTTCATTTTAAACAATTTCACTCTGCAGATGAGTAGAGAGCAACAGGATGGTGGGCAGCCCTCGATCTCCTCCAGCACTAACTGCAGTGCCAAAAACCTGACCAAGTTTCAAGCAGGCTCAAGGGGATGAAGGTGAGTGACACGACAGACAGCAACAGCATGTAGGAAACAGATCGAAGGAAAAGAGAGACCCAAGAACAACATAAAGAAACAAAAGTTACTGAAAAGAGGTAAGAATAAAGGACAGAGAGCAAGACAAAGAATGGGTTTTAATATTTTTTTTCTTTTAGCGTATTGGAGCCAAAGTGAAGCCCTCACTTTTCCTAACAAATAATAGGCCATTACACATTTTGCAGAACTAGGTCTTTGGGGCTTTTAAATTTACAACTCCTTCCCTGCCCCAAGGGGACAGCTATCCAGGACTTCAGTTGCTTTGACAATTCAGTCAGTTTGGCCATGAAGGCATAAGACAGCCTTGGTTTTAATTTTCCACGCCCCTGACCCTTTGACTTAGTCTTAATGAAGAAATTAATCAGCATGTATACAGAAAGCTATGAATCAATTCACTGGTTATTCATCCGAATTAGTAGGATGAACTCAAATTTTGCTAAGGCTGGCCACCCCCTTCTTCTGACGTGTTCCCTTGTTCCGGGGGTGAAGGATTCCCCCTGCTGCAGCCTCAGGAATTCATGAGTTCAGTGGAGTTTGCTCTAATGCGCACGTGTATTTGATGACATACACACACACATTTTTCTAGTCACGCTCCTCACTGAAAAGGTACCTGCTGATGTCAAAACCCAAATGGTATCGGGGACCCCATGAACTTGCTGTTGGGAAAGCAGTGATGGCAAAGATCGCCACTGTTTTCTTTTCCTAAAAAAAACAGGAGAAAGGATGCGTTCTTAAGAATTCCTTCCCATGAGATCAAACAGGACAGGCTGGAGATTTATGGAGGTACAAACGGGGAGCGGTGCTTTCATGCAGCCCCTTCTCCAAATGCAATCTGCAGTCGAGAGCTGTGCTGCCGCCCCTCCGCACACGCTGCCGCCCCTCCGCACACGCTGCCGCCCCTCCGCACACGCTGCCGCAGCCACACGAGCCCCACCACTGCCACGAGCCTGGATGAGGGCCGGGAACAAGGTGCAGGGACCCGCCGGGAGGGGTGAAAGGCAGAACCGCCCCTTTTGGCATGGGGCAAGATGCCGTACAAGAAGGACGCTAAACACGCCATGGGCAGCACCCAACCCCGCTCTCGCCGTTGGCACCACTTTTAGCTTTATTGCTCCCAGCAGTGAACACTGCCGCTGTTTTTAGTGACCTCAAGGTGCATCCCAGGCATCAGCAAGGTCTGTGTTCATAATTCCACAGTCAAAAACTGCCATGAGATAAGGTTTAATGTCGATGACAGCGAGACAGACAAACGGACAAATTTTTCTTTATAGATAGCGCCCAGCAGCCTTCCGCATCTTTCACTGAATATGCAATCTGGCAACTGTTTGTGCCTGCTGTCTCTAAGGCAATATTAAGAAATTAAACCCTTGATTTTTGTTTCTTTCATAGTAAGGGCCACATTTCAGTTTCAAGCACGTGGATGAGACTGAAAACCGTATGACTTGGCACATCAGGTCTGATCATCAGGTATCTCACAGCGACTACTTCAGGAAAAACTGCTTTGCAGATTGTTCCTCTCCCTGAGGTTTGGTTAGTCACCAGGTGGTTTTGTGTAACAATAATAATAATAATAGTAATAATAATAAAATAACTTTTACATTTCAGTATTAACTTCTGCAAAATAAGCACACAGCAACATACTTACCCTGAGAGAACCCCTGTATGCAAATGTCAGTATATTACATATAAAAAACTTGCTTTATCAGTCCCCCCCCGCTTAACTACAGAGCGCCCCGGGCAGCCCCGTATCAAAACCATTGCGGTTCAGGGTGCAGACAGTTTCTCACACGCTTGTTTATTTGTTGCAAGACCGAGCTGGGGAGACGATGGGAATTTCTGCAGCATTTTTATTAACAATATGCATGACTCAAGTTTCCTCACCTTCCCGAGCCCAGCCACGCACCGGGGTAAGGAGGTTAGCTTCTCTCCTGGGCTGAGGGAAGAGGGCGGAACAACCGCACACTGCAGCCCAAACTGGAACCCCTAAGGGACTGACGACTAACGGCGCGAATATTAACTCTTCACAGTCGTTTGCCAAGAAACTTGGACAGAAAAGGACCAGGAAGCAAAAGAAGAGGTTCCGAAATCCTCACCGCAACTCGGGGCCCTGACCCAGGGCACGCTGGCCGTGAGGCAGGGCGGGGGGCTGGGGTCCTGCAGCAGCACCCTCGGGTTGGGGCGCTGCTGCGGGCAGGCTGCTGACCACGGCCGAGAGCAGCACCTCCGCACGACGGAAGAAACTACCCGCACCGCTGCAGCCACCGCCAACTGGCTCAAGAAGATCGGGAGCCCGAGAGAAGTTACAGCTCATACAGCCTCCCCGGAGGGCCAGAGAGGGGAACACCTCTCCGTTGTCAGCTCCCTATTGATGACAAATAACACCTATATACGCAAAATCAAAGGGCCAGACAAAGAACTGAAGAAGATAGAGGGCTACAGGTTAGCTTAAAGATGGGACACAAATAAAGCCCGTGAGATCAAGCACGCTACAAGCCTGCAGCTGCCCACTGAAGGGATTAGGCAAAGTGACCCAAACGATACGCGGCACAGAACGAAGAGCTGCTGATGCGGACCACAGCTCTGCGCTTTGGCGGCTACACAAGAACTGCGCTCCTGTCTTAGGCAGACTCCTTAGGGAGCCTGCAGGGTGAAATAAATTGCTGTCTGGTTCCTGCTCTTTGCACTAATTTGGAATTCCTTTTGTCAAAGTCTCCAACAGCAGCTTTCTAGCTTTAAAAAAATCTTTTTCCCTCCTGGATGTCATTCCTCATCCTCTCTAAACTCCGCAATTAATCCTTTGGTATATCCTCCTGTGCCCTCCGCTGTTTCTACGAGTGCCATAAACTTTTCTTTTCATGCTTCCTTCCTGATGTTACACTGAATTTTATCTTTCAGCAGCTTACACCTCTTCAGCCAAAGTTTCCTGCCAACTACTCGCAGATGTGCCCTGTTGCCGCAGACCATCTTCCTGCATAGGCTGAACTCTCGGCCTCTCCTCCGGTATCCGGGCTGTGGATGACTACCAGCTCAGAGGCACCCCGGGTGCTGCCGCAGGGATCGTTTTTCCAACCACAGCTATAACCGCATCACCTCTCTGTCCATCCCTCCACTTCCCCACTGCACCAAAACCTCTTGACTTTCAAAGCCTGTTCCAGTCTCCCTCCACTTGCCCCTGCATCCCCTCCAACCATGTAAAAGGGCTGGTTTCATCTCTGGCCAAACGACGACACCAGGCCCCACCGCCTCCTTGTTACGTATTTGAGCAAGCGCATACTGGGAGGGCAGCCTTTTTGGAGGGATATAAGCAGGCTATTCTACTTCAAATCTCTTCTGTATCTCCCTTGCAAAACAGCTGGGAACAGCTGGCTTCTGACTATCACACTGGTCCGCAGGGTCGCACCGTCTCCTATTGCTTTTGCACGCAGGTGCGTGTGTGTCGTCTCCCCCCCGACTTGAACTATAAACCCCCTTCAGCCAAGGGCTGCGGTTTCGCCTGCTGCTCGCCCAGCTCCCGGCACACCGGGGTCCTCGCCCACGGCAAACGCTTCTCCGCGTCACCGAAATAAAAAAGATAATCAAGGCTAACAGCAAAGGAAGTTGCTTTGGGTGGTTTTAGGCAGAGCGCAACACACGACCACCACGGCTCACACGAAGACCAAAAGCAAGAATGCAATGCAGTCCTCAGGTGAAACCAGACGAAGTGCGACGCCAGCCAGGCCGGTACACCCGCACCAGAGCATCCCGGGGCGCCTCCTCGGTTCTACCTTCATCATTCAACCTGCCTGCGGTGCGTGCAATCGGCTGGGGCCGTTTAAAAATACAACCGTGTCAGTGCTGCCAGTCTGGAGCCATGCCTGACCTGAATACGCCGGCTATTTTTAGCACATCCCGTATTTATAAAACGGAAGTTATGAGGAAAGTTGTTCTTGGCTGGCACCGGGAAGGCGCAGCGAACCTAACGACAGGCAGAGCAATTCAAGGAGCGCAGCAATAGGAGCTCTCCGTTTTTCCTTCTAAATCTGAGCAGGGTCGAAAGTATTCGGTCAAAGCCTACCGCCCCGGCGCGCTCCCACAGCGCTGCTGATCGGGGAAAACCGGAGCGCTGCCCGGGTCTCCCGCACACGGCGGGGAGGGAACTTCCCTCCCCCCAGCAGAATTCCATTGACACCAGCGGGGACACTTGGTACAGCTCCCCGCGATTTAGAAGGACCAGAGCGGCCCCTTGCTTCTTCGTTTCCTTCTCAGCTTCCAAAATTTCAGCCCTGCCAACCCCCGAGGCACACACCGGGCCCCCCCCTTCCCTCCGGCACCGCCGGGGCGGCGGCGTCCGCTGGGGAGAGGGGCGGGGACCCCACGCCGCCAGCCCGCCAGGGCTCTGCGGGCCAGAGGAAACACCCCCCCTCCGCCATGAGAGAGGCGGGGGGCTCTTCCACACCAACGCACAGCCCCCGGAG
>VFFE01007199.1:5931101-5943542 GCA_008921705.1 Burhinus oedicnemus | reverse complement strand
CCCCCCCCCCCCCCCCCCTTAGGTTTTAGGAATGTCCTGATTAGTCTGGGGACTTGTCTGGGAGGCTCACAGGAACATCTGTCAGAACAACAGGCATTATGTTTCTGTAAGTAAGTACTTATAAACGTAAATGAAGAGTTTCTTTGGAGATGGGACCAGGTTCCTAAGGCTGACATTTTCTGCACTCATGATCCTCCGCTGACTGCTGAACATTGCAACCACAAAGCTCTGTTCTGGGGAGTGTAAAGATCTATCAAATGGATCATCAAATATCAAGGTGCAGGCTTTACTTGTAAAATCACAGCTCTTCAGATTCAGCGAGCATACCAGGAGACCTGGTTTTTGCATTAAGACAAAGTCATAGCCCTGAAGCAGCAGTAGAGATCACAATCCCTGAATCCCAGCGCTTCCTTTTGTGCCAGTCCAAGGGAAACTTCCACGTCAGTAACAGCAATGAGGATTTATTTTGCTAAAGCTCTACTTCAGTATCGACCTTAAGGGCCAGTTGCTTATTAAATAGTCCGGATACTGTTGCCTGTACATTTCGGCTCTCCTCCCTACCCGAGTATAGGTTTCTGATGCCCAATTCATGAGTAACAGACTACAAGTGGTGTTGAAAGAGTTTGTATTTGCCTTTTGTATCTCACATAAAACTTCCTGTGATCTTAAAGCGGACGTCTGTCATGACTGCTTTTAACCTGCTCAGAGAAAGGCAAACTCTGAGGTTTAGCTATTTTAACCTCAGGAAAAGCTGGAGGTTCACCACATTTATTAAAACTACCAAGCTGTGCTCAGCGCAATTTACAGTGCACCATTTTGTACTGGAGCTGAGACAGCTGCTAGCTCCTCTACGGCTTCCTTTGCCTTCTGAAACACACCTCTTAGAAAACAACTTCAAGATGTTTGTCTTTGCCCTGGCTTTGCTTTTGCCTGACAACCACGCTTCTGCCTGGCATCAGCTGTAACTTCAGTCTCTTCCTTTCTTTTGCTAGCAAGGGGCACAACGGAGTTCTAGTAACCTTCATCCTAAACTCTGCAATTCTGCTCTATTCATACACAAACTCCCACACGTATAAGCTACTGGTTTGCATTCTGTTTTTTATGAACTGTAAAGTTTCCAGAATAAACACTGTATGGTTTAAGAGAAATCCCAAGAATATAAAGATGAACAAAAACCTAAGGACAGAGGTAACTATAATTCCTTTTGCTCATGATTAACTGTAAGACAAATTAAACTGCTTTACTATGATGTGCAACGTTTAGTGATTGTTTTATTAATGCAGAAATATCTGCTTAACTTCATACCCATTCTGATTTAAAGTGCAACAATTAAATCTGATAGTTCTTGTACATCCGTATTTTGCAAGTGTTGTTCCTAGAAGACATGTCTTTCAGATTACGCCTTGCATTTGTAAAATCTGTCATTTTTTAGTACCGTTTTGCTTTATTAACTAAAATAAACTGTACAAAAAGCTGTAGAGTTACATTAGCTTTGAACAATGTAGGATACACGTTCTCTGCCAAACTTCAGTGTGCAAACATTTTACATTTTTTAAAGTGACAAAATTAAGCCAACCTTGAAGTCAGAGTTCATTACTACATTACAAAACAGGAGACTAGATATGGCAAAAGAAATTCCTCACTGAAATCAACACCATTGTATAATTTTATTTCTAATTCTTAAAAAAATATAAATGAATTTAGAAGAGAATCACAGTTTAAGGGCCCTAACATATTAGACCATTACAAGGTACATAAAAATAGAAGACACAGATTTCTTTGAAACTTTAATCCTTTGATTAAGCAGCAAGCATATCACTCTCCAGGCAAACACTGCTTAAAACAAACCCTACCCCCCAAAACAGGACGTGCAAACTGTATGCACACATTCTGCAAAGCACACAATAAAGACATTTTGCTATGTACATACTTTTTTAGTACTACAAATGCTAGGAGTTCCCTACTGTGTGCTACAGTGTATGTAAATTAAGAAATACTACCTATCTCTGACCCTCCCCCCCCTTCAAATACAGCACCTTTGCCCAGTTATAGAATATTTAAACAAGATTAAACGGAATTACAATGTACTGAACAGTTTTATAGCAGTTGGTGGTGGCCAACTATACTGCAACACCCAACATTCTGCATACTGAAGTCTATCGACAAGAGACAAGACAAAAATTAGCAAAGGTACAATACACACACCTGGGAGACTCAGTGCTAAAAAAAAAAAAAAAAAAAAGAAAATAAAATAAATCCTGAAGATGTATCTTATCACTGGTAACAATTAAACTGAGATCTTTAGGATGTCAAAACGTACCAGATTGGTTATGTTATCTCTTTTAAAGTCTGGAAAGCAGACAGATCTGTGTGTAGCTGGTGAGGGGACACTTATGACACCCAGAACACAAGTTTCAGTGACCACAAATTACTCGCTGCTTGTCTTACAATGCTGCTTTTCTTAGATGAGAGGTCACCTGATGCTCACACAGTAGCTAAGCGTCTGCTCTGATGCAGAAGAAAATTTCTAAGAAGTACCTTTTGTATGAGACCTCAGCACACCAGTGAAAGCTGTTTGGAAGGAAAAATCTCTCAAGTTTGATCTGAAAATATTTTTAAATAAAGGTCAACACCTTAACTGCAATTCAGGCCACAACTATCAAACTTTAATACTAGATTTACAAATTAAATAGGATCTGATGCTTTAAGAACTTCCCTTTGCGTATAAAAAAAGACCTTAGTCAGCTGCTAAACTGATCGTTAGACCATTCAATTTATCTGTGAAAAAGCCTAGGGAGAGCACATTCCATTTTCAAATAAAGTCTCATTTTAGTCAAGGGCAAATCTACAGAATGGATTTAAAAGGATTTTCAAACATCATTTCAGCTATAAGCAAAAATAATTTTCTAAATAGTATGGCAGTCAACATGAATGTTATTACATAGTCATGAATGCGGTATTTTTCAATAGCTTGATTCAATCACAGTTTCAAATGGTGCTACTCAAATTTGCAGCCTGGTTTACTTGGAGGGTAGAGGCATCTACTTTTTTTTAAAAACAAACAAACAAAAAAAAACCCAAACAAAGAAAAAACCCACCCCCAAAACACTGCTGGGCATAAATCAAGGTTTCAGACAAGAATGCAGTGGAAAGAAAACCTTTCAATCTCATAAAATTTGGAAGCAATAATTAATACCCAAATGCAGATTTTACTTAGTAATAAAACAAAACATACAAAGAAACCCCACAATAGCCTCAACTCAGCTAATTAACTCCGCCAGAAATATCAGAAATCAGAAGCAATCACTTAACAGTAAGACTGAGCTGGCAGCAGGTAACTCTTCTGCCACAATATTCTACTACCACCACCACCAGCCTCTATACTTCCCTCATGAATTCTTAGGCAAGGTATCAATGATCTAACATATACGCAAACTGCAGACAGCCATTCTCAGAGGAATGGAATTTTACTGTACTTAAATTAGAAGAATTAGTGGAATAACAAATTAAATTAATGGTTCTTGCTATATGGTTCCTCTCCTGTCATCCCCCTGGGTGGTGGAAGTTGCTGCCTCTCCCTCCACCCCAGCCCACAAGAGATATTGCAGCAGGAAACTGGACTCCTGTTGTCAGTTAACTTCTGCGAGTAGAACATGCATGAGATTTAGTAGGTTTGGTACAACAGCTCACTGAGTCTTCAGAATACTCTTTCAGAGGAGTATTTAATAAGACAGTACCTTTTTAAACAAGAAAAAGTATTCTGGGAAAAACATGAAGAGAAGAAACACCTACATTTTACAAGTGCATGAAATGCTTCTACTGTTACCTAAACAGGACCAAAAATTCTGAACCTAAGGCCAGTATTTATTTTGCACTAAAAAGTAAAAAAAAAAAAAAAAATTCACACACACAAAAAACCTCAACGCTACATTTAAGTCTCCTACAATATTATCTATTCCTAGATTTGCCAGACTACTTTCCTGTAGTTAGATGCTTGACTACAAAGAACAGTAATAAAATAAATAGAGTAAAAATCAGTTAAACAAAATCTTGGTGTGTTGAACATTTATTCATTTAAGAAGTTAGCTTCCTTCAACAGTTGTTCATATAGAGGAGGGCTGTATTGTAGGCATTGTTCTTCTGTACAAGTCTTTGACATAAAAATATTTTTATACAGGTGGTCATTCACATGGTTCCGTTTTTTAGTTATTAGCTTTCTCCTCTGTAAAACTGGTCTGATACCTGTGAAGGCTTGCTCTTTTCTCCCCTTCATTATTTGGAAAAAAAACAAACAAAAAAAAACAAAACCAAAGAGTACATTGATACTATTTTTCAAATGTAGGAGTTAGCATAATTCTGCTTTATTTCTTCAGTGCAGAGTGGACTGAGATTCTGTCTGAATTCCAATAAGCGAGGGTGGCTGCTGGCCGCTAACCGTGGTTAACACTGGCCTTGGGTTTAGACGAGGAGGCATGGAATTAGCTGGGCGGATGAGTGGTGGGGGAGGCTGATTTAGAGTCGGCCTTGGCTGAATAAATCGTGCCTGCTGTTGAAGTGGCGGAGGCTGACGATGGAGAGCAGGAGCAGCAGGAAGCGCTGGACGAAGTAACGGGGGCGGCTGATTTAAAGTTGCCATGGGAGCGGTAGGTGCTGGAGCAGATGCCTGTGCTGGAGGTGAAGGGCCTAAACACTGAGTGGCCGGAGTGCTTTGTGCCTGCACAAAGGACAAAGACAAGACTGCGTGAACAGCCATCCCAGCCAGAACGTGATGCAGTTGGGCTGCCACTGTCCACTACACAGGAAACAGCATTTAAAAAACAAAACCAAAAAAACTGAGAAGTTACTGAAAAGAAATCACCAACCAAAACATTATAGACAGCAGAACTAAAAATATTTACGAAGCAAGAGTCTTCTTCTAGAACAAGAACTGTATTTTAACAATAAAACAGTAACGTGATCGTCACTATGAAAGGTGCAGTCCTGCTCCCAGCTGGTTAACGACATTGGCTGAAGTTCTATGCAAGCTCATCATCATTCTTTAGAATGCGGTTTGCCACTCCACACCAGTTAACCTTACATTATATCACTAAATAAAATGCTGTTCCTCAACCCATGCTTACTTATTTCTGGTACACAAAACACACCTCATCTTCTTCATCAGTGCTCTTTCCTGATGGCACATTAGAAGTATTTTTTGTGTCCTCCCCTAAAGCAGAAGCATCACCATTAGAAGCCAGGGTTCCTTGTTCCGCTTCCCATTCCTGCAATACCTCCTCTAAGTTAAACCGACGCCTGTAGTTTACAAAGAAGTTCTTCACTTGGCCAACAGTCTTGTTGCCAATTACATCTGCAATAGCTTGAAAATCTTTACCATATTTTCGGACACCTGGAAGGCAAAGTAAATAACATAGCTGTGAAGAATCAGTCAGACACAGCTACGTGTGATGTATTTATAGAGAGAACCTATGGGACCTGCAAACCAAGGACTCACTAATTAGGGACTTCTCAATTAGGAGAAGGCCTCGATTTCCATTAAAACAAAATAATTTTTAATTGCACAGCTATCAACATACAAATCAAGAACGTTATTAAAAGGTCATTACCCACTCTTCTTAAAGATCCTGGCTTACTCACCAAGCCTCCCAACCTAAAACCACAGAGATCTGCCCTCTGACAAATAAAGTACATTCTTCAGTGTGCTTGCAGTAAGAGCAGAAGCCCAAGACAAGTTCAAGATGGGAGAGGGATGGTGACCAAGCATGTGTGTATAGCTGTAAACAGGGTATAACACTAGAAATGTCAAGTGACAAACACTGACAGCTTCTATAGGTTTCCTCCGTGCCACCTGCATGCAGGCGTTTCTCTGCCCACAACCTGTGCAGCAGGAGTGGTAGAGGGCAGTAGCTACTGGACCAAACACAGGGCAGAACAGGGGGGCACAGTTCCGTAAGTCATGACATACTGCTCATTCCTCCACTTGTGACATGCTCTACTGAGGCTACGAAGAGCAACTGGCAAGCATTCACCTGACAAAGTCTTTTCAAAGCCTTCATTCACCATTTGAGCTGGGTAGAATCACCTGGGGTTTTGGGACAACTACCTTGGGGAATGTAAGTAAATACAAGCTATTGGTGTCTGTCTATAAGACAGCCCAGCACAAACCTCCAGGATCAAATCCTCCAGCAAGAAGCAGCATGACGGAAGATCTTTGCATTGTCCTTTTCATTCATTTTCATATTGACATCAGTAGGTCACACTTGTTTACAAGCACTTTACAAGAAAATCCTTCACAAAAAAATCCCCACATGTACTTTTTAAAGTTCTAAAACTGCATTTGCAAATAACAAAAAACCCCTTGAGTACAACATTCCATAGTTTTTGATCCAAAATTGGAATTATAACCTTAAGTTTATTGATCTTCTCTCAGTTGTATTTAGGGAATGTATCTAGTTTCTCCTCTCTCCTCCTTAAAAAAAAAAAAAAAAAAATCCTCAAACTCTCCAGCATCCTAGAACACAGCTTTTAGCTGCACAAAGTATGTTTTTAATCACAAGTGTCCAAAAGTTTGGAGACTAAACGAAATAACAGAGTTTTACTCCAGACTAAGTAAACAGAAGACTCATTTTTCGCTCTCAGCTATGCATGAGTGAATTACAATTTGACTTCTGTGAAGCTCCTGATAACTAAACTCATTCGGAACATATTACAGGGCTTAGAGGAGAGGCACTCTGTCTCATTACAGGAAAAGAAATTTATGCCTCATTTAACGCCTCACTTCAGAAAGTGAAACAAAGGATTCAGAAAAGTGAGTTGTTTCAAATCTGAAAGCTATGTTCCTTTTCAACTTAATTGTGAAGAACATGACCTTCAGCTTGTTCTGCTCTTTTCTACTTTCTTCATTAATAGGCACTTCTGATGTGGTAACGTACACTCACTGCAATTTAAGAGAGAAGTTCGACTCCAGGAGAGTAACAATTTCTGTAGACGAAGCTGATGTTTCAACTGTCAAGAGCCCAGCTACATTATTTAAGATCTCTTCTGGGGCATACAAAAGAATCCAACTATCCTGACTGCAAGAACCTTGGAAAGAAAACAAAGGGACCTATCAGAGCCACGTGGGAGGGCATGCATCTAGGCAAAGCAAAGACAGGGATTTGGTTCTGCGCTTTATCAGTTGTACAAGGTATCAGCTACACTCCTTAAAAGCTGTGTGTGCACCCACAGAGCACTCCCTCCACCGTTTTAATCATTCTTTGATTGCCCTACCATTACCGCCCTTACTAATTTATAATGATCATTACATGTCCACTGCAACATATCTAACATCCTGTACAATTAATCAAGTGAACAAAGTGCCAGCAGAAAAAAAAGCATACTTTTGTTTGAAATCTAAGTCAGACTTTTAGTGATTCCAGCCTTTTCTGTTACTATGCTGTCTATACTTCTTCCTTCCCCTTCATCTGCAAAATGACCGAGCCTGTTGGCTAACTTCAACTAAAGTTGTCAAAAATAAGGTCTTAAAGCCTATTTCCAAGCAAACAGCTTGAAAACAGTGTATCTTGCCTTCACTGAGAGCCCAGTTATAAGAAATATCTAAAGAAAATAAAATTTCCTTACTTACAGCACTACTCCTTTTGGATTCTTTTCAGAATGTTACTTACTACTACTCTAGCATCGCCACAATGACTTCTACACAATGATGTAGTAAACCCCTTTTAAACTGCACCAGAAACAGAGGAAGTTCAATATGTGTTTATGCAAGTTTTATGCATAAGGTCCTGGCATATGTGTAAGAGTTGATGCCCATCCATCATCCCTTTCAAATTGGTGCACATTACTTACGTATCCTTATACAAATTCTGTGCTAAACACCACTCAAATTATTTCTAAAGTGTTTAATCTGTTATTCAATAAGAATAATTTTATTAGGTTGCTGAAAGTGAAGCTCAAAAAAGATGACTGCATAGCCTCCCTTCACATGTACGAATGTCTTTCTCCCGGCTCATTTGAAAGTAGCTCTGACTATGGGACTCCTTCAAGCTCTTCAAAACTTCACCCAGTTGCAAAGCTGCACTTGAACATGTGCATGTTCACTACTACAATGTTTCATCTTGAATGTCTAACTCAGACAAACTCGTAAATCCAAATTTGATGCTGTCCACGCTGCTTAACGTGGTGCAGCACAGCAAACACCGAGAGACGCACTAAACATTAGCCTGGGTCCAAAGCAATATAATACAGGACCACAACGAGGCAGAAATAGTTAACGGCAACCTCTGGGTTACGAGAGCTGCAGTTTCACTGTGGTGGGATTACAGTGCTCCTGGCAACTACCTTACATAGAGTTAGATCCCGGTTGTCCCAACTGTTTTCCACTGCAATGCTATGAAAGTCACGCACTGCTTTTAAGTTCACATTTTGTTGTTTTGAACAAGTCTTAAAACATTTTTGCAATTGCAATTTTCATGTGGCTGAGACCTTAGTGTGAAAAGATGACTGTGCTCATACATTTCTATGCATACATAAAGTTTGTAACTTAAGAACACCTCAAGTGATGAACTGGCCCATTACATTCAATAACTATTCAGACAAAGTTGAACGGTAACCTGATAAATTATACTGCAAAAGATCGGCTCAGAGAGCAGAAGTCTGAGTACACAACCCCACTGCAGGCAGCCACACTGCTTGTAAGATTACACACTCAGCTCTATTTTAAAGTTGTTTTTTTTTCATTACCTCCTCTTTAGTTACTGCCAATCTCTCGAGATTATCCCACAGATGACAAGAGGGTTTTTTTCATGTTTCAAAATTATATTACTGCAGATTATTTTTGATTTCCATGGCTGGATTTAATGTCTGAATTCAAGTGAACAAATCACAGAAGTGCCACCTACCTGCTTAATGCTTATGATTTCTGTAAAATTATTAAAAGCACATGCCAAAATATATCAATACATTTGATGAAATAAATCTACTTTAATTGTACAAACTAAATGTCCCCATGCTCAAGTCAACTTCCAACTTCAAGCCTAACACGTATTATGGTAGCTTTTAGTACAGCAGCCATGGCTACTTTCTTCTAAAAACAGAGTCAGGGCAAAAGACAGCATGGCTCCTTCATGCATAAGTCTGCTAGCTCAAGCAATTATTTTGAAGTAAGAGATCAGGGTCCTGAGCGACAGGAGGTTAATACCTACAGCACTCTCATTCCAGGAGGGAGAGACTGCTACTGGGCAGTAGGTAAGGGAGGGATAATAATACTTTGTTCCTGGCATTAAGGTTCTCTTCACTTCCATTTTATGCAGTGGCAAAGGAAGGGGGAGGGGGAGGAGGAAACAATATATGTAAGAAGCACATGTAAATTCAATGAAAACAAGTTTCTTCCAAAAGGCCTGATTTCTCACCCCATGCTTACATATTGAGGCTGACTACCTTTATAAAACACAGAATGTTCCCGAGGGGAGAAACCAGAAGACTAGAACTCCTCTCCAGGGAATTATCAGCAACCTTCATTCTCTTTTACCCATGTTCCCATTTCATTATTTGTCGGTCACATAGTGCCATAGCTTAACAAAAGCTAAATGCACTCTTATTGCTTTCCAAACTGGCGCTTAGTGAGAGCTCTGATAACTAAACTATGAAAACGCAAGATGTTTTGAATCTTCATGCTAAGGCAGGCACCACAAACCTGGATTTTCCCCTCTACTCCAGCAAGCATTCTACTTACTAGATTATCATATTAAAGACAGGCATCTCCTTCAGTTGCATTTAGGAACAAAATGAAAAAGGTGAGCTTGTTAGCAATACTGAGAGGATGAACTTAGGACAGAAAATGGTTTGGAGATGCAAATCCCAGTCTGAGGCATGTAAGTTGAGAGGCATGGCTTCAGACACACCATGCTCTTCAGTATTTCCAGTCACACTTCAAAATAAACCTAACTTTAGGTTCAATCATCTGGCTAATAACTACCAGCTATGGCACACCTGACAGCTGTAGTCTTATCCTGATCCAACTGAAGGTTTTATACTAAAAGTCAGTCTTTCATTTTAAAGGTGAAGAATACAGAGAAATAAAGCAGATGTATATACCTGAGCCGATTATATTATCCTAAAAAAGATGAACCATAGAAGCAAGTCAATATATAGTCTTCAAGACAGTGTTAGGCTCTCCAGATATTTCCCTTGCATGTTCCTTGATTAGGCAGTGCATGTTAAAGCACTGACGAGTCAGTTTTCCTTCATATAAATGAAACAACTTCAAATTAGCTGTAGCCATAGCCTACTAGATAATGTTTTGGGTTTTTTTTTCTCCAATAAGACTGTTAGTCAAGTATCCATATACATATTCAGACTCTTAAAAGGCCTCCACTGGGTAGATACCTGCCATTTTATTCCCTCACGAACAGAGAAAAGTAACTGTAAAGCAGTTTTACTTCTGCTTTAAGAATATGGAGAGATGTCTTAAGTTTTTGCTTCAAGTTTTATTACTTCAACTATTACTTCAGTCTTCCACTTTAGAGAAATTCATGTAAGGTGATTTAGAAGATGATTGAAGGGACTTTTTGGCACTACTACAGTTGTTAAACACTGCTTAACTTTTCTATTTGAGATTTAATATGGGTAAAGTGAAAGACTAGCGTCATGTTGCTTGAATGAATGCCCTAAATATTCTCACTATTTTGCTGCTTTCCCAGTGACTTTCTTGTTAGACCAGATAAAGTTTATCTTTTCGTTAGAGGGAAATACAAACATAAGCCCGAGTACTTCTTCAAATCCTTTGCATCAGATTTCAAGTTGCTACTACTATTAACATACCTTGTACTGCAAGAAGCTGCTCTTCTGTGGTCCAACGGGCATTGATTTTCTGATTAGACTAGTAAAATTAGAAAAATGCACAAAGATCATTAAAATGTTTCAACAGCTGCAAAATATCTGAGCATCAGAATGTGTTTTACTTGCACTACATTTTGTAGCATACGTAAAAATCTCTTGCTTACAAGCCATAAATTTATAGTTTAAGATAGCTTTCATGAAGAGGAAGTAGCATTTAAGGATTTGAGCTTAGAACTACACCAATAGTTCTTCCTCTGTTTTACTGCAGTTCTTACTATAAGCTATATCATAACTTATGCACAAGCTAATGATCTTTATGCAGAGAGAATCTGAATTTATAGTTACATTTATCTAAACTATTAGGACTTAGTGTCTGGAGTGTTTTGCATTCATGTTATGTTTCATATCCAAGCCTTTAAAGCAAGCAAGAAGAGAACTTCAGTAGTAATACATCATTCACTTCAGATGCCCAAATGTATAGTCATGTTTTTCACACAGAACATAGAATTTACTGCTAGCAATCTACATATCTACTTTTAATCAGAAAAAAGACTGTCTATCAGGGCTCAATTTCATTTCTCTATTGTCACAAACAGACATGACATTTCAGTTTTTTCTGCTTCTTTATTCAGCCAGTTGCCATAAAAAAGCCTACCACTAATTTCTTGTAAAGAAGCCAGACTCACCCCTGCATGTAATTCAATGGATCCTGTTTAAGCTGCTGCTGAAATGCAAACACTATGCTGCAGCAAAACACATTTCTGTAGCTTCCCACCAATGTAAGTGCAAGGCCACAAGTTCTAATATTTATTCTGATTTACCTCAGGAGGTTTGAATTCTTCAATCCCGCCTTCCATTTTCTGTTTAAGTGCACTGTTTACTTGCTTAGCATTTTGAACCTTGGTCAAAAACAACAAAGTTAATCAGCTCCACAAAGAAAGTTGGTCACTTTACACATATATCTTCACTAGGATTGCCACAAGTGTACCTCCTAAGTTAGAAAGAGAAATATTACGGTTTAAGGCTTCACTATTTTTAACTGTTTTTTTTTTTTTAAAAAAAATACAGCACAGTTTGCTACGGAGAGAAAAATATTTAAGCCAATCTTTCAAAAGAACAGTTTGTCTGCAGGAATATTAAGAGTAGGACATAACAAGCAAGTTTTGATAATGATGCATATGTTCTTGAAGAAGAATGCAGGACATTCTAGACACAAAACTTTGTTCTTAGAAATCTAAGTGAGATGTACTGTATACATTAACTTCTTCTCTTCCAAAAAGCACTAAAAAAAAGATTTATAAGATGTTTCCAGTTAGTTCCTTCCGACAGACTGTTTTTTATTGACGTTAAATCATCCTGATTTCCTTTAAGGGTGATTCTTGAAGTAACTTCAAATATTTAAATAAAAATATCTTAGTCTATAAAAAGCAGAGAGCTTCCAAATCATACATATGCATATCTATTAACCATTTAAACCTGACAGCGATGCACGTAAGGTAACATAGGTAAGAAAATGGTTTTGCATACTATGGTGCAGAGCTATTACAAGTGTTCTTAAGTATGGACACAAAAGCAGACAACTCAGTGGGAGATTCCAAAGGCTGCATC